>CM017555.1:50337110-50486443 GCA_007844125.1 Sinonovacula constricta
AATGATGTTAAATATTACCATGCTGTGCATTAATCTTAATATGACAATGGTATATTTTGAGCAAAGAAAAACATTAGTTTGTATTCATTTTATTATTGTATTTATATAGCTATAAACCCAGCAGCAAACCAACGCATACTGTTAAAATGCAAACTAGTAACGACAAAGGCAATAAAATAAAATACACATACCCAAAGGAACATTGAAGAATATATGGCAAAAGTCCCATGAGTTCTGCAACATATATTAAAACTTAAAACGGCACAGAACAAAGGAATGTATATGCCAGTCACTTAGTAAAAGTTATAACAAAACTGTGGCAAGACATAACACAAAAAAGAGCAAACTCATCAGTTTGCATCTTGGAACGGACAAATGGACAAATGGACAAATGTTGCATTGTTCGTAGCTATGAAAGCTATCTTAAAGGCATGTTTCTAACATATTAATTCCTATCACTATACATATAGCTTAGATAATAAAGTAAGTTTGATATAATGAGCAAGAAAATAAATTTATATTATTTTTAAAAGTATTATGGTAATTGAAATTTATATATATTATTCTCATAGTATATATATTCTTAAAATATTTCCTTTATTAAACTGTTACTACTTTAATGCGTATCGTATTAAAAGCCTCTTCCAGAGCCATTACCCTTCGATTAAAAAATAAACTTTGCTTTTATCTAACATACCCCCTCTTTATTTGTACATGCATATATTGATATTGAATAATGCAAATATTTCATATCAAACAAAGGTAAATAAATAAGTAAACGTGAACTTAAACCAACGTAGATGTATTAACAATCTTGAAGCTTCCATATCGGGCATTACTGTAAACTTTTCATTGAAGTTTTATTGTGATTCTGATTCTGATAACATTCTGAAAAGGTTAAACACAGATCTCGTACAATGATGTTTATTGGTGTCCTACACCTGTCTGAAAAGTGAACCACAACACCACAATCGTCATTACAAACACGTATTCCCTAACTGAGCTACGCAGCACAGTTAGCTATTTTTAAACCAAGAAAACCATGTAACCACTAATGTTTTAGTTCATCCACGTCATCCGCTGTGACGTCGATGTCTATTTATGGCAGGAATTCCAATAGTTCTTATTTAAAGATATTTTACATATATAAGATTTTGGCAAAATGTCCGATACCACCTTAAAGATTTAAAGCTACGACCGTTTGAACTAAAGATTGATTGCAATTAATGCAAAACCAAAATAATGGCTCGAGTACAACGTAACAAACGCTTTCGTTGACGCAGTCGTTCAGTCTTTCTAAGCTGTGTTGGAATGCTGTAGGAGCCCTCGCAAGGATTGGCGGCCGTATTTCTTGTTCTGTGCCTTGTTGTGTTGCTTACGCAGTGCAGTTAACCCTCCTTGTATACGCTGGATTTATTTCTCCCTACTGTTTGGTATGTAGGGCTTCTGTTCTTTTTAAACGTTTCATCGGCCCAAACTTCCCTATTCCAGTATATGTTATAGCTGGAAGTGCACGAAGTGTACACAAACCTTTTCGGTGAGGTTGGACTTTTCTTATCCTATTTGATATCTGCTATGCTATTTTTATTTCATACCTTTGGTTCAATTAAAAAGAAATTTAATTTTAAATGTTTGTTTTTGTTTGTTACTAAAACCAATAGAGTCGTTAAAAATAATCCCGCGCTTCACATACATGGCTAACATCTTGAAATGGGTTTTCATTAATGTGCAAGAGCATTAATTACAGACGTGATTGACTGAACGACCAAGAACAAATTTCCAAAACCGGTATTTAGAAAAAACGTATTTTAAATGCTATCGTTTTTCTCACCCGTGGCGGGAAAACACAGACACCGGCCTTCTTAAGTCAACGACTGTCAGATGATACGATATTTATCTTAGATTACAACGGCTGCTTTATGTAAATCGGAATAATAGGGGGCGCGTTCGGTTCAAATAAAAGTAAATGTTGTTATTGAGCTGAGTGGAGGCCAAGTGGCCGGAGTTCTATTGCCAAATCATTCACCGAGAAAGGAGATCCAGCCAGAATAAAGCAGAAAAAAAAACAACGTCGGTCTTTCAGGAGAAGCAGTAAATAATGTATACATCCGTTTCCAATGGATGAAAGAGAAGTTTTCTTAAATGTCTAGGTTGAAAAACCTCTGATCAGGATCTACACTATTTTGCCTCATCCTGATAAATTTAATCGCAGCAGGCTAAAAATAGAGCAGAAAGAGAGTGACACTTCTTTGGGAGAAGCGGTTAATAATGTATTCATCCGCTTTAAATGGATTCCAGAGAAGTTGTGTTAAATGTCTATGGTTTAAAGCCTCTGATCAAAATCAACACTATTTGCCTCAGCCAGATAAATTTAAACTTAGCAGGCAAAGAGTAAAGCTGAAGGAAAGTGACAGTTCTAGTAAATAATGTATTCATCCGCTACCAATGGATGTAGCAGGGGTGAAGCTTAATGTCTTCGGTGTAAGGATTTCGATCAGGCTTTACTCTATATGTCTAAACCAGATAAATTTCTTCTTCCCAGCCTAAGGGAAAAGCAGAAAGAGACTGACACTACTTTAGAAGCTGTTAATAACGAATATATCCGTTTCTAATGGATGAAGGAATGGGTTTTATGTTTTAAGACTAGAACGGTTGTCTATTAGTACGATTCTTTTTTATACTTTAGTGTACTGACGAATTAAAGTCTCGAGATACGTTATAAACCTTATCATTCTGCATTTGTTACTAATTATGAACTTATCTCATTCCTTTTTTGCATAAATCACATACGTCATCTGCCTGATAAGTTCAATTGAGCAGGGGAATTATAAAGCAAAAGAGTATAAAGTAAAAAGTAAAAAGCAGGGACATTTGTCAGTCGTTCCATAAAACCAATAGATAAAATGTCACTCCTTCCATAGAACCGGTTAATAAAATGTCATTAATTCAATAGACCCGGTTGATAAAATGCCAGTAATTCCATAGAATCGGTTGATAAAATGTCAGTCATTCAATAGAACCGGTTGATAAAATGTCAGTAATTCAATAGAACAAGTTGATAAAATGTCGGTCATTCAATAGAACCGGTTGATAAAATGTCAGTCATTCCATAGAACCGGTTGATAAAATGTCAGTCATTCCATAGAACCGGTTGATAAAATGTCAGTCATTCTATAGAACCGGTTGATAAACTGTCAGTCATTCCAAAAACAGGTTGTTAAAATGTCAGTTCTTCCAAAGAACTGGTTGATAAAATGTCAGTCATTCCATAGAACCAGTCGATAAAATGTCAGTCATTCCATAGAACCAGTCGATAAAATGTAAGTCATTCCATAGAACCGGTTGATAAAACATTTGCATACATTCGCTTCCAATGGACGAAGAGTTTGGTCGATACAAAAGGACAAGATACATTAAAAGAGCGTGTATTTAGCGCATTTGAATTCATGTACATCTGCTAGCTCTTTTTTAGTTTTCATAGTTTGTAACAGCAGTAGCTGGAACACTTGTTTTGTGTATTATACACAGAGATGTTATTGGGAGGGGGGGGGGGGGAAGAGATCGTAAAACAATCAGTTACAGATGATGCACGTAGACTTACTGCTCATCCATTGGTCAGCAAGACTCTAATCTCCAACCCGTTTCTAATACCACTGCAGGCTGAAGATATGTCCAACCGGGTATACCCATCAAGCCCGCCCCTCCCCTCCTCCCACCCACACACTATCCACTATCTCCCAACCCGTTAAATCCCCACTGAGGTCACAGTATAATTACAACCTGTTAGTTTTCTTTGAATCTGATTGGTAAAGCCTGATCACGTGTCCTCATTAATATTAACGGCCGGATTACGTTTTCTTGAAGTTGCTATAAGGTACGCATCAATGTTTACTTGTATTCTAATATGGAGAACTGACAACCAGTTTACAAAAATGCATGTATACTGGTCAAATCGTTAAGAATGTTGATAATTTGTTGTATGTGCTTTTATAAGTAACGAACCACTCTGGTAACTGTATCTTTTTATTACTTTTCATATATTTGGTGCTGAATCTTTTTTTTTACTTTTCACACTTGTCTGCAAAATGTAAAGCGCAATGACAGACTCCGTGTCAGGTATTGGCATTTTGTTGAGAAACTTTGAGCTACGAAGTAATATCCACGCAACTACATATTTGTTCTCGCGTTACAAGTTGACTGTCATTCAGTTTAAAGAAATAAATTAATGAAATAGCGTACTCACTCACAATTTCAATCCAGTTTTCAGATTATGATCCAGTCATTATTCTGTAAACCAATAAATAGTGAAGAAGCGTTTTCTCACCTATAACAGTCCAACTGTCCAACTATACATGTAGCTCATGCAGTTCAGACACATTTGCATAAATCCGCCCCTAAACAATAATATCGGTGGAAAAGTATGTAAACGTATCGAAGAGTGATACAAAAGGCGAATAATGATTTTTTAAGTACTTTAATGCTACAGAAACCTTAAAACATAGATTGTTACAATAACATTAAGGAGGATTTATCGATTCTAAATGGTCCCCACAAGTTATGTGTTATTTCCCACCCATAACTACCCAAACCAACAACAAAATAAGATGCATCGACGCGATGTATTAAGGCTCGTATTTAAATATACACACAACAAAAGAAATAAAACAACCCCAACAACAACGAACAACCGGCTCCAAGTTTTTTCTTATACGCATTTGAAGTCTTCTTAAGGGACTAGTTTATTTCTGACATGTTATAAACCAAACCAGACAAAATAAATGCAATTTGGTTCCTTGTCGATAGTTAAGGAGACTTCCAGGTTAAAAATTGGTATAAATATCCGAATTGAAATTGGTGGAAAAATAATGTTCTGTCAAGATTTTTCAAGATCTACTTTGTAAACACATTGAAACGTTGTAATTATAAGAGAAAACATGTTAATTTTGTGCTTATCATCATGGTACGAAAGGCAGTTGAACATTATGCAGATTAAATGTTCGGCAAATGTGCTTCATACCACGATAAACGCACAAAATTAACATTCAATCCTTAAGTGAAGCCAGATAAGGCCACGTTTCAATTTGCAATGACTTTAATTTACACTTTCCTTACATATCTTTCATGTTTTCTATCTGTTTTAAAGAGAGCTGCCCCTCCAATTTTACAATTTCTGAGCTCTTGTATGTTGGTTTCCTTTATTTGTAGAGATAGGATGATATATTCTTAAACTTTGTTATAAGATCCTGTTTGTATGGCTTTCTATTTAAATATGTCGGATTGAGTTATATGTTTTTTATATTTAAACATATGTCTCTATGCTATTCCCGTTTTTCATGGTCGCCGATTGTTTTCGAAAGAAAATATAAATTTCGAATCGAATAATGCAAAACCTTAAGGACAAAACTTTCTTTTAGGACATACATGTTGTTTAGATGGTTTCAAGTCTAGACCAACGTATGCCCGGTTTCACTAGAGTTGTTACTGTCGGTATTTTTTCCACATAGTCTTAGACGGTTGTCAAGCTGATTGTAACAAATGGTCACATTAAGTTAGTTGTAAATGGCAATAACTTTCAGGTATAAGACAAACACGTTTTGAGACCTAAGATGGAGATTGTCTTGACCTTTAGAAATAAACACGATCTTCAATCGAATGTTAAAACAATGTATACATTTAACAATGTGTTTATTTCTAAGAAGGCTCAGGTGAAATGCATGTTTGTTATTACGACTCGAACTGCTGTAAACGCGGCCCATAAAATAGTTCATTCCCACCTGCAGAATTCAAAAGCGCAACTGTTCGGTGGGGACCGGACTGATATTTTTTGCGAAAATACGCGATGCATTCCAGTTGTGATAAATGATGAAAAACAATGACAAGCAATTACTGGGGAAATCAGTGCATCAAACATTAACAGAAACACTAGAACAGCTAGCAATTACTGGGGAAATCAGTGCAGCAAAAACTAACAGAAACATCAGAACAGCAGGCAATTACTGGGGAAATCAGTGCAGCAAAAACTAACAGAAACACCAGAACAGCTAGCAATTACTGGGGAAATCAGTGCAGCAAAAACTAACAGAAACACCAGAACAGCAGGCAATTACGAAAATTGAATTCAGAAACGAAATTAGTTTTAATCTAACAGGGAAAATGTTTCTACGTTTTACTTGTAAATATAAAAAAATCCATTGAATATCTTTAATTTATTAACCATGAGCTACAGTTGCAGGACACAATTATTTAGCGACGCATTGGGTGTCATACAATTACGGTCTCTTCTTGTATCCATTGTTAAGACAATGTCAAATACATAATTCCTCCATGCACATCCTAGTCAGAGCGACAATCAGAACTAATTTGCATTTGTTTATCATTTGTCAGGGAGCATCTCGAGGGCGTAAACCAACTGCTTTCCTGGATCGACGTCGGCTATCGTAAAAAGTCTTATATCGTCTTTGAAGAATTAAATATCCATATTTTTTTCGGGGTAGCTATCTTAGCAGAACAGAACAAAACAGAACAGAACAAAAATTTTAATACAACTCAAACTGTGAAATATACAGTACATGAGTATAAAAAAGAAATATAAAGGAAACACAATATACAATATTAATGATACACGTGACATGGTGGAAACGACACTAATAGAAATACAACATAAGTCTGAGTTTGTCCTTATCTTCCTTTTGACCTACTTACAAATATTGACGCAAGACTATTCAAAATGAATATCAAATCACCTCTGATTGGTAGAAATTCAAGATACCACAATATACCGTATTTGGCCTAATAAAGCACTGAAGCGTAACTTAAGGGGATTTTATTCATAGTAAGAAGATCCAGATATATTTTCCGGTAATGTTGTTGTGTATAATAAATGAAAGATGATACTCTGTCATTTAATAGAGCCGGTTGATAAAATGTTAATAATTCCATAGAACCGGTTGATAAAATGTCAGTCATTCCATAGAACCGGTTAATAAATTGTCAATCATTCAATAGAACCGGTTGATAAAATGTCAGTCATTCAATAGAACCGGTTGATAAATTGTCAGTCAATTCAATAGAACCGGTTGATAAATTGAAAGTCATTCAATAGAACCGGTTGATAAATTGAAAGTCATTCCATAAAACCGGTTGTTAAATGTCAATCATTCAATAGAACCGGTTAATAAAATGCCAGTAATTCCATAGAACCGGTTGATAAAATGTCGGTAATTGCATAGAACCGGTTGATAAAATGTCAGTCATTCCGTAGAACCGGTTGATAAAATGTCAGTCATTCCGTAGAACCGGTTGATAAAATGTCAGTCATTCTATAGAACCGGTTGATAAATTGTCGGTCATTCCACAGAACCGGTTGATAAAATGTCAGTCATTCCGTAGAATCGGTTGATAAAATGTCAGTCACACCATAGAACCGGTTGATAAAATGTCAGTCATTCCATAGAACCGGTTAAAATTTGTCAATCATTCAATAGAACCGCTTGCTAAAATGTCAGTCATTCAATAGAACCGGTTGATAAATTGTCAGTCATTCAATAGAACCGGTTGATAAATTGAAAGTCATTCAATAGAACCGGTTGATAAATTGAAAGTCATTCCATAAAACCAGTTGATAAAATGTCAATCATTCAATAGAACCGGTTGATAAAATGCCAGTAATTCCATAGAACCGGTTGATAAAATGTCAGTAATTCCATAGAACCGGTTGAGAAAATGTCAGTAATTCCATAGAATCGGTTGATAAAATGTCAATCATTCAAAAGAACCGGTTGATAAAATGTCAGTCATTCCATAGAACAGGTTGTTAAAATGTCAGTTATTCCAAAGAACTGGTCGATAAAATGTCAGTCATTCTATAGAACCGGTTGATAAACTGTCAGTCATTCCAAAAACAGGTTGTTAAAATGTCAGTTATTCTATAGAACTGGTTGATAAAATGTCAGCCATTCTATTGCATACATTCGCCTCCAATGGACGAAGAGTTTGGTCGATACAAAAGAACAAGATACATTAAAAGAGCGTGTGTTTAGCGCATTTGAATAAATGTACATCTGCTAGCTCTTTTTTAGTTTTCATAATTTGTAACAGCAGTAACTGGAAGACTTGTTTTGTGTATTATACACAGAGATGTTTTTGGGGGAGAGATCATAAAACAATCAGTTACACTTGATGCACGTAGACTTACTGCTCATCCATTGGTCAGCAAGTCTCTTAACTCCATCCCGTTTCTAATACCACTGCAGGCTGAGAATATGTCCAACCGGGTATACCCATCAAGCCCGCACCTCCCCTCCTCCCACCCACACACTATCCACTATCTTCCAACCCGTTAAATCCCCACTGAGATCACAGTATAATTACAACCTCTGAGTTTTCTTTGAATCTGATTGGTAAAGCCTGAACACGTGTCCTCATTAATATTAACAGCCGGTTTACGTTTTCTTGAAGTTGCTATAAGGCACGCATCAATGTTTACTTGTATTCTAATAGGGAGAACTGACAACCAGTTTACAAAAATGCATGTATACTGGTCAAATCGTTAAGAATGTTGATAAATTGTTGTATGTGTTTTTATAGGTAACGAACCACTCTGGTAACTGTATCTTTTTATTACTTTTCATATATTCGGTACTGAATCCATTTTTCTTTTAACACTTGTCTGCAACATGTAAAGCGCAGTGACAGACTCCGTGTCAGGAATTGGCATTTTGTTGAGAAACTTTGAGCTACGAAGTAATATCCACGCAACTACATATTTGTTCTCGCGTTACAAGTTGACTGTCATTCAGTTTAAAGAAATAAATTAATGAAATAGCGTACTCACTCACAATTTAAATCCAGTTTTCAGATTATGATCCAGTCATTATTCTGTAAACCAATAAATAGTGAAGAAGCGTTTTCTCACGTATAACAGTCCAACTGTCCAACTATACATGTAGCTCATGCAGTTCCGGTACATTTGCATAAATCCGCCCCTAAACAATAATATCGGTGGAAAAGTATGAAAACGTATCGAAGAGTGATGCAAAAGGCGAATAATAATTTTCTTAGTACTTAAATGCTACAGAAACCTTAAAACATAGATTGTTACAATAACATTAAGGAGGATTTATCGATTCTAAATGGTCCCCACAAGTTATGTGTCATTTGCATAATCCCACCCATAACTACCCAAACAAACATCAAAATAAGATGCATCGACGCGATGTTTTAAGGCTCGTTTTTAAATACACACACAACAAAAGAAATAAAACAACCCCAACAACAACGAACAACCGGCTCCAAGTTTTTTCTTATACGCATTTGAAGTCTTCTTAAGGGACTAGTTTATTTCTGACATGTTATAAACCAAACCAGACAAAATAAATGCAATGTGGTTCCTTGTCGATAGTTAAGGAGACTTCCAGGTTAAAAATTGGTATAAATATCCGAATTGAAATTGGTGGAAAAATAATGTTCTGTCAAGATTTTTCAAGATCCACTTTGTAAACACATTGAAACGTTGTAATTATAAGGGAAAACATGTTAATTGTGTGCTTATCATCATGGTACAAAAGGCAGTTGAACATTATGCAGATTAAATGTGCGGCAAATGCGCTTCATACCACGATAAACGCACAAAATTAACATTCAATCCTTAAGTGAAGCCAGATAAGGCCACGTTTCAATTTGCAATGACTTTAATTTACACTTTCCTTACTTATCTTTCATGTTTACTATCTGTTTTAAAGAGAGCTGCCCCTCTGAGCTCTGGTATGTTGATTTCCTTTATTTGTAGAGATAGGACGATACATTCATAAACTTTGTTATAAGATCCTGTGTGTATGGCCATCTATTTAAATATGTCGGATTGAGTTATATGTTTTTATACTTAAACATATGTCTCTATGCTATTCCCGTTTTTCATGGTTGCCGCTTGTTTTCGAAAGAAAATATAAATTTCGAATCGAATAATACAAAACCTTAAAGACAAAATTTTCTTTAAGGACATACATGTTGTTTAGATGGTTTCAAGTCTAGACCAACGTATGCCCGGTTTCACTGGAGTTGTTACAGTGTCGGTATTTTTTCCACATAGTCTTAGACGGTTGTCAAGCTGATTGTAACAAATGGTCACATTAAGTTAGTTGTAAATGGCAATAACTTTCAGGTATAAGACAAACACGTCTTGGGACCTAAGATGAATATTGTCTTGAACTTTAGAAATAAACACGAGCTTCAATCGAATGTTAGAATAATGTATACATTTAACAATGTGTTTATTTCTAAGAAGACTAAGGTGAAATGCATGTTTGTTATTACGACTCGAACTGATGTAAACGCGGCCCATGAAATAGTTCATACCCACTTGCAGAATTTAAAAGCGCAACTGTTCGGTGGTGACCGGACTGATATTTTTCGCGAAAATACGCGATGCATTCCAGTTGTCATAAATGATGAAAAACATTGACAAGCAATTACTGGGGAAATCAGTGCAGCAAAAAGTAACAGAAACACCAGAACAGCTAGCAATTACTGGGGAAATCAGTGCAGCAAAAACTAATAGAAACACCAGAACAGCTAGCAATTACTGGGGAAATCAGTGCAGCAAAAACTAATAGAAACACCAGAACAGCAAGCAATTACTGGGGAAATCAGTGCAGCAAAAACTAATAGAAACACCAGAACAGCAAGCAATTACGAAAATTGAATTCAGAAACGAAATTAGTTTTAATCTAACAAGGGAAATGTTTCTAAGTTTTACTTGTAAATATAAAAAATCCATTGAATATCTTCAATTTATTAACCATCAACTACAGTTGCAGGACACATTCATTTAGCGACGTATTGGGTGTCATACAATTACGGTCTCTACTTGCATCCCTTGTTAAGACAATGTTAAATACATAATTCCTCCATGCACATCGTAGTCAGAGCGACAATCGGAACTAATTTGCATTTGTTTACCATTTGTCAGAGAGCATCTCGAGGGCGTAAACCAACAGCTTTCCTGGATCGACGTCGGCTATCGTAACTAGTCTTATATCGTCTTTGAAGAATTAAAGATCCATTCTTTTTTCGGGGTAGCTATCTTAACAGAACAGAACAGAACAGAACAGAACTGAACAAAAACTCTTTTATAACTCAAACTGTGAAATATACAGTACATGAGTATACAAAAGAAATATAAAGGAAACACAATATGTAATATAAAGGATACACGTGACAAGGTGGAAACGACACTTATAGAAATAAAACAAAAGTCTGAGTTTGTCCAAATCTTCCTTTTGACCTACTTACAAATATTGACGCAAGACTATTCAGAATGAATATCAAATCACCTCTAATTGGTAGAAATTCAAGATACCACAATATACCATATTTGGCATATTAACGCACTGAAGCGTAACTAAAGGGGATTTTATTCATAGTAAGACGATCCAGATATATTTCCCGTTAATGTTGTTGTGTATAATAAATGAAAGATGATACTCCGTATATCCTTCCATCTTCAGTTTAATCCCTATTGAACACACACAACTTTCACAACCTCACTGTCTAAGTGCCTTTTATTTGTTGCTATAATATCTTATAATATATCAGCGCATGGGCTGTTTTATTTCAAACTGATCTCTCGTTTGGGATTTTTGTTTTTACGTTGCCGAGGCTTTTATCTACTGTACATACTGTACATATGTTTATAGTTTATTTTGTTGCTAGGTGTTATGTATGTATATAAGTTCATTGTATCTGTTTTAACTCCCGATGCAGGTGCTTACTGTTAGTTGTTTCACTTTGACGGGATGTTGTTATTTACACTGTTTGTTTGCTAGAAAAACCTTCAGGAAGTGCGAGGTTGGAGCGCTCCACAAACCAGGTTTAAGCACCCCAGTTGGCCCTTTTGCCGATTGACCGTTCCAAGGCGGTAACTGATGGTTTTTCTTTATGTGTGTTATGTCTCGTATCTGTGTTTTTGTCACATTTGCATTTACCTTGTTTGCCTTTGTCTACTGGTAGATAAAATTTGAATATCTGTGAGAGTTTTGATAGGACCTTTTCTAATTTACCTATTGATTGATAATCAAGTTACACAACGCATTGCCGTAGGTTTGAAGCTCAGGTTAAGATGCCATATACAGAATGGCACAAAACATAACATCTTTTTAAGCATCAATTATTCGTTTTAACAGTAACCTCACTAGATATTTCTGGATTTTGTTTTTCATTGTTTCATTTACAATACACTTCCTTATGCATCACACATTGTAGCTTGCCAAAAGTAAACCAATAAATTTTAATCCTTACTTAGCATTTTTTAATGTCTTCGACCGAAGTGTAAGCTGCTTCAACAAAGTACTGTAACAATACATAAAGTCACATATAAATGTTCAAACCTGAATTCAGTGAGTAGTACTAGCTACGTATGGAGGCCTATCAGAGACATAATTAATATCTGCAATTGCCTTTACTTGTATGGATCACACCACAAGATGGACCGGCCGCAATAGCTCAGGTGGTAGAGCATTGGCTTGCGAATCGGGAGGTCGTGGGTTCAAACCCCGGCTGGGTCAAACCAAAGACTTTAAACTTGGGAGTAGAGGCTTCCCTCCTAACTCTCGGGGATAAGGGGACAGCATTACGCCTGACTCGTCGGTGTCAGTATAATGCACCAGCCGTGTTCAGTCCCTGGGCACCTCATAAGTGTCCATGTGCTATAATGATAGAAATGTCGCTGCACAGTATCGGCAAAAATGCCGGCTTATCCCAATCCCACAAGATGGACGTAAATATTAAGGGTTCGCTCCTTTACATACCCTTATACGTTTTAACTTAGCCAGTAATGGAATGTTTATTGGAAACTGGCCAGGTAGGAATGTCGATAAATTAAGCCAAAATAGTGGGTCCATCAATAAGTATATGCAATACTTTGTACATTAATACGGTTTGATGGCAATTCTAAAAATTCACAACTCTTTAAGTCCGTAACTATTGGAATATCCTTTGTGCTCACGAATTCTATTTTTCTTCAGAAAAAAAGAAATTGAGAATGAAAGAAAGGCAGAGAAAGAGAAAAGGGGAGGAAGAAAAGAGTGAGAATGAGGGAGGGAAAGAGAGAGAGGTGGGGTGAGGAAGGAAATGAAGGGAGTTTAAAATTGAGAGAGAAAGAGAGTGAGAGAGATGGGAGACATTTAGAAATTGAGAGAGAGAAAGATAAATAGAAAGGGAGGAAAGAGGGAAAGAAGGAGAGATTAAAACAGAAAGAATAAGAAAAGAAGAGAAAAATTGGATATCCATTAAACCAATTAGCAGTAGGCTGGTGTCTGGTACTTGTTTGGAACATATTGTTTCTGACAGGGTCCTGTTTTATTCCCCCCAGACGTGGTAGTTTGCTAGTGAGGGCCCAGGAGTTATAGTCTAAGCAAATTATATGTTCCGAACTTTTGACATGACTTTTATCGATTCCAGACAACAGATTGAGACTGTTTAACCGATCAGATTTTACGTGGAGGCTAACCACAGATATATTACAGACTGCGTTTGACATGTCTTCTGATCGTCAGCCTCAATCCATTCGTTTCCGTTTTTTTTGCTGAAAATATATCACAGCGACACAGTTTATATCATATTTGCAACGCTTATCTCTTGTCCGGGAAGAAATGTGCTTCCACGTGGATCAAGGAGTCGTAGAAGGTACAACAAACGAGGTATACAATCGGCCACGGGTGCAGCCATTTTAAATCTTTAGTAACATTCTTAGATACAAGTGATCTCATTAATTGTACAACAAAACATACATTCTTACATCATTTAACGTCCTCGTTGCAAGTAAAACGCATTTAATTTAATTTTACCGATTTTATTTTTTGCATTTGTTTGAGTTTTATTAAATTACTTTGATACTTGTGTGAAACAGATTGACATATAATAGAATTTTAGATAAAACCCACAAAAATTCTAATTGAATTATTAAAAACACATCAAGAACCGAATATTAATCATATTATGGCTGACACTTTATATTTAAAATAACACGAATATTATAACTTCATGTAAATAAGTTTCATTTTTGTGTTGTTTACGAGTTGATTAACGTCGCAGCATAGAGCATAGAGATTCAATGTTTCTGGATAACTTAGTTGGGAAAGGAGTCAGGTTTGTCGCCTTAAGCTATCGTCAGAACCCACGGCAAATATTCTATTACCACTACATAATATACCGTGGGTTACCTGGCCAGAATGTGTTCGTTCTCATGAATATCTGCATGAAGCATTTGAATGGCCCCGTGTCCAAAACGGCTTGGAAATTCAGCCAATGAAATGATTATAATTAAACAACTGGAATACCAGGTTAGTGCGGCCATCTTGACATTGACACATAGTTTTTAACTTCAATTGAAGAGTAGCGTCTATATAACGCGCATTTTCATTGGACCACAAGTTGCTATGAATATTCATGAAAACAAACTTTTACCAGCCTAATACCCCACGGCCTCCATAAAATAGAGCAGTATGAGAGAACGTGGGTCCCGACGTTGTCTTCAGCTAGAGTAAACAAAGAAAATTAGTAAAAAGACGAGAGTAAATAAACTCAAGAATGAAATAAGAATTGTATCTATATCGAGTGGCAAACATAGACCATTTTTATAAGTAACAATTAATCTACATACTTTCGATTAATTGCTATACCAATTTATTTAACTCAAACAATGAATCAATAGATCTATTTCGTACCTGAATAAAAGTCGGCCCCAAACCATTATTCATGTTAAAAAATCATCGGATCTGTTATTGGACGTTGCGATGACACAATGTGTATGAACTTCTTCTACAGATTTTTTGCCGCAGCATTAAGATTCCACAACACCATTTTGTTAATTAACTTACAAATTAAACAAAGAAAAGGAAAAGTTGGAGTCAATTAAACAAAATGATGAAATGATAAAATTGTTAGTCATATCCTGATCGATTTACTGACTAAATGCCGACATATACTTCCGTGTCTCGCTCGGCGTATGGTTACTATATGTACAGCAGTCACATTTTTCTGTTTTATTTATTACGTTCTTTCATAATCTGGCGTTTTTTTTCAAATGGTATTTACAACTTCAATTAAAATGTATGTAGTTGGTGATGGGTCTTTAAGATTAGCAAACAGAGCAAGGATCTTGATATTACACCGGTAAACCTTGAACGTTTGTTCACAATCTTTGCCTATTGGCCAGTATAATTAACAGTATAATACGTTTTGGGATGGTATGGTCATGGTTTATATTCACCCTTTGTAGTATTTTTTGCAGGATACAGTTAACAATGTTTAAAACATAATTCATTAAAGAGTTAAGTCCCGGTCTTACGAAGTCGCATCGGAACTCGCAAAGAATTCGTTCCAGCGTTTTATTCGTAACATTGCGGCGTCATATATGTAAATTTCAGATCTTGTCGCATGAATATCGTAATTGCTGTAAAACGACAATGTCGTTAAATAAGTACTGCCATTGTGGAAAATAATCAATAAAATGCGTTTTTTAACCTGCTTATTGCTTATTTATTTTTAAACTTGTTCTACTTATTTTAGTGCACCCCAATTACTTGTAAATCTGAAAATAAATCCAACAAACTACACAATGCCTTACACATTCAAATGGTGGAACTTAACCAATACGCATAAACCAGTTTAAGTATTTTATTGAAATGAACATTAAAATAGTAAATGAATATTAATAAAAATATGTGTTTGCATAACAATGGCGTCCTGTTTACATGTCTACGACAACAAAACTCACGGAACAACGGCTTATCTGTGCGACCTGAGGTGTCAATAATCTCGACATACTTTGGCTTTAAGATTGACACCAATGCTAGAAATGGGCAATTACATTGACATAAATTATCGAATTAAGGTGCCAAACATTTGTTCTCAAATATTAAACAGTTCTAGACAGGTATTGTTGACATAAAAAACCAAACACGACACGCGTTTTTTAATAGTGTGTTTGCCGTGGTATGTGGACGTTGGCTGTATATAAGTCAATTGTTTATATTTAGAGGAAAAGGCAAAAACAGCTACAAAACAATTCCAAACGTAGGTTTTGGTTGACTTCATTAACTAACAAAACATACAATTAAAATCTTTTTTTAAAAGATAAAAAGTAATGAAAGGTCAAATTTAAGCGACGAATAACACGCGTATGTTTTATTACCATCACACCAAAATAATTACTTAAATAAAAATGACATCATGCCTAAATTATTACTACGGCTTCGTTTACCAGTAACAAATACGTGTCTGACTTTAAATATAAAATGTTCGCCTTGACGAAAAATAAAAAAAAAATTTTTCACTATAAAATTGTAAGATACCTCGAAATGGCAGTTTCTGTAGTATTGTCAAAAAACTATACAGCACAATGGTGGAGACGAAATTGGCCTAGTGTTCTATAGGTATCCCTGGAAAGGGAATGACGGAAAAGATGCTGTAAATTAGCCTACTACATCCAGACTGTATGCGGACTAGCGTCAAATTAAATCCATTAACTTTAATGGTGTCTTTGTTTGGTAGATTTCTGATTCCACCACCTCTCGAGGTTTTCAATCTATATGGACGTTTAAGTTTCCACAACAATTGGTAGATAAAATAAAAAAGTATCATCGCGGCGACTGTCTGTCAGCCATGACATGCGTTACTTCGTTTTAATGAATACAATGTGTTTCTCTGTATGCACACCCATGCTATAAATCAAAACAACAACAGCGATATTAAAGTCATATATGGCTTCGGAATAGACCTTTATTCTGTCGCCAAATAATGTATGTTACCTCATATGATCTTGTAGTGCGAATGCTTAAATGACTTTTATTGACATATTTGAAATAATGTCAACTCCTAGGGACAGACAGCCATTACATATGTCATTTAATGTATCTGAAACGTTATTTGCACCAAATTTGATGATGGAATTCCAAACCATAAATAACTTTAACAGATAAGTTTACGCTTGTGAGCAGTCTCATTGATCGACTGGGAACTTTTATTTCCCCATCCGGACGAGTTCATTTGCATGCATACGTAATACACCAAACGGATCTTCCATAAAAGATGCATGACAAGTTGAGCAATAAATGTAAAAGTAAATAAATCAATACGTAACCATAAGTACTTTTGTTGGAGATAAGCATTTTTCTCATTTATATGGACATTAGCTATCCAATGGATCCATACGATATACACTTATGTTTCATGCCGTTTGTAAAGAGAAAGAAAATTAAGTACAGTTTATATGCTGTTTACGCTAGAAAAAAAAATCCGATTTGAAGACATTACATTGGACTGTCATAGTTTATATCTAAATGGTTCTGTCTGTCTGTCTGGACAATACTTGCAGTAAACATCAACGAAGCTTCAAATGTGTAATTAAGAAACACATTTACGTCAGGCCCAGAACTAATCATGCATGCTTACAGTTAACGTTCACAGATGGACGCGTTACAAGATCATTGTAGCATCATTCTAGAAGTTACAGCAGACTTATACATTGCTTTGAAGGCGATCAGACGAATATATGATATACAACCGACCAGAGTTTGCGATTTCCTAATCGCCTTATATTGCGAGTTTCTAACAAATAAAGAATAAAACAAGTTCATGTTTGAAGGCTGTAATTTGAGAACGATAGAAATTAATTAACCACAATCTTTCGTAAAAAGCTTTCTTTACCTTCCCATGTTATAAGATGCCATTATCACTAATGACCGGCTGAAAAATAGTTTTATTTTATTTTTTACCATTGCATCGACAAATATTATATTTATGATCATACTACTGCTGCATGTCTATGATAGGTGTAGTAAGTAAAAATAACAACACACAACACACACGAGTGTATTTGTTGAACAGCAGCTACATAATAGGTTGGTTTTATGATGATAAAGTTCAAACCCCGATCGGGATTCGAGCCCGCGATACGACGTTTTGTAAATTTACAAGTAGGTGACTAACCGCTTGCGCATGTCCCTTGTGGAAACTCAATCTTAACTTCTTTCGGTCAATCGTAGCGCAGTTCCTGAAGGGAAGGAATTACTTGATTTCCTATCGATTGGTCTTCATTTTCGTCCTGTACTTGTAAACCGGCTATTCTCTCTTCTGCCAAAATGTCAGAGAAAATTTGGAATTAGCTTCATTAGGAACTTTTAGCTGAGGCGTCTAAACCTGAAGCAATGTTTAAACATTAAAATATTCATAATTATCCTCTGTGTTGTATCCATTCTTTTACTACTTCTGTTCACGAATACTTTTAAAAGCCCTGCTAATTTACGACGCAAAAGTAAACGCCAAAATAGTTCCAATTTGCTTCGAAGCATTACTTGAAAACTCTTTTTCCGTCTCGCTGATTTAAATTGTCTATAAGTGACAGTTACAACAAAACAATTGAATACAAGATTAAAAATAACACAACTGGGTTCTTTTATATTGGTAATGAGATAACAGAGTTTGTTTGCTCTTTGACTTAATACAACGGTTTCTGATTGTGTCAGATAGAAATTAGACATAAGGTTTCGAAAGGCTTAATGTCGTTCAACCGAGAGGTAACGGGCCCAGGTAAGGTTTAGCTATCTTTCCAGTCTAACAATCCGCAAAAAATAATTTAGAGCATTGCGCAACTTCCGAGATTACCGAGAGTTACTTGTCCGTTCTTTTGTCTGGAGGTATGACGTTTACTTGCGCCGCTCTGGCAAGTGGTGCCTCTTATGGAATATAATTTTGATGTGGACATTATTGTAGCAAGCAATAGCAAGAAATCGCAGCTGTTTGGTGTAACCCTTTTCAGAGAGAAAAAAACACGTATACCACGGTTTAAAGTGTAGCTTGTTATTACAAAGATCAAAAGCAAGCATTAATAGAAATTCGCAGCTTTTTTGCAACGACTTATATAACAAAGAAAACCGAGTATGCCGGTGTCATCATTGCAACGTGCAAATATGAAACTAAGTAGAAGACAATAAGGAAGAAAGCAAAGAAGCAGATAGTCTAGTGCCCATCCACCTAGCAGAGTTATCGTTCATAACTGTCACACATAAATGTTACGAACCGACAGTGTAAGAGACAGTCTAGATCCCATGATACATGACGTCATCATATTCTTGCACTTATAACAGGGAAAGTTATCTGTTTGATTTATTGTCACGTTTGTATATAACGGCTTCGACAGATATATTCCTGAACCTGTGACTTATTTATTTTGGAGATGCGCTTCAAAGTTATTATTAGAAAACAATAATGGGCAGCCGAGTGGCATGATTGAAACAACATTCGGTGGTAGAGAGCTCATAACTGGGAAGTTTCGTATTGCAGTTCTTGATCTCCAATAATTTCAGTGTTTTTTTCTCATACAAAACCAATTTAAACAAACTGGAAAACGCTATCATTCAAGCTAAAACACTGTTATAAGATTTTCATTTAGAGTTGCCACTCATGTTTAACAATCATGTGTGATGTTAGAGACAACTTTTCCAAGAGACCGTTTTAATTTGTGTGTGTGGTACACAGTTTTGTCCGAAACACGGTAACAGGATCGTAAGTCTCTATTCTGTGACGCTATAGCAATGTGCACATTCGTCTTGTAATTCGTAAAGACAATTTATGTTCTCCAACAACGATTGTCGTTTTAGTGCCCATAAAACTGCCCTCTTTTGATACAAGTCGATTTGTTATGCATTAAGAAGACAGCAACTTGAAGGTCAGTCTTCGATACCAGGTCAATTCTTAACCGGCTTAGCACGAATTGATCAGGCTTAGGCAGAAAGTGTGCATCCTGACTAACCAGCTCCCGCTTCCGCCATAGAATAATTTGCACTGTTCTGTCTCCACTCAATTGTTAGCAACTAAAGAAGACTGAAAATCGCGCCTGAAAGAAAGTAGCATGCTTAGGGTTTATATGTTCAGTGTAATCAACATCCGTCAATCGGCAAACTCGGGGATCATTGTGCCGGTATCCGAAAGAGGTTTAACGCCCGGCATGTTGAATATTGACACTTTCTCTAGAAGTGTTTTAAAAGTGTCTCTTGTGTGCTTATTTATTGTGGCACATTCGTCAATGATACTTGTGAAATTTCATCAACATATGGTTAAATGCTCGTGCCTTTATGTATATACGTTTTCATATACTTGGAACAAGTATAAGTAACTTATATTGGTGTTTCGTTCTTTGTGATGTAGATTAAAGTGTTAATGTTAAAATGTTTAATTGATATGTAATTTGCTATGATAAGTGTACATTTTTGAGTAAATGTGTTACCAGTTTTTTTCCTTGTTCACAAAAATAAATGGGCACAACACTAGGCTTTTTATTAAATCCTTCTTCGAAGAAAACCAGTGTAGATGTCTTTTTGAAAAGAATATTATATGGTACATTAAAAACTTACATTTTAGTAATTCTAGTATAGTTTGGTGGTTAATACGGTGTAGTCTGGATCTGTAATCATAAGCTATCAATTACCAATTGATTTATAATAAATTATTTCAAAACTAGATATGACCAGGAACATACCAATCGAGAAGGAATAATATGAGTTAAAGAAACTTGTTTCCTTATCGACTATAAATAAATAGGTTTAAATTAGTAAGTCTTAAGTTAAATTTTATAATGCAAATATATATTTTGATTGTTAAAGTGTGTAACTTGAGAAATTAAACTTATATTAAATTGAGTTGAGAATTCATAGATGAAATATCTGAGCTGCAAGCAATAACATACAAACACAACAGGCAATGACTAGAATTAAGTCATAATCAGATTTAGTTTTACAATCACAACAGACATATTTCTATTTTGTAACTATGCCTTTTTACACAAGAACCGAACATATGCCCGCTTATTTAATACATTGTATGTACATGGATAAAGACAGATTGAATCAAGGGTTTTCTCATTTAGGATTTTCTTTCGTTTGGCTTTTTGCTTGTTCATTTATCATACATCCGGTTTCAAACACACGCGTGGCGCCTTGTGTGTCATGCATCTTTGACCTTTTCTTGTATTTATTGTAAAGACAATACCAAAATGGTTACACATTTATGTATCTACCGTCAGAGCAACACTTGGAACCAATTTGCGACTGTTTTCTTATTTACCCAGAGAATCCTCTGGGGCGTAAACCGACCGTTTCTTGAATCGACGGCTCCGTCTCTTGACAGAAAGTCAGAAAGTCGTCTCCGAAATAATTCAGACATATGTTTCATGTTTATTCTATCTAATGTATTTAAAAACACATTTGACTGAAAGTTATAAAACTCCGTCATATTAGTTTGTTCAAGGCGGTCTTCAGTCTGGCGTGTTACATCTAGCTGTGTTCAGACGGCTATGACCAGTATTCACAAACTATTCTTAAGTAAGAATTACTCAAGTCATGGATTTCAATCGGCAATATCTTCAATAATTATTAGCAAATATTTAGCTACATTTTGGCATGACACTTTAACTTTGCAACTTTGAGGTTAAAATCACATTGAAACTTTATAAATAAACTTATATTTCTTGGTATGAAAATTGTGACTTGAACTTAAGTCGTGACTTAGTCTTAAGAAACGCTGGTGAATACGGGCCTACGTGAGACATATTTGTCATCTTTTTTTACCTACTCCTTTATGGGATCAGAGACTAAGGATCACATGAATGTTATAGGTTTAGGTCTTGGAATATCCTATGCATATAGCGAAACCCTTTACTTAACAGATACTTTCTGTGACAAACACTTCAATTTCTGCTTTATCTTATCATGTTGCAAAATAACAGGAAGCTTTTCAAAAGGTATTATGCACTTTAAAATATATGTGATCGCTCTTTACGGCCAACAAACAGCGCAAAGCCCGACTGAGCCACGATTGATGAACGGGCTTTTCTTTTCTTGAAGCTTTTACTTAAACGATCATAGATTAACAGTATGTGGCGTGATGGTATGGCATTAGCATGACTTATAATTTCACGTTCAAAGCTCGTTTCATTATATATGCATGGCAATACTTTCTTACTTGTTTCATAGTCACACAACCCGCGTAAATGTGTGACTTGAAGTGTCAATAACTTCGACACACATTGCCTTCAAGATTGACACCAACGCTAGAAATGAGCAATTACACTGACATAAAACACCGATCCCAAACAATTGTTCCCGAATATAAAATATTTTTAGACAGTTATTGTTAATTTGTAACGAAACGATACCGAGCATATCGATAGTGTATTTACTCGAGTGTATGGTAAAGGCCCGCATATATGTTGACACTTAGTGCGGTTGAAACTAAAAAGAACAATCACCTTATCATTATTATATTTAAGTCTGCATACTAAGCCTTTAGTGGCGTGGTGGAGTGTCTGCCTACAGAACTGAAAGTCATGGATTCTATCCCAGTTAGATAAAGGATTTCTCTCTCTCTCTCTCTCTCTCTCTCTCTCTCTCTCTCTCTCTCTCTCTCTCTCTCTCTCTCTCTCTCTCTCCCCCGACTTACTTTAGTACCAAAAACATACAATGGTTCGTTTGTCGTGTCGACTAAAATACTTGGATATAGTATTGCTTTTTTGTAAGAATCATTTAATATGACTAATATAGTTTTTGTACTATTTACTGAAATGAAAACCTGAAGAGTATACCCAAGGCAGACGATACTGGAGTAGTATTCTGTAGGATCCATTGTGAGGGGATGACGGAAGAGGTTTTGTTAAAGATGACTCCCAGACTACAAACAGGCTGGCGTCAAATTAAATCCCATCAACCTTAATGGTGTCATTTGTTTGGTAGATTTCTGCCGTCTTCACTGCTATATGTCTTCGGTATATTTGGACTTCTAAGTCCAGAACAATTGGAAGAAAAAAGGATAGATAAAACCTCTTAAGGACGGCTGTCTGTTTCCCATGAAATGAATTAGTCTGCTTTAATGAATAAAATTAGCTTCTCTGTATACATATCCACGTTAGCGGACACAACAGTCAAATAAAGCGATATTAACAGATGCATTAACGCCTGTGAACCACTTCATTGATCGGCCCGGAACTTTTATTTCTCCATCCAAACATGTTCATTTACATGCATAAGTAATAAACCAGAGGAATCTTCTATAAAAGATGCATGACAAGTTGAGCGATAAAAGGGCAGTAAGCAAATCAATTCGTAACCGTACGTAAAACTTGTTTGAGATATCTTTCCCCCATTTATGTAGACATGTGCAATCCAACTCATAACTAATGAAGGTAACGTTAAAAGCAACATCAAGAAGTAAAAAAGATATTCGGCGTTCGAAAGGCATGAATTTACACAATTGATCGATCGCTTATTATGTTTCATTGAAATAAAAAATGGTTAGAACCAAGACACCAAAAGATGATATATTTTACGCCAATCGCTCGCTCTGTTTGTGCCTTTTAGTTGTGAAGTTTCGCACATAATAGACACTAATATTTATGAACAGGTAGGGCAGTGATAGTGGGATCTATATGCTTTGAATCATTGACAGGGATTAAATTTGAGTTTAATTTCATGGAGTACCAAATGATGGTTTATGCATTATACACACAAATGCTGTAGAGAATTGCTTATGACTTTACGCCTCTCCTCGGACGTTAAATAAGTGCACTACGGTGTATAGTGTTATTTGAAATTTCTACCAATTAGAGTAGCTCTAATATTCATTCGGGCTGACCTTGCGTCAGCATTTGTAAGTAGGTCAAGGTGAGGGTAGACAGTTACGCGAATAAGGTTAATTACAACTAAATTCCGGTGTGCAAAAACAAATTCTTTGTGAAGACGTTTCAGCGTAACATTTTTATCCATATCGATATATTTTGTAAAAATACATGCAGATACATTTTACCTGACAAAGTTGCTATTCATCTGCTAAGCTCATTTTATATCTTGTCATTTGCAACTAGTGTTTGACATCAACAGAATAAAATAATCAAACCTTAGCCGGAATGTGTAAAATGTTCGAATGTTCTAGCATCTTCAGTGAAACAATCGCAATTTTCATCGCGTGACCGTTCTTATTGATTGTCATAAGTACACATTCATGTATGTTAGTAACTGCTGTGAACGATTTCTGAAAATGCAGATACAGTACAAAATAAAGAGGTAACACATGAACCATTACCATACTAGTACATTTGTTAAGCTGTGCTACATTCTAGGTAATACTGGCCATTTTTTAACCCTTTCTGGCATTAGTTAATTATTAGTAAGGACTTAGTAGCAATTAGCGTAGCATATGACAAGAAATCCCTTGGTAAAGGTTAACTGATCCGGATCTACACTATTAGCATAAGTCTGGTAAATTCACATATTAGCTGGATATGAATATAGGATGGAAAAATTCGTGTTTGGGTTATATCTGAGATGACTTGTCCATCAAGTGCCTAGATTTTAAGCGATACTCTTGTCATTGATAAATTTGTACAGTTTTAGATCAGTACGATTTGCTGCTGAATCTGTAACCACATATATCTTGCTAGCCTTGCCTAAAGCTGTTGACAAATTATAGATTTGTATATAACTTATTAATTAACGCCGTGTTCTGTCGCCCTTCATATTTCATATTAAGCTTACCATACCATTCAAAATAAAAACAAAAGCATTTAATGAGTATGTCAATGCAACAGTTATCTTTAATATATTTTGCAAGTCCATGTTTGACATTATATAGCGTTGAGTCATTGTCATTTCTTCACTCTTTTCCGAACTAAAGTAGAACGTTATTAGGTTCATAGACATTTGGTTAAACTTAGCGTAAATAGGGCCTAAAACCAAAAAGCTTTTACATTTCTGTTGACGGTTCTTTTAGAATTTTCGGCATCTCTTCCATCACCCACCGCCTACAAATCTCAATTCGTTATAGTTACAAAACGTCTTTTTTTCCAATACCATCTATTATCTTTAATGCAACCGTTCTTTTGCTGAGGGTAAACATATCGTTTGGAAATTCAAGTGCAATGAGTCGCGATTTCATTTCAACAAGCGCTTAGCGACACAGATTTGTAGTATTGGCAGAAATGTATTTTTAGATCAACTTGAAAAAAACGTGTTTTCTAATATAGGCGTTCCATCGCCAAGCAGCTGAGAATTCCTGTAACTGCTTACTGCACTGATTTCGCCATTCACAGAGCTATTACATAGGAGGTCTGCTATTCAAAGGGGCGCCAATATTAGTCACTTCCTTCTTCCTTGTACTCTTGTTTCCAAGATTCGCACAACTCTAAAATATACACAAAAACACAGCCCTTTTAATTCGGGATTAGTTTTTTTTCATTGAGGGTGCAGTCAATTGTGTACAATGTCTACAAAAATCAGATATGTTTAATGTCGCTGTCGAAACTCTTAAGCATATTATTCGCACAAAAGCTATCCAATGTATAATGTATTAATAATAGGCAATACAGTATGTATGTGACCAGAAGATCCGCATTTCATTTATTGCATCACTTTCAAGCCAATCCCTGAACTGTTAAGAATACATGACAAAGTCCTATGAACATTGCAACGTATACCAAAATTTGAAAAAGCACAGGACAAAGGAATTCACATGTAAGGTAATTGTAAAAGTAAGGACAAACCTGTGATGAGTAATTTTACAAAAAAGCAAACCCAACAGCTACCTCCTTAGAACGGCCAGTCAGCAAAAGGAACCGACTGGGCTCCTTAAAGTGGTTTTACAGAGCTCTAATCTCGCACCTGAGGGGTTTCTCAAATGCAAGCAATGGAAATAAAACCGATCTATTTGAATAAAAATGTCCAAGCAAACTGACATTAGCTCTTGATGCATATTCCATAATTAGCTGATCTGAGATATACTAGCATGTGAATAAAAATATTTAAAATTCGTCGCTACACTTGTTATTATTTCAAAATCAAGACGCAACCATTATTTGAACGACAAGATGTGTATTTATTACAAAGTTATGGAGGTTTAATTTATGTTCATTATATAATATTTGTGGTTCAGTCAGTTCATTGTCATGTTGTAGCAATTTCGAATTCACTTAAACTTAGGTTTTATATTTCATTATTTTAATTACTTAAATGCACTTTAAAATTCAGATTGGAACCCAGCCTTCATCTTTAACACATCTACAATGTTGAGCGAATATCGCATATCAATTATACACACGTTCTTAAATGACATATGCCATTCAAGTCATTTGCTAAATTTTGTTATATGTTAATTAAGTATGCGACTTAGTGTATTTAATTATTATTAATGACAGTTTTGACAAGAAACCCAAATTAGTTTTGGAAGAAAATCTTCTGTCTGTCACCTCGATACAGGCACGGACAATAAACGAATTTTCAGAGAGGTTATTAAGATATACATTCAAGTAAGTCTAGGCAATATCAGGCATAAATATGGTTCATTGATTAACTCTTTGCTCGGTCAGTGTATCATCTTTCAGTGAGTTAAAGAGATTTACACTTTGCTTTGAAGGCGGCCAGACAGAATATAACAACTACTCGATCATATTTTTGATATTTCAACATAGCCTTAGACTTTCGGGTGTTATGTAATTGATGTTTCGTCGATAGAAGCTTTTGTGCACTGAATGAATTGTCTCCACGTTTGAAAGCTGTAATTTAAGGTTGATAGAAACATTCCGTGCAAAGGTTTTTCATCGAATTCATATGTTATATAATGTCCACCAATTTGTTCATTTGGAAAGAAAGGCTTGACAAGGCCGCTTGATGCATAGCTTTGACATAATTACGATCACCTTGGCGACGTCCAGTTTGATGAATCTCACTGACATACGTCTTGGTGGAACTACGAGTACCTCACAGGTCATCTGGAAAATTCGTGTCTCGACCAGAGCCTGAATCCGCACTGTGAAGCTAAGGAGCTACAGAGCGATGACGCAAACCATTCAGCTACGTGCGCACCGCCCCTCAAAATACCTTCCGTCTTGACATCTTGAGTTCGATCGGACCGCTGTTTCTTGGGGGAAGAATCATTTAATTTCATATCGATTGGTTTTCATTTTCGTCTTGTGCTCCTAAACCGGCTATTCCCTCTTCTCCCAAAATGTCAGAGAAAATTTGGAATTATCTTTATTTGGAACTTTTAGCTGAGACAGCCAAATAACGAGCATTGTTTAAACATTAATATTCATAATTATCATTTGAGTTGTATGCTGTCTTTTATGTCTGTTAACGAAAACTTTTAGTATTATTGCAAAAACTACGAATGAAAGTAAAGCCCAAAATAGTTCCTTATTGGTTTAGACTCATTAGTAGGAAATGTTCTTCACGTTGCTCTAAATAACGTGATATGTGATTGACGACTTTAACAGATTTTATGAGTTATTAAAACAAGACCGGGTACTTGTTTATGATAAAAAGTTACTGACTTACATAAATAACAATTATTCGCTCATAAATCTATATATTAAAAAAGTGACTGGTCCTACCTTAACGATTTACTGATCCCCGTTCATCCGGGGGATCGCTGATTAAACTCCCGGTCGACCGATCTTCCGAAGAATTTCTTCAGCATACTGCAGGAAAGACAGCTTAGCTGAGTCTATGTTAACATGCGATTGTAGTTCTTGATTTGCGTTTATACACGCTTATTATACTTCTTGTAATGAAAAAAGAACTAAGATTAAACAAATTAGAATCTGAAATTATGTTTCAAGAATAATTATTGCAATACAGTTTCACATGTCACTTAGTTTGAAAAAATGCTTGTGCCATAATTGATTTCGCAGAGATGGCTTCAATTTGTCGTTTGTGTGTGTGGTTTTTAGTATTAGAAATATTAATTGAAAAGATAGTAAGTGTCTATTGTAATACCCTAGAAGAAATGCACAGTTCTGGTAATTCGCGACGACAATTTATGTTCTCCGATTGTCGTTTCTAGGGCCCATAAAACTGTCCTCGTGTAATCGGAGTCGATTTGTTATGCATTACGGTGACAGCAACTTGAAGGTGAGCATTCTATGCCAGTGTTAATTCTAAGAGAGCTAAGCACGGATCGATTAGAATTTGGCAAAACGTCCAAATCTAGATCGCCCAGCTCCTGTAAAAGGTAGCCTTACATTTGTATGAAGTTGTTCGAATACTACCAACAGTTTGTTGATGAGTAAACATAGCATGATAAAGATAAATAAACTCATCAATATCCACAAACTGGCAAACTGGGGGGGGGGGGGGGGGGGTCAGCTGGGCGAGAAAGCGCACATAAGCTTTACGCCTAGCATCTTGCATATTGATGCTTTTCTTGAAATAGGTTCACAAGTCTCTCTCGTGTTTGCACCTTCATGGTGGCAGCGCAATTTCGTCTACGGAACTGAGAGTCAATATAAATTTAGTTGAATGTTTTCCATGAAAATGGTATTTCGATTTCTATTAGAGATAGCATAATTAAAAGGACAACATATTTAGCGTACAATTGCACATACTTGCTCGCTTAACTTTCAGCATCTGTAAAAGTATAATAATGATTGGATAAGGTGAACACTTGTTTCCTCTTATTATGAATAACATGAATAAGCCCATTTTTAATTCAATTTCACGTTATAAAACAGAACTCAGGTGGTAGAGCGTCGGCTTGCAGATCGGGAGGTCGCGGGTTCAAACCCCGGCCGGGTCAAACCAAATACTTTAAAGTTGGTAGTAGTTGCTTTCCTCCTAACGGTTGGGGCTAAGGGGACGCCGGACTCGTCGGTGTCAGTACAATGGACCGACCGGGTTCAGTTACTGGGCACCTCAAGTGCCCCTGTGCTATAATGATGGAAATGTCGCTGCAAAGTATCGGCAAAAGCAAATACCAATGCCATAAATCTGATAGAACTAAAACCAAGACCTGTATTAACTTACGACATTTGATTTCATTTTAACTAACGGGTACAGTTGGCCTAGTTTGTTCTTTCGCATTTTTATACAAGTAAATCTTTGTTAAACTACGAAGATAACTATATGAAGCTATTACCACCAGCCAATTGTTTATATATATTATAAATAAACATGTTATTATTATAAGATTTTGACAATGGTATTGACCATGGTATGTTAAAATAATTGAAAGGGATATAAACGATTTTCAAGACTCATTTTAATGAAAGGCTGTCACTGTTGAATTTTGTTTTATGTGATATCTCGTTTCAGGTTTAATGTCAGTTTGACTGACCGTTCCAAAGCGGTAACTGTCGGGTTTGCTCTTTTCCTTAAATGACTCTTCACAAATTTGTTCTTACTTTTCGCTTGGCTTGCGTGTGAAATACCTTTGTTCTGTGCCTTTTCGGAGTTTGGTATATGCTGCAATACTCATAGGACTTTGTCATATATTCTTACATTTGACAGGCATGTGAATAAATTTGTACTGTGCCTTTCCGAATTTTAATATGTTGCTAAACTCAAAGTATCTCTTCGTATTCATGATTCTTACAACATGACAAGTGCAGTGTGGCGGTCGTGAAGCATTTTTCGTGCATGTTCATTTAGTCTACGTTGTTGTTTAATTTACTCTATCAGTTTGTTATGTAATATTTGTTGTCATTTAATTACATGTAACACTTTATCAGAATTGTTACATGTACTTTCTTTTGACGTACATTGGACTTTGGTTCTTCCGTTATATCTATATACAACCGACTATGATGTACACCGCTAACAAGACAGCAGGGTTTTATTTTGAAATTAATGTGGTCTATTATTTAAAAATTTGATTTTTTAAACTTTCGCGAGAAAAGCTACATTTTGTCAAACGACAGTATGTAATGGATACAGTTATAGCCTCTGATCACTAAATTCTATGCGATAATGCCGTCCTTAAAAACAACTTCTAAATCTTCGAATTGCGCAGGAGAAAATGTACGTCATGCTTACTGGCTTCCGTGCTCAAACCCATTATGGAATACATTAGAAATTTACGAATGGGCTATTGTTGTAGTCATCATGTCTTTCGTAACTCCTCGGCGGTATCCGGACAAGTCTGTTTCGTAGAAATGACCGAGGTGTTGCGAGTGGTTATTAGGTGTTACAGTTATGTACCAGTCCAACTTCTTACAACGTATACAACGTACCAATTTTGGCAACTTTTCAACGACGTAGGTTAAGCTGGGTATTTTTCTCTGCAGTTATAAGTGCACTGTGAGGGTTTTAAGATTGTATTCATTCAATGTTTTAAATGTGTTTTTTAAAAGATAAGTTGTGTTATTAAATGATATTTTTATACAATTCACTAAAGACAGGGATTTTAATATTCAATTTGTGGTCGACAAGGGTTTATTAGCGACAGTGGGTATATCCTCTAATAATTTGTTGTCTAAAAGCACGGGGTTTAAAACACAATTATGTGTCGGCAATGGTTTACTAGCGGGACTGAGTATATCCTCTAATAATTTGTTGTCTAAAAGCACGGGGTTTAAAACACAATTATGTATCGGCAATGGTTTACTAGCGGGACTGAGTATATCCTCTAATAATTTGTTGTCTAAAAGCACGGGGTTTAAAACACAATTATGTGTCGGCAATGGTTTACTAGCGGGAGTGAGAATATCCTCTAATAATTTGTTGTCTAAAAGCACGGGGTTTAAAACACAATTATGTGTCGGCAATAGTTAACTAGCGGGGGTGAGAATATCCTCTACTAATTTATTTTGGCTATATACAATTTTAGCTAGAGTGAGAATATATCATATCTTTTCTGTCAGAACTATTGTTTTCCCAAGAGAAAACTTTTAACTCGTTTATCCAGTAAAACACTTTAAATTCAATTCTAGTCTTATTTCTTTCATTGGTCTTGTTTTCTTGTTCATTTTTCAGCAATTTGCTAATTACAAAGATATGTGACAACAGCTCACCTATGTTTAGGGTTGTTTAGAATTGACGTAAGACTCTATTTTTCATCCGACAAAACTTTGAAAATTTATTGAATTGAATAAATTTAACATTATGCAACCCTATGCGTAATCATAGATATTGTTCACAAAATGAACACCATTTTAAGTTAAATTTAAGTCCCAAAATAACAACAAGCATCTTATATCAGGTATTTTCAAGTATTTTTGCCATTTTTATGGTACATTTACCTTGTCCGGACACAAATACTATCTTTCGAAATGTGAAACCAAAGAAAACACAGACGCTTCGACCGACATTGTGCTAACCAATTCCATTAAAATTGTCATCATCCAATTACATTATCATTTACAACACTACATAAGACCGGGCTTGGTAACGAAATCAGTAGAGCGTAGACTGATGGTACTGGAGGCCCCGGGTTTAACCCATGTTCGAGTTGTACCAAAGTCGATTAAATTTTTTGTGGTGTAGCTTACTTGCTAACGCTTAAGCAAATAGTAGGGTAGTCCCATTACTGGTCAGCCTGGTGTCAGGATAACGTGACTAGGTGTTGTATCATGCCAGATGTTCACGGCATGCTATCCACAGTGCTGGCAGGAATACCTCAGCTTCAAGTGAACACCGCTTTTAAAAAAAAGAATACTGTTGGTGTTTGACAAACCTAACAAACAGAAAGCACTATGTTGGAAGGTTCCGTGAAGTTAGCAATTATATGTATATTAAATACGTGACTTGGCCGTGACTGCAGCAATATTTTATTATTTACATCCTTCTGTGTTTTTATGTTAAAGTTATAACATATTTTTGATCTTTTAAATATACAAATAACTGTCATTGAACTGTTTAAAATATTTCTGAAACTCATCAAAGGTCTCTGTCTTTGAAAACAACTTGTTAAGGAAATTTGATAGGGATGCAATAATATCAACATTTTCACACATGCTTGTACATTACATACAACTTTCATTTCACTTTGAAAAAAATGACTTATAGTAGATGTATGGCATACGGCATTTGTTATGTGTGTTAAGTAGTCGTTTAATTTGTATCATATATCATTAAATACACAATATGGCAACAAAGGCAATCATATTTCATTTTGAAATTTTTTTATATTTAATTTTCGCTATACCTAGTAAGATTTGCGCTTGTACGTATGAATTCGACGCATGGTGTTACATACTTTACGATTTGCTACAACAGTCTCAGTTAAGACAAAAATTAAAAGCCAAGAGAACAGTGTCAAATTGTTTAAGAACTTCTATTAGCAAATAAAAGTGCTCTTTAACTGTTTAAAATATTAAGTAGAACAACCGAATGAATAATTTTGCCTTTTTTTGTAAAAAAAAATTAATAAATTAAAATTAATTTATCTTTAATTGGTGTCATGTTGGTACACATATATTCCATTCTCGTAGACGCTGACTTAAAAAAAACTGGCTATTGTTTGACATGGATTGCCTGCAGGCAGACATCGCGTTCTAACGGAAAATCTGCAATCGTCTGGAATAACACCGTCTGTTACACGGTGTGGATTTTTACAGTTAAGAACAAGCAGTGAAGATCCTATGGCTCCGTTTCTTATTGTAAAACCATGATAGTGCAGACACATTGTTTTAGGGGCGCCAGTGGGGTACTTCTTTTATTCCTTGACTTCTCACCCAATCGGGATAAAGGCCTTTATATGGGCTGTACTTCCAGCTGACTATAGGTGAGTGTTGGTTCTATAAGGATATTTGCCGGGGAGTCTTCCGCCACCAACTTAGCTGGACATCACCATATTGACAATAACTGTATATTGCCTAAAACGAAAGTAAATCACATATACATCGTTTTATCTTCTCTATATTGAAATGGTGTGTGTTAAACGTATATGTTGTTCAACAGAAGTGTAAAACATACTAGCAAAGAAAATTGTAAAAAGACAAAAAGTAAACAATAAATTATTTTCTATTTGATATAACCTATGGCAGCCCATATTGACTGCGTCACTGAGTCTTGACACGCAAGTGTGATAGATATTTAATTGCGACTAATACAATGTTTACATAAAGCTTGCAATACAACATTTGTTACGATTTAGATGGTTTTAACCGACGCTTATATATTTGTGTAGAATAAATTCGCGCTTTAGGAGGCGAAAATCGCCAGTTTTTGGCAGTTGTTTGTGCCATGTACTTCTTGTTTTAAATTGGGTTTGTCCATTTAATTGTTTCACTTCAGTCTAGAAGTAGCACCAAGACTATGGGCTTGAATGATGTATTTTAACTTTTTTTTTATCTGCCACCATATTGCAATGCCAGCGTTTTTCCGATTTCCGTCATTGAATTACACATTTCCCGTTTAAAGAAGCCAGAATCTAATGAAGAGACTTCTCATGTCCGTAGAAACCTTACTAATGAGATCTCTTAGGCTTCATCTTTGATTGCAGTATTTTGACAACACCGTCAATACGCGTTAAATAACGACTGTGCCAGAATGGGTGTCTGATAATGTAAACGATCATGTTAACACGTGTAGCAGGCTTGTAAAACAGGTATGAAATAGGATATCTGCCCAATTTTATTAACAAATCCATACGAATTCTGGACTTAAACATTGAATCTTTGCTTTGTCGAATTAATCAGTTTATACTAAGCAGGATAAGAGCATAACATCACCTCTGGACAAAACATCACGCTCCAACAGAAAATCTGCAATCGTCTTGACTAATACTGTCGGTTGTATGGTGGTGTGGATCTTTCGAATATAGAACGGGCATGATTTGGCAGAATAGAATTGCTTCTCTTAAATAAACATGATTTCTGTATAAATTCGTTTCACTCTTTCAATTCCATTAGAAACTGCATTCTATCGAGAAGTAGCATAACTGATATTGACTGGAATTATGTCCCGAATAATATCAGTAAAACTTTCGTATTTTAGACATGTGATGCCCTATCCTTTCTTTTTTCCCTTCAATTCATTACACTTCACCCCTTTAAAGTGGTCAGAATGAAAATAGAGAAATCTTTCTCGTCGAGGAAAACCTGACTGGGTTATCTGCAAAGCTTCATAGGTGATTGCAATATTTTAGAAGACCATCAAAACTATACACACAGCGACGGTGCCAGATAGAGAGTCTAATGATGCGAACTATCATGTTACAAATGCATCAAGATTCTGTTACACGACATATTACACGAGTGTTGTAAAAATATCCCCGTGCATGTAATCTATCTTGTCATTTAATTCATCTTATAATGAATGTCACGTGTATTTCCTTTGATAGATATTGGTTCCTCAATTCCATCTTCACACGAACAGGATGCAACAACCATTTACAATTGTCTGATAATTTTTCTTGATTCAAAGAAGTAATTTCATTTACAATCAACACTTTTGTGTGTTTCTTCTCATAGAAATAATACTTCCCTCTCTTCTAGATACTACGTGGACATTGTTTTTCAATGACGTCACAACTTTCATCATAACATTTTTAAGAAAATGTCAGCGCTTTGACATTTTTATTCAAACAGATCGTTTCTTTCATCATTGCTTGCATTCGAGAAACCCATCAGGAAGTGCGAGGTTAGAGCTCTGTAAATCCGATGTAAGCACCCCTGTCGGTCCCTTTTGCCGACTGACCGTTCCAAGGCGGTAACTGTTGGGTTTGCTGTTTTTATTAAATGACTCATCACATAATGGTTCTTACTTTTACACATGGCTTGCAGGTGAAAACCTTTTTCTTGTGCCTTTCCAAATTTTGGTATAAGTTGCAGTGCTCATAGGACTTTTTCTTACATTCTTATTGTTATCACTTTTTTTTCAGAAACACGACCAACCAGTAAGGCTTAACAATACTTGTTTAACCGACCATGTACAATATAACTGATATGAATTAGCTGAAAACTACTCAATTAATATCTAACTTAGTTGATGTATGATGACAACACAACTAAAATGAAAACGGCCCGGACTTCAAACATTGCCGTATGTGTAAACAATTATTTCTTGACACACATCGCGTCTAAACAGAAAATCATCTTTATGAACACAGTAAGCTATGCGGTGTGTATATTTCCTACGGAAAATGCAATGTTTGTCAACGAGATCTGTTTCTTCCTTACAAATACATCTGCTTTCAGCCTATATTTGTTTCTCTCCCACATACGATTTTGCCTTTCGTCTAGATTTGTTTCTCTCCTTTAAAAAGATATGTCATCTGTCCAGACATAGCATAGGAAATATTTGCTTGAATGCCATCTGAAAAAAATATAGAAGCAATGTTTTTGTGTTTGCGAGTATACATTGTGCCAGCAGTTTTTTTTCTTCTTTGAAATATACACCTTTTTAAAGTCGTTTTTGTAGAAGAAATTGTACATTTTAACCCATACTTCACTTTTTTATATGTTATATGTTTATATATCGGAAAAAAACCCCATTATGTTAACATTTAATATCTATGCTTGTAAATTTTTTTTGTTTTAAAATTATCGATCAAGTTCTTCCGAACAAAGTTCAGTTAACTTAGCACCTAAAATAAACATCTATACAGCATTTGTTCTGGGATTTATTGCAACTTCATCGTTAGAGTCAGTGAAAAAAGAAATGGATTAAATGAACCCTCACTATAGATTACAGCCGCTTTAAAAAAACAACAAACAAGCTTGTCATTTGCATTAATGCGAACTTAAATTACTTTTAACAGAATCTAAGTGAAACATAATGGGCTAAGCACTATTATTCATTACTTTACAGAAATCTGAGAAGCAAATGCGTCCATCAACAGTACGGGGGTTCTTTTTGTGATTTCTATAGAATTTAGCAATATTCACCATATTAATAATAGCATCATTGCCAGTAAGTTGGTTTGCAATTTTAAAATCTCACGAAATTTTATCACATTACAAGAAGGTTAAATTTAAAACGGTTCAAAGAGACCAGACAAAGGAGTATGAAGGTCGTATTACTATACAAATGAAAAAGTACATACCATCAATTACGGCATAAATAATAGAGAAGGTACTAGTACAGTAAACATAACAGATGCACGTTAAACTTTCCAAATTAAAGTCTTCTCATAGTTTTTTTTTGTATTTGTTTGTTTAGAATGGTTCATTCACGCAAAACGCAGAACATATTTCTTATTAAGAATGTTAAATAGTCGAAAAATTCACCTGGTCTACCGCAGCTCACTGAGTTGATGAAGACTGCATAAATAAACGAAATATTCACCTAGTCAACCGTAGATCACTAAGTTGATGAAGACTGTGTAAAATAGCTGACATAATCTAAGTAGGAAAATATGTTCCGCGTGAATTGATGATTCTCGATACAATGCACACCTACATTGCTGTATTTTTTAATATTTTTATATAATCAGAATCTACTGGGTATGTAACGTAATAAACTAAAAAAAGTAAATTTTGGGATAGTTCTTTTGACAAAACATAGTCGAAGTATTAGGAGAAAAATGAAACAAACAATTCTTATGAGCGAAAACTTAATCGCATCTGCGTGGATGGTCCAGTGAATAGTGTTCTCAACTATCATATTTGCAGAGCCTTGCTCAGACACCATATAATGTATTTATGATTTTGTTGATACATTAAGAGCTGGTTTTATTGAGTAATCTTAAATAGAAAGACAACCTGACAGACAATTATTAGACGAAAATAAACTAAAATTTTGAAATGCGAAACGATTAAACACAAGTTAAACAAAACACGATAGTTAAGCAGAAAGTCAGAGACAATGTTAATCAATAGTTGCAAAATAGAAAGTTTCTCGAGCTACCGATATCTGTAGCATTTGAGAGGAAATGATCCGCCTTATGCTTGCATATAAATGGGAAACAGGCACACATAACTGCAACATATTGCTGCTAGTTAATAACGAGAAGCATATTCAATATTCTTTCGAAATAAGTAAATCTCGACTTTATTCATGTTGATTTGCTTTAATGAACTCAAAAACGTAATACAGTTACATTGCTATGTGCCGATTGCATTTTCCCTCTTAAATGAGAAAAGAAAACCTGCAGTTTTAATGTTAAACTTCAGTATATATATAACAGACTATATATATATATATATATATATATATATATATATATATATATATATATATATATATATATATATATATATATATATATATATATATATATATATATATATATATATATATGTGTATATAGACCATTATATACCATTATATAAATAACTATATATAATTGATAAACAACACAGACTATAATATCTACACACACACACACACACACACACACACACACACACACACACACACACACACACACACACACACACACACACACACACACACACACACACACACACACACACACACACACACACACACTGTTGTGGGGAATTTATGCATACTTTGTGAATAAACTCATACTTTAGTCGAAGTAAAGAGGATTTTTACACTACATATAGTGTACAGCAGTACGTATTGCAACAAAGATCATGGTAACGGTTCATTCTTTTCAAGTCTATAAATAAGCACGATAGTGATCTCCGCTAAAAATAGATATCGACGTGAGAGCGGTCTACCCGGGTGACGATAGAACGTGATCTCCAAAGTAAGTTTTCACGTGGTTGTCTTAGTTTAAAAATATCTTGCTGCGTGGCTCAGTTTGGAAATACCTATTTATAATGACGAGATGGATGTTATCTTTCATTGTGAGATCTCGAACATTAATGACAAGCATTCTGCGGGACTTTTTCAGGTAACGATGACTTTATTTGGGAACAGATCTTTGGTCCAAACTGTCGGGTACCATCTTTAAAAATGTCATTTTGGCCACGTTTGATCTACATAAATCTGGTGTTTTATTTAGTTAAAAAAGTTTTTATCGGAATTGAATTCAAGAATTATGCCAAAACCATCTTTATTTTTAATTGTATTGGGTAACTTGACCAAGTGTCTTCTGGCTGGACATTTACAAAAAAGTTCATCTAGGAGATCAAGGTAGTCCGAAATATATATCCTTCCGCGTTTCTTTTTTTAACTGACTTATAACAATACCTTTTTTATCACCAGATCAACTATATAATGGTCAGAATTGAATTAATAGGTAAAGCGATTTTCTTTTTATTTTGTCACCAACGATTTTAACCACACTTCAAAACTTACAAAAATATGCAACATTTTCGAAAAACAGATAACAAATAAGTCGGGTTCTGTGAGTTGAATGTTAATTTGTATGTGAATACCTTTGTCCTGTTTTTTATTTTTAAAATTTTGTTATACGTTATAATGCTCATAGGACTTTGTCATATTTCCTTATTCATGGTTACAACACTGTTACCTGTGTAGTGTGGCGGTCGTGAAAATCTCCCAGTGTATGCAATGTATGTTGTCATTCAATTCATACTTATTCACGTAGTACACAAATATTTGATGGAAGCTTGTTTCTTGCCATTATACAGTTATGAATACCAAATATCAATTTTGATTTAGAATAATTGATTATTGCATTAGCAGAAAAAATGGCAATATAAATTATTCTTATATAAACATATGCATCTTTTATAACTCAAACATGATTTTCCTAGGTTCGCAAAAAGCTAAATGTTCGTATGGCCAAGGTTAAACTAAACATTAAACATTTGTATTATGTACCTCAGCATGTGTGCGTTTAGCATTTATGTTTAAGATATACTCTTTGTCATAATAGCATTAAGAAAGTCTAAAAGGTGCAATCGGAATCCGGTGACTCAGGAAAATGTCTAAACGTTGAATGTTTTAATTTACCAAGTTTTTTTCCGGAAACGTCTACCAGTGAAGCAATCAGACATGACATTCATTTGCAAGTTTACCTTTCTTGAATACGTTTTCGAAAATGTCAATATAACTAACTATTTGAGATACATTTAGAAAAGTACCACCGATGTCGTCATTTTATTTCTCTCTGCAATGAAAGAGAGACACCAAACTGACGATTGCATACAATTTATGTGCATCTAAATCTTAACAGAGGACACTTTAATTTTATTTCATGAAGACATAAACGACTGTTTAGGCTTTCAATACTGCGGAAGTGTATACCGTGCCTAACAAATGTCTTCTGGGACGAGTTAGACTTAGTAGTACAGAGTGAAGCTAAGTCTGAGTTAGGTATAAATGACGTTTCTTTAAGTTTTAGAGATAAGCTTTTTAAATGTCACTAACGTAGCTAGACCGTTTTAGTTTGACTGTACAACAAACGTTCAAGGCTTCTAGTGTCATTGTTGCCCTAGTATATTTTTACTATATAACAATATTTTAAACTATACGGTTCTTTATTATTTTGTAAAAGCCTATAGCAATTGAAATCAATCGACAAAAAAGCAACAGATAAATTACACTTTTAACTTTTTCGAACAATGTACATTAAAATGTGCGATGCAGTATAAATCGGTCGCATGTTAAACAGGAAAGTAATGAAAGCTACCACTGTTTGTAAATACAAGCCTGTATAAATCTGTAGTGGTTCTTAGAGTATCCTTGAAAGCTCTGTGGACAAGAGCAAGACTATTCGAACATTTTGGGGTTCGAATGTGGATTTTATTTTAATTTTTAGGTACTGTTTTTTTCTAATATTTAATGTTGTTCATGTGTATAATAAATTAAGGTTCATATTTGGTTTTTGAGGCACCCATGGCCGAGCGGTTAGAGCTGCTGATTTGTAACACCACAGCCCCTCACTGTGTAGGTACGAGTACCGGTCGGGGCGAGAGCTTTCAAGTGGGGAGGTTTTTCAGCTAGAGCCGGTGGTTCTAACCAGGCATAAGTCTGAGGTCTTCCTCCACCAATAATTAGCTGGATGTCGCCAATGTCACCATAACACAGTAGCCAATTTTAGTCAGTTTTAGTCATTATTCCATGCGCAAAAATTGTTACCCGAGGTTGAGTCTGATAAGCCCTGACAGCATTACACAGGAGCACGTTTCGTTAGTTAGTTCATTGGCAATTAAAGACGCTGTCCTGATACATCTTAACCCTTATCATGTTACATGTATTTGGATGAGAAACTTGCACTAAATTCCTTTGGTTACCACTTTATTCATATGCAGGAAGACACATTTGCGAAGCACACAGTGTATATCTTGATAAAATGGCTCGAAGTGGGAACTTGATGATAAAAATTATTACATTTTGTCAATGATATGCTTAGAAGGCTAAGAGTTCATTATTGTTGTTATTCTGGTGACGAAACTAAAATACATAGTGCCAACGGGTAATAGAACTGCTCAAGTTGGTTAGGGACTGATCAATCAACCCGACATTACGGTATAAAGCCAACTTGTTTATGAGTTCACTTAGAATTACGTTCGTAATATTGTTATATGTATTAGTGGAAGTTTGTTTAAATGTTAACCAAATTAAAGATTGTAATTGGTATTTCTTATCTGTCATTTTCCGCGTGCCAGCGAAACACGATAAGTCCCTACACGCACCCATGCAAGTTTAAGATTTCGTATTTGTTTTACCTACACGTAAGCATACATCCAGGAGTCCTCATGTCACTTCTTCTGTTTAAGAAAGTCAATTGTCAGGTAATATATTGGTATGTATGATATTTATATGCTTAAAACCATTTAATAAATCTTGGAATGTTTAAGCCTTATTCAGAACGACGTCGAATTAAAACCTTATTTAAATTAATTGTGTTAACCTTTATGATGCTACCTTAATTACTAATAACATTTATTAATTACTATTTTTTATTCTTACTAATCTGATAAGAAATTCACGCATATGTTCAAAGGTGTATTAAGACAGCGTATATCCTGACCACCTGATCAGGCAGCTTCCAGAGGATGGTTATTGTTTAGGATTTTCAACGATATTTCTTTGAGAGTGCTAAAGACTTGCTCAGCAGGAAAATAGTAAAAAATTGCCCGTGGACAAACAATCCACTCCAAAAGGAAATCTGCAATCGTCTGGAAAACACCGTCTACTACATTGTCCTTGATGTAGAGAACAAGAGACATTTGGCGGTCGAGATCAGTTTCTGTCCTTAAAACAGATCTGCTTTCTCTCTATATTTGTTTTTCACGTACATATAGTTCTTTTGTCTGAAAAATGTAGCATTAAGAATATTGACTTGAAAGACATCTTGAAAAATATGGCAGAAATGTTTTTTGTCGTTTCCGACTTATTGTTAAGCCAGTAGTTGTCACAGCCAGAAGACCCTTCTTGACGGCGGAAACCTTAGCATGTAGTCAATTCGGGTTTCATCGTTGATTGTAATCTTTTTGACAAGATCGTCAAAACAAGACAAACGGCGATGGTGTCGTAAAATGTTTTTCTGTTGCTCTAGTTGTAAAGTTATGTTGAATTTCCTTCCTAGTTTTTTTGTGGAGTAGTTTCAATTTTGATCTGTTGATTTACTTTTCCCAACATGGTTAAAGTTCCATTTAACAATATTCATTCTTCTTTCATTGAAATCTTATAATGGTGAACTTTTAGGTTACATCTGTAGAATTATTTTTCTTTGTCTGTGGACTTTAATATATTAAAGAATTGTATTGTTAAGATTAATTGTATTCTTTAAATGTAGATAAGATATAGCTTTCTTAATAACCTTTGTCTTCAGTTCACTACTGCCCCTTCTCCATTTGTATGAAGAAGATAGTCGCTTAACACATAATATAATTTAAGTTATGTATTAGTTGAGCCTTGGACTTAATGTTATATTGTGAAAAGACACACAACATCCTTTATCTAGAACTTTATCTAGAACGGCGTTGACTTCGAAATTTACCATATATTTCTTAATTTCTACCGAATACTTCTTAACCTTTACAGTATATGTTCTAACCCTTACCGTATATTTCTTGACACTGACAGTATATTTCTGGACCTTTAACGTATATTTGTAAACCCTTACCGCATATTTTTTAACACTGACTGTATATTTCTTAAAACTGACCGTTTATTTCTTAACACTGACCGTATATTTCTTAACACTTACCGTTACTTTCTTAACACTGACCGTAAATTTTCAACCCTTACCGTATATTGGTTAACCTTTACCGCATATGTCTCATCCTTTATCATGATATATTTGTTAATAACCATTGTTATATTCCTGTTATCTACTAACAACTTTATACAACGATTACAACGCGTATTGATTAAATAAACTTACCAGCAGGTAGTGTAAATCCTGATCAGACAATTTCAGTAGACGCTTGCTGACCTGGATTAGAAGGGGAATATCTTAGGATTGTATGCTGGACAAACAAAGTGCGAGAAACTGGAAAGATGCAATCGCCTGGAATAACACCGTCTGCCAGACGGAGTGGATATTTCCATTAAAGAACAAGCATTATTTGGCAGTGTTTATCTGTTTCTCACCTTCCACTATCTGAATTCTTTTTCAACGAAGCATAAAGCATATTGACCTAAATGACATGTCATTTGAAAATAGCTAGAATACTTGTATGTGTTGGGACGTTTTGTTGTGTCATTTCTTCTAATATTTCATCTATTCTTTAGTTAAATAACACTTCCCACGTTAGAAACCAGAATTCAAAAAAAGTTATCTTACTCGTCGAATGAAATCTCACTAGAGGGATCAATCATTCGCCATAATTGATTGCAATTTTATTGACAAGACCGCCAATATAAGACAAGTTTCTTGTCCAGTGGTAGTTAAAACTTTTAATAAATCTGGTAATTATTATAGGATCTTTCCATATTGTCCTTTCAAGAAGATCGCTAGTAAAATCTTTACAAATGTATCAAAACAAATTTATGACATTTTTGTAAAAAGTGGACATTTTTATGTTAATATTTTACGAAATACTCAAAACGGCTCACCCGGTTATTTATACGAATATTTGTTGGATATTTGCACATTCAAAAAAGCTTTCACAAAAACTGTTTACGTTGATAGAAAAATAAGAAGTAATATCGCATTTAGAATGCATTCTCCCGTAATGTTTTTTTTTAATTTAATTCATTTAAATTAACAACGTTCGGTTTTCATTGAGATAGTCTGGGACCCATTTCCCATCGTTGCAATCTCGCATGAGACGTTGGACATTTTCCCGCAAAATATTTATTCTAAATAAATAAATAAAAAAATATTTTTTAAAGCAGATGTACTGCGGTCAGAAAAAAGAGTAACTGTTTGTTAAATGTAATAAACATGCATTTCTATTCATTCAACGAAACAATCGCTATCATGATATCAGATTTCTACGCAAAATTCTGCTTTTCTTTTAGTTTTAAAATAATTGACCGACTTCTCCAAACAATTTAAGTTGTCAGTTAACTTAGCGTCAAAATTACAGTTAAACATTTGTTTTGGGGGTTTATGGCAATATAATCTTGGAATCTGAAACGGGAAGCGGATTTAATGTACGTGCAATATAGATTACATTCGCTATTTTCACAAACATACTTGCCATTTGCATTAATGCGAACTTCAATTACTGTTTACAGGATCTAAGTGAAACATAATAGGCCAAGCGCTATTACACAAATACCATTACGTTTAAGAGTTCCTAGAAGCTGTTAAGTCCATCAACAGTCCAGGGGTTCTCCAAGTGATGTTGAAAGTATTGGGCAATATACACCATGCCAAAATGACGTTTGGCCGGAAAATTAAAGAACAAGTTAAAAAGAGTGGAAGTTCAGTTATTTTGAGTTTGTTCATCAATGCTGACGTTGCTATAGAGAGTTAAGACTTAAGCGACAGTGTGTATAGCAGAATTACACTTTGAATTTTATAGAATGAAAGATTATATATATATATATTCTATTTAATATATATATAATTGTTTATCGTTTACCATTAAACCTAAATCTAAAAAGCATTCGTAAAAAGGTATTATGCTTTTTAGACGAACGCCGTATCAATATAGGCATCAATATAAAAATAGATAGTACCGTCACAATCAAGTCTCAACCAACAACATAAGGTAACAGAAATACAAAGGTGGGTTAAAGAGACAAGACATTAGGTTTAATAGTAAACAATAAACAATTAACAATTTAGACGTTAACTAGAAAATTTTATCAAACAATAACAACAGTAAACAGGCAACAGGTTTAAAATGTAATGCGAAACGACTAAACATAAGATATACAACAATAAAAATAGGAAAACAATCCAGAGAGAGAGTCTGAGAAGAGCTAAACATAATGTTTATCAATACTTGCAAATCAGAAAATATGCTCAAAGCCATCAATTTTCGTAGCATTTGAGAAGATCTGATGCGGATTATGTTTCTATACGAATGGGGAACGGGCGAATATAATATCAGAAACATTTCACTGTTAATTTGTAAATGGGAAACATACTCAATTGTAATGATAATTTTAAAAATCTCCGAAAGTCGATAAAATTCAGTTAGTAAACCTACAATTATATTCTGACACAATATGGTAATAATCATTTATATTATTTGCACCAGTATTTGAGTTTTATTCTTCCAAAGAAAGAAAAAGAATATTGTGGCTGCATTTTTACCTAGAGTTTGGCCTTATAAATCGATCTTCCAGCATCATTTTATTACTGCAAATGAAAGTTTTTATTGTCAGCTCCATGTGTTGTTTATTGCTTAAGATATAGCATAAGAAAATCGGAATAATATTTTGCGAAAACCATCAGCTTTAACAATGCTTTTAAAGTCATAAACTCGCTCAAAATCACTTTCCTACTTTGAAAACAATATAAAAAGCATTAAGTTTGTTACATTTAAAAACGTCTTCAGTCCATTTTATGGCCGTCAGATATATGGCAATTTTTTAGGAAATTTTGCTGAAAAAGTAACTTTTTACTTTTTTTCTACCTGGCAGTGCCTTATTTCTTATAAAATGTTTTTTTGAAAAAATGCAATTTACAGTTAAGATGAGGCTATATATATAAAAATATTATCTAGTGGTTCGATGCAAAGCTATATTGGAATTTGACAGTTGCCATTATACGGCAATAAAATCCAATTTCCAGTTGTGTTTAAAAGTAATAATCGAAGCATAAGCAGATTCGAGTGAAAAAGGCGTAATGATTTTTATTCGATCTTTTGCGATAATTATTATTGTCCTAAGTTCCAGCAATGAATGTTTGTCATAAAAACTTAATTTTCGTCTTGTAAGCGTTTTCGCATGTAATAAGCATATCGGCTATGTACACCCGCACGCAACCTATTTAGCATTTCGGTTAAGATAGCTCAAGTGTTATGCATAACCATCAGAAGATGTAAAGATGGAAGTTTTGTTATCAAATCCCCTTAGGGTCAACTTTCTTTGTTGTTTCAATGTTAATCATGATAGCTTTAGAAAGGAATTTGCTTCATCTTATATGTATTTATCTTTATTTATCTCATAAACATAATATAATTGGATAATACTGAATAACTCATGCCGATATTGTAATAAATCTGACACCTGGTTTAATAAATAACACCATGTGGACAAAATAATTTATATTCGTTAAAATCAATAGTAATACTGTTAGAAAATCTTTCAAAACTTTGAAAGTACATATAATTATACACACATACACATGTTGCATTGTTAACGACAGTGTAGCGTTTTTTTTATTCATGCACACTGAACAAAACCTTGATAAACTTGCCGCATATGAGTCGAATATAATAGCAATTTATTTATGCAGAAAAGAAATCTACATTATTCGGTCTCACTTCTGACCTCTTTAAAAGCCATATGTGTAGAGGAATCAGAATTGTACTTCATCGTTACTTGTGAGATATATTTGCCTGTTGAATCATATTTACACTTAGCTGACGATCGTTTTTTTATTGTATATAAACAGTAAGTCCGCTAAGTGTAAATATGATTAAACAGCATGATTTATATCATTTAAAATGTACAAACGATGGAGAAAGACAACAGTTCTAAATACAATGATAATTTTCTTATTGTCAACCTAGGCAGTAAAGAAAGTTTGAGTTGAACTGGATGAATAACATGGCTGGTTTGTTGCCAAACGCACTCACTAGCAAAACATTTTCGGGAAGATAAGACGTAATATTTGAAGTTTCCTACTTTCGAAATAAAATCTTTTTATTTCCAAATTTTCAATTCGAAAATGTTCGTAGGTTTAAAACCGGATGGTGAGATAAAAATTGTTCAATCATGTCTCTGTTTTGGCACGAAAAACTACAAAAAGAGTCATTTTCCGAATTCGGTATTTTGTTAGTCACGCTTACTCTTCTTTAAAGCTATGAAATACAATTGATATAATAGTGTATAGAAGTTTCAAGGTTAAATGAATATGATATTGTAATGTCATGAATGTTATTTTGTAGATTTTTGAGCCAACTTTTTCAATTTTCTGACACGCCCTGCAATACATCATTCACACTGGATGCTGTTTAACTAATTTGTCTATTCTTTTGATATATTTAAGAAAATGCAAACCATAATCACTGATATTCATCGACAAAGTAAAGCAGTTTTCGTAAATAGTTTCAAGGCGGTAACTGTCGGGTTTGCTCTTTTCCTTAAATGACTCATCACAAATTTGTTCTTACTTTTCGCTTGGCTTGCATGTGAAAATCCTTTGTTCTGTGCCTTTTCGGAGTTTGGTATATGTTGCAATACTCATAAGACTTTGTCATATATTCTTTTTCTCTACAATGAAAGTAAGATACCAAACTGACGATTGTCTGCAATTCTACATGCAGCTTTCTCGTAGCAGGGGGCGCTTTAAGTTTATCTCATCAAGGAAAAAAACTATGCTGTGCTTTAAAAACTATAACAATGTTTTTGAAACATTCCAAATGTTCTCTGTCGAATACCACTTTTGATTAGCGCTCCTTGAAAGTGAATAATGACTTTTAATATGCAGACGCACTTCAATTAGTTTCGCAAAAATGCACACATATCAATTTGCATGTAACTCGTATTTAAAGATGAATGTCCTTAAATTGGTGATATTGATGTTTAAACTAACATACAAATATAACTTCACAACTTCATGACTATAGTCACAACACAGGCCCTTTCAAACGAGGATCGTTTAAATTATTGTTTAGTATCACAGTTTTATGTTTAATCACTTTCCTTCAAATCATATTTAGAATAAGAGTTATATGACATTAGATTAAGTTGCAGTCAAATCAGATGGGATCGCTTAAACAACAAGGTACTCAAATGCCACAAAAGTGGCTGTACCTAAGGATATCTAAGGATACCATGTTTTCACATATATACCATCCTAGACTCGTTTTTGTTTATGCTTATACAATGTAATGATAAAAGTACTTCATTCTTTTGTTAATTTTCGAAATGCAGAACACCAGTGATATGCAATACCACATGTAAAAGTCATGAGCAATGGATTGATTACTCATCAATCCATATAATGTCAAGGGAGATAACTGCAAAGAAGATTGCGTGTTGTTTCGTTGTGAGGGGCTGTCGTCTGTACGTCAAGTGTCTCATATTTATGGATAGTCGTCTGTTCATTGGAATGTTCGTTATCCCCAATTGGAACTCGGGTAAACCCGTCATTGGGACGATCACCTCTCGGCTGTATCTTCTGAAATAATATTACTGTAATGGATCTCACTGTTCACCGGAATAAGAATAGGATAATAAGAAAAGGTCTTATTACCACAAATATTGAAATCTGAACTACCACTAGACAAAGACATACATAGTAAATGTAAAATTTACAAAAAAACACAGTGACGAGACATAAACACAAACACACACAAAGAAATACCAAGAGTTACCGCCTTGAACGGTCAGACGGCAAAAGAACTGAATATGTTTTTTTAAAGCAATTAAATAGTAATTGCAATGTTTATTTATTTAATGTTTTTTATTGTGATTATTTCGCCATATTCACTTTCATTTGCTACTTCACATGTACATTTTTAGTTGGTATGCAGCTGTGTTTTGAAGAAACCCCCACTTGCCTTTGGTTTAATGACGTCAGTGCTACGCTTAGGCATCACAATGCTTCACCATAACAAATCTGAGAGTGATGACGCAGTCATTGCTCTGCGCTTCGATTCTAAATGTCCAGTGTACATTGTAGTATTCTCTTCATCATCATCACAAAGAATAAATTTATGATTTAGTGTAATTTTGGCGGCAAAAGCAAACTAACTTCAGTCAATGTTATCCAGGTTTGATTCTGAAAGACCTTGCCACCATAATGCAGACTACCCTTTGCGTTAGCATACTGGCAAGTTAAACATTGTCTTGGGAGTTGGGCCAATCTTTTATGCATCAAAATGACACACTCAAACCCAAGATCCCAATCAAACGGAGCCTCAACCCGCATCATGTTACATTTGATGGTAACCTATCCTAAATTCAGTTTCTCGCAATTGCATATATTTCTATCAAAAACAAGGGGATACAGACTTAGAAGCACAAAGTGAATATCCCGACCACATAGCTCCAAGCAGGAGCCGGCAGATCTGGATCTTTGTTAGTTAGTTATTTCTACTCAATTCGCGCATAGCAGGTTAAGAGTTATTTTGTTTTCCTGGTGATGAAACTAAAATAAATCGTGTCAACTACCAATAGAACTGCTAGCATTGGTTAGGGACTGATCAATCATCGAGCTGTGTAATGCCAAGAACAGAAATAGTGTATATAAGTACTAATACTATTTACGTTTGTTTGTACAAATATTTTTAACTCCAGTTGCAGCTACTTACTATTTGTTGTCTCGCTTTGTTGGGGTATTTTTATTTATACTCTTTTTAGAAGAACCGTATGGAACTGCGATCTTGGAGTGCTCAACTAGGTTTGAGCTCCACAATCGGTCCTTCGGCAAGCAGTAATTGATGAATTTATCTATGTATGTAATGTTTAGTCTCAGGGCTGTTGTTTCTTTTACATTGACTTGTATTGGTCTTTGTCTAACTGTAGTTTAACTTTTTGTGGAAATTCCCACTAAGCCTTTTTTAATTTCCATTTCAAAGTTCTAAGCCTTGTTATACTACAATTGTTACTAAACAACAAAATGTTTTAAATATTGGCTTAAAAAAAAACATGATCAGATAGGAAGACATTGTGTGACATTAAATCACTGCAGCAAATAGCCAAAACAGCGCAGTTCCCGTTTAGACAGCTCACATATTTGTATCCATTAGTGTGAATTTTGGTGTGAATTGATTTCAGTTCAGAAAATGGAAATAAATATTCCTAATGCTACATAAGGCATGCAAGGTAAGCTCCCAAACACATCAAGAAAATGTATATGGTGGTAAATTATTTATTAACATGTAAGCATGCATCACGGAGATCGCCAGCCACTTCATCTATAATGTATTCCAGCCGAGCATGCTATTGAGCAATTGTAATCGTTCCAAAAACAATTTGAAAGTTCTTCCGTTTCCCTGATCGACGGTCTGGTGTGGCCAGTTAGTCTTTGAGGACCCCGTAGTTGTTTAGATGCATGGCTCTTTCAAGCAGTTGTAATTGAAATTAAAATTGATGATTTTTTTTTCGCAGAAGACATCAAATGATGGCTACATGTCACATGTATGGGAAGTATAAAACTAAAACTAACAATTGACACGAAAAATGTTGCCGCTCTCTCTAATGATAAGCTGTAGTTGCTAGTGATTATAATCAGTAAGAAGAAGTCGTTGATTAAGCAGATAATGAAACCACTGAGTAATCCATCAAACTTGGTTAAATTCTTAATATCAAATTTAACACATAATTATAATTTTAACAGAATGCGACTTGAAGTTAGTTTACAATTGGACAAGTATTAAAATATCTTGATTAACAATAACTTAGAAATCTTAATCAGTGACTCAAACTGTTATTTTGTTATTTTCATTTAAAACAAAACATTGACTTTATAAAACAGCACATCCGCAGAGTAAAAAGCGAATGCATTTTTAGTTTGAAGTTTTAGCCTTTTATGGGTTTTAGAGAAGTTTTCAAGACAATACACACAATACTTTTATTTATTTGAACATTTAAATGGTAACGATTCCAAGGTTAGATCTTTAAACAATCCGGTGCTCAACTGTGTTTTGAAACACGCAAACAATACTACATCGAATGGGAATACTTTACCAGTACGACATGATATTCTTTTTGAACATTTATAATATTTTTTTTATTTCTTGTTACTGTACCATTGAAACCAAAACCACTTTATTTTGCAGTGGTTCTTCATAGAATAGCAAATGTTGCGTATTGGGACTTGGACACCGTTGACCAAAGTTTTTTATCTTTTATTTTGTACACAAAGTTTCTTTTTTCCACAATAATGAAACTTTGACTAAAAAATAATAAAACCTGTGACAGTTTATGACAAATTCTTTGTAATTGTTCTAAAATGTGTCGGAAAGTCGACGATTCATCATATTGACATCATTATCAGTATCAGCAAATTCGATTGTCCTAACAATAACTGTACTGAAACACATTTTCCTAGCAACCAAAATAAAAATAAAACATCGTACATACGCCAAACTGTAATCCTCAATGACGATCATATACTCCTTCTTCTTTGCTTATCAAGTCTGTAAATTACAGTAAGATAGTAAAATGAAAGACAAGTTTTATCCTGGAGTTTGTTGTCATGTCAGGGGAGCTTTCTAACGTGTGCCGCCAATGATGATAACAGCAGTGAATTAGATGTTCTACTGTTTGACATCTAGAACCCTACATTTACTGAAAGAAATTTTAACTATAAAGAACATGTCCTATGAGAATTACCACAAATATCACAGTTTAACCGACCGCTCGACAAAAGCGAATAAAGTAAATTTAAAAACGACAAAATCACAGAGGGGAGAGATTTAACATATAAAGGAAAACTAACAACCTTGGAACGGTCAGTCGGCAAAACGACCGACTGGGGTGCTTAAACCTGGTTTGTAGTATGCTCCAAGCTCGCACTTTCCGTATCGAATAAACGAAATTATTGGATATCTTAATTGAAACAGCTTATCTTATAGAAATTTCACTGTTTTTCTTTGGAAAAAACACGTCGACGAAGTGAAGTTTTAAGTCCCCTGGTCAATCCTTTGGACGACTGATTGTTCCATACACATCGTTGGTTTCCTCTATATGTGCAATGTTTTGTCACAGTGTTTTTGTCATTTTTACATTAACATTTGTATGTGTGCGTCTTGTTTAGTGGATGTTAAAGTTTCAATAAATGTGGTTATTTGTCCTTTCCAGTTGGTCCTCCGAAGATCTGTAAGGGGAAAAAGAAATGTATTCGTAAAACTTTAAGACAAATATTCCGATATTAATATTTTGTCACTGTTTTGCAAACTATTTCTATATTATACACCTACTTGTTCGGACATTAGGTCGTACAAAATGCAATCACTTTGTGGAAAATAACACCGTTTATGGTTATAAAAATAAGAAAAAAATATCCAATTGTTAAAGCCTTCGAGTTACCTTTTCTCCCATGATGAACTTATTTTGTTATTTTTTATTCAGTTTAGTTCGCGTAAACAACATTCGTTATTCGCTGAGCTCGTCCGGAACCAATTTACTTTTATTGTTCCTTTGGACATTTTCGTCTCTATAAATGGATTAGTATAGTAATAAACATGACATATGTAATTAACAAATTAAAGCGTCTATGCAACTTGTCGTGGTTAACGGAAAAACACACTGCCCTCTGTGTTAATAAATAATACTTACGTAGGATGTTAATTTAAAGGTAGAAATAAATAAGTGAATCTAATGATGATGAGAGGGTCTGTCAAATGTGAAACCAGAACAACGCGGTATAGCCAGAGCTTCTGTCCATTATATATACCATAATCAGGGTTCAAGTCATATATACACACCCACGAAATCCATGAAAATTAAGTTCTCTTGAAAAATAACGACTTAAAGAAGATAGTTCAGAAATGAAGTTAAATTAAGAAAAACCTTAAAACTGACACATCGCTGCACTTCACCGAACTGCAATATTACATGGCTTCTCAGAAACAGCTACACTGCATCGAAGGGGTAGGGGGTGGGGTTGTGCTGCTATTTTAAACGTTGCCAAAGAATACCAGTTTATAAAACATTGACGGTATCTAAGGATATAACGACTTTTTATATTTGATTGAAAAACTAATGAGTCAATATTAGTGTAATTGAACAGACATATGTGTAAAACATGTTCGGTATATGTGTTATATAATTATTTACAAATGTGTGTACCAATATAAAGAAATTAACAGTGCTATGTTCAAGCTGAAGATAATAAATCACTTGCTGTAATGGTTGTTAAGTATCACGTGATTAAAATACCAGTTTCAGTATTTTGGCTGCTAGTGCGGTATTGATAAAGAACCTCTACAATAGCCGTGGGATAAAACTGAGAAGGCTGATTAAAGTAATTAGAGTCAAATCATTGTTTTGAAAATCATTACAATCGCATAAATACAACTTTTAGACCAATTAAAAAACAACAAAAAGGCTGCCATTGTTTTTGAAACTTCAACCAATTATCTAGGCCAACATCGTTTAATGGAGTAGAGCATGTTCACATATTTTCTATTAATTTAGTCAAAACCCTCAACGGAAGATTCATTGTTTCCCTTTTTTACTAAACGTAAATAAAAATATTGTCGTGTTTATAAAATGGTATAGGTTATTAAAGCTATGTTTGATGGTTAAATGCCTTTCGCGCCAATTCTTCCATTTTGAAAGTATGTGTTACGTGTGTTTTTTTTTAAGTTTTAAGTAGTATCAACCTCAGCAGCAGTTGTAGAATTTGTACAGCTTCATTAATAATTAATAAGAATATATGACAAAGTCCTATGAGCATTGAAACATATACCCAAGTTGAAATGGCACAGGACAATCGTATTCACATGCTATCAAATATAAAAGTAAGAACAAATCCGCCTTGAACGGTCAGTCGGAAATATGGACCGACTGGGGTGCTTTTACAGGTTTTTCAGAGCTCTAACCTCGCACTTCCTGATGGGTTTCTCAAATGCAAGCAATGTAAAGAAAACTGATATATTTGAATAAAAATGGCCCAGCGCAGACGTTTTCATTTATAAGTAATGACAAAAGTTTAGACGTCATTGAAACATACTGTCCACATAGTGTTTAGAAGAGGAAGATGTATGATTTCGATTAGAAGAACTACACACACACACAAACGAAGATGTATCTTTTAAAATGGCCCTAATTGTATATTTTATTTTTACAACCATCTTTTATATGTTTTAAATGTATCATAAACGAATATATTGTATTGTTTGTATTTACTACTTAGGCAAAACGTGCTTGAAATTCTATTACAATATAGTGAGTGATGGTTTGAACATTCAAATAAAGTCAAACTACAACATAAATTCGTCTTACTGATTATTTGGTTGTTTGCTATTTTAGTATATCTTTTCATTATAAGAAGACGCAACAAGAACTATAAAACTAAGCTGACCTTTCCACCTTTCTTCCTTTCCTCCACTTTTTCGAAAAACAGCTATTTGACGGGGTGCTATGTGTCTTTACAAAGATATCGTTTCTATTTTGTTTTTAATCCATTCTCTACTCCCTAAAGATACGAGTGGTAATGTTTTGGGTCATGATGTGTTGAGGTGATGACGGCAAGTCCCGGAAGGCACCACGGATCGGTTACACTGCCCGATCCATATCTCTAAGGCCCAGTCTGAAGTCCCGACTAGGGGAACAATTCCACGATCAATTGACCACCGCATTCAACCGTCTGGCAATATGACAAACACACTGGAATATGTTAACCTCTTGGGTATTCTGGCTAGGAATATCCTTAACTTACATTAGTTAAACACTTCAAATGATGTTGCAGCTGTTAATATTGAACAAGATTCATCATCGATTCTACATTTGTTTTTAAGTTAAATTACTCTCCTGAATAAGGGTATGTTTACAGTCGTTAGTCGTTGGACTAGTAGTGTTTTGTCCTGCAGAAAAGTTATACCAATATGTGTCGTTTTTGTATGGACTTTGGTTACTCTTGCATAAGTATTTCTAAGAAGATATAAAGCGATATTAGATAACGTAGCCGAAAAAAACTTCATGTTATTTCATATGTTCTTGTACAATCATCGTTATGACTTGATCCAAAATGTTTGAAACATTCTCTGGCTCTTGCGAGGAGGACATTGAAGACATTTTGGTTCTACAAAAGATGTACAACCTAAAACATCTTCTAAAATAATCAAAACGCCGCACCTCGATGATATTTACCAATGTACATTGTACGTCTTATGACGCATTGATTGTTTGTTTGTTTGTTTATTGGGTTTATCGTCCCACCAACAGTATTTCAGTTATCTGGAGACGGTGTCCACTTGAAGCAGATATAGTGCTGCCGTCACTGTGTATAGCATGCCGTGAACACCTGGCATGATACCACACCCAGTCACATTATCCTGACACCGGGTCAACCAGTCGTGGAACTACCCTTATATTTGCTTGAGCGTTAGCAAGGGAGCTATACCACTACCATTTTAAACGACTTTGGTACGTCGTGGCCTGGGATCGAACCCGGGGCCACCCGTACCTGGCGCCGACGCTCTACCGATTGCGCTACCAGGTCCGGTCACGCACTGATTGAAGAGGGACGTTTTCACTTTTGAAAAAAATATATCAAAGAATTAATAGTTTCTGTCTTTTAAACTTCTAATAAGTAAATTCTTTTATCAACTACCGCTGATTTAAAAAGGCCATATTCAGTTTAAATTTGAAACAAGAAATAAACACCATCTTTCGAAGACTATTAATCATTAACGACCCATTTGTTGATCTGACTTCTCACATGTTTTCTCTTGGGGCATGCAGCGAAGACAAGCGTGAAATGAAATGGCTCTGTATTTCATGATAACACATTTTTTCGAGACAAATATGACAGATAATAGGCGGGCCAAGATAGAAACCTCACTGCATATAGCGATGTGTTTTTTTCTGAGGAAACGATGCAATGTATTTCTCTTTTAGTGAGCTTTCAGCACGTTTGGTCCGATTTGCAGGTTTGTTCTCTAAAACGGCAAAACTATTAAAGCACAGTTTATAAAAGATTAAAATATTGTAGTGAGAGCAATATTATATACACACGCGCTGTGCTTACAGCTGAGATCATTGTCTTTAGATTTGGAGACTCGAAAGTGCTGCATCGTTTTTAAATATTTGAAACCATTTGGGAGCAAACATATCCTTTGGTCACTATAGCAACCGCAAAGACCTTTACTGCTAATAAAAATGTTTGTAAAAATTCAGTCATTCGGAATGCATTAATAATTGTCGCTGAATAACTTCTGCTAGAAGTAACCTTTTCTTATGACCAAAAAATACACAAATATGTCATAAAACGCGAAAGAAGTGTTTTAATTTTGTTTTTGTGTATTTGTAGCCACATTACTAATATTTAAGGATATGTTGCACCAGAAGGTGCGATGTTGGAGCTTTGTAAACCCCTCTTGCCGACTTCCGTTCCAAACTGTCAGATTTGCACTTGTGATGTAATGTAATAGTGTTTTCTCACATTAACATTTATCTGGCATGTGAACACATTTTTATAAAATCAATCCCCTTGTTGTCCCGTCAATACATATTTTGTTATATTACACTAGCGTAGTACAGCTTTTTGATTGATGACGTCATCGACGTTATTATAATGCAGATCGTCTCATTCCATTTTTTCAACTAGTAGTGCCGTCAAAATTTCTAAAATCCTATATTGGCGACTAAAATCGATAAAAAGAACCTGTCGTTGTCATCAAACGCAAATATTGATAACAATATATTGATACAACCATTTATTCGTCATGTTTGTTCATAATTCAAAAAGTGCGAGGTTAGAGCTCTGTAAAACCGGTTTAAGCACCCCAGTCGGTCCACATTGCCGACTGACCGTTCCAAGGCGGTAACTGTCGGGTTTGCTCTTTTCGCTAAATGACTCATCACAAATTTGTTTTTGTTTTTATTTTTGCTTGGCTTGCATGTGAAATACCTTTGTTATGTGCCTTTTCGGAGTTTGGTATATGTTGCAATGCTCATAGGACTTTGTCATATATTCTTATTGATAAAACCCGTCCAGGAACAATGATAGTAAGCTCGCCATGGGCTCGCTTATACTTACTTTTCCTGAACTCGTTTAATAAATATTTGTATTGGATGACAACTCCTGTCAGATCCTCTGTATCTTTTACGTCTTCTATTCAAATTTTAATACCTGTTGCAATACTCAAAAGACCTTGTCATATTGTCGCGGGATTACGTCAAAACGTTAAGACTGACGTAATTTGACACAAAATGAGGTGGATGTAAGATGCAACTTAGAATGCATCTTCTAGGTTCGATCTTTATTTTGACCCTACATAACCAGACATATACGATGAGAGCGACGTCACATAACAATATGTATAAATATATATAATCGTTAACGCGCCAAGTTACGTCTGTCTTAACGTTATGATGTAATTCCAGGACACATATATGTACAAATTGAAAAAAAAGTTTAAGTTTGTAGTTACGTCATACTGTTCTTATTGCACACATTACGATGATACATTTCCATGCCTCCATTTCATTGTTTATAACTGAGGCAATCGATCACCAATTGGACAGGGCCTTTAATGGAGAAAGATTGGTGCCGCCTATTGCCGATCATTCGCACACAAGCCTTCCAATATATTGTTAAGAAAATACATGTCCTGGCTTTGGTTTGGTTTAGTTTTCTTAAGAACATTGCAGAGACAAAATAAGCGTAATAAAAGCGACTTCCAGTTATAAGTGATTGAGAAGAAAAACAAAGAAAACATGACTGGGTAGAACCACCAGCGTGTCGCATGGTAACTGGAGAAGGTCGTACATGAAAATCCTTGCCCAGTCCCAGCTTCGAACCAACACGGAGTTCTGTGATTGGTTACTTGTTTTTGTATATGGAGAATTATTGGCTTATATTTTTTTAGGAGGTTGAAAGCCACTCACCCTAAACATTCTTATGTATATGCTTTAATTGTTTAATGACATTACATTAATTATACCAGCAAAAGGTAATAATGATTTCAAGCATAAGACAATCCTCGTCAAGGCGGTGAACGCTTTTACGCCTGCAGAATGAAACTTGTGATTCATTTGGACTGCTTAAATGTTGGCGCGTCGAAACTGCGGATGTTTCCCTTAATTAGGTGCCAATTAACCTCATCTGAGGGCAGCGCGCGACGCTTCTTGGGCAGTTGATGAATAATTAAAATAGCTCTATTCAATTAATGTTAATCTACAGTTACACTCTGAAGTGAGAGGCTAATTTTCAAACATTTTACTCCTAGTTCTGACTCCTTTGAGACATTAGTTAACCTGTATTTCCGAAAACCTCTAACAAAATCAATTTGATTGTTCCTCTGAGGAATTTTACCCACGTTTACTGCGCGAGATCACGGAAATGTAGTATTAACTATTTTCCAAAATAGCTATAAATGCACGAGAATCAATTTACTGTCTTATTTCAGCTTGTTACCAAACGAGTAAAAGCTTAACTTAAAACTATTATGAAATTTTTGAGACATGCGAGATAAGTAAAACTATTTTCTGTGCAACATGCTTAATGGAAGGCCCCAAACTAACCAAAACAATTTAAACCAATCTGAAATGACAACTTATTTACCCATTGACGTGCTCCCCGCAAATGGCTGGAAATCTGATTGAAATTGCAACCGCAGGCTCAAAATCCATACAAACTTGAGAGCCATGTCTATTTGTAACTCCTCAGCCACCCCCACCCCCTCCCCCCACCGCCTAACTGTCGGGGCTCAATTCTAAATCGGGCCGTCATGTTTAAGTTCTGTCAACTAATTTGCTGTAACAGGTTGTTTTATCCAGTAATTTTCCTGTCGTTTTTCCCGACTAACAATAGTATGACATCGGCAATATGACCATAATTTTGTCTAAAATAACAGCTGTATCAAGTCCTAAAAGAATTGTCCACTTACTTGATGAAAACCCAAATTCCACTGTAAATCCAACATAATACCCTTAGACGAAGATATTATCACTATAAATCCAAACCTACAATAGTTAAAATCCAAGTTATATACCAACGGTGCTATTATTTTAAACCCTTATTGCATCCACGGCTGGTCTTTTCTAAGTCTTGAAGGTCAAAACAGGTCGAACGTCAAATAAGAAAACAATCAGATTTATAATAGCTATAAATATTCGGGAGTATACCAGTTGCATCACCCATAAAAACCAATTTAAAATTTACTATGAGCTTCTACAAATCAATATCACGCGACAGGAAACATTCTATCAACTTGTGACGTAGCTGTGACGTTAGCAGTGTCCAAAACCGCCACACGTTAAAAGACTATGCGATGGGAGTCACTTGTGCAACATAAGCGATGTACACTTCAAGGTTTTTACCCACACCCCTAACCCTCCTTCCACACAAACACATACACACATCGTACATCGTTTCGAACTTAGCCCCATCCTTTAATTACTCTTCCGCTGGTTGTTATGCAATGCACTGCCGTTCTTAGTGTCGGTTACCGTCTGTGGAATATATTTGAATGCACTCCAATGACAGGAGTGTAACGACGTCCAAAATCTGAAACAAATTAGTTGTTTTCGAATGCTTTTCCGATCTTTCTTGGCCATGTCAGATTATACAGGCCTATACAAGCAGACCGTATAAGTCGTCTTCATTTGTAAACGGGTACGCAAGTACTTTTTGTATTAACACATGTATTTAGCGCATCTTATACATACTAAATTGACCGGATCTTCCCTGCTCCATATGGAAGAGAATTATGCGTAGGTCCAAACACAACAAATTCACTGACAGTGGTATTTGTACAGCCACCTTGCTAACGCTAAACATATATAATGGTATTGCCAAGACTGGTTGCTCCCATGTCAGGATAATGGGATTTAACTGTAACAATGTCACGGTCTGTTAAATGGTAATTTTCATCTTTCCTTTTATTTTGTGTACATGCGTATGTTTTCTTTTCATACTTGCATTTGAGAAACCCATCAAGAAGTGCGAGGTTAAAGAGGTCCATATTGCCGACTGAACGTTCCAAGGCCGTAACAGCCGGGTTTAGATCTACTCTATTTGTTACATGACTCACCACAGATTTCATCTTGTTACATTTGGCTTGCATGTGAATACCTTTGTCATGTGCCTTTTCAAATTTTGGTGTAATGTTGCAAAGCTCATAGGACTTTGTCATATATTCTTATATGGTAATTACAAAAAAAAAAGAAACTATGACAATGTCCTTAAAATGGAAAAGGCACGGACAAAGGTCGTCACATGCCAGTCAAATGTGTTCTGCCTTATGTTCTTGTGCATACAGATGTTTTACTTTTTGATCTAAGTCATCTTCGTCCGCATGTGATAATCATTGATATTCCTACGCATTATTTATACCTACACCATCTGCCGTGGCAGTCCTATACCTTCTTTGGACTAGGGGGATATAAATTCTTCATCAAAGTGTTGTTTTTTGGTTAGAGGTTTTGCTCAACGTTGATACTAACCTTCTAAGAATTGAATTATAGGCTTCACTCTATGTTAAGACATGTGTATACTAAATGGTTAGGTTAGGGTTATAATTATGTTTTCTGAACATGCAACAACGTAAGCACAATGTCTGCGGCACTCACTTACACTGTCGGTTCATAACATTTAACTCAGTCACAGGCTCAAGGTACTTTAGGTCACGTGTTTTAATATGGCATCGATTAGGAATTTAAAAGTGAAATTTCGATTCAATTACATTCGCTTATCTTTCTGCTTTGCATCAAAAGTACAGAAAATAATCCCAAAGTTATTACATGTATTACTTTCTTCAAGTAATAATAAGTTTTTTTCAAACCCAAAACAACATACATGTAATTTAATTTGAACACGAACTGCAAAATAAAAAAAAAATACCCAAAATCACAAAAAAATCCAACCTTTTATTATTTTTAAAACGTCAAGAATATTGCATTTATTGAAGTGAGTCGGCTGCTGAGGTATATATGTATGTAAATGTAACGAACGATAACTCTGCTTAGGAAAACGGTGTCTGAAACTAAATCATATAATTAAAAAAAACACAGACACAAATGCTATATTCATTTAACGACGTAGCTCCTCCTTACCAAATGTTTAAGCGGTGGGGTTACAATTTATTTTGTGTAAGATGACGCACAGAACACACGGTCCTTATTTTCAAAAATGTTGTGTCATTAACGGGCATGTCGGTATACTGTTGTTGTTTTTACTGACTTGCGCTACTGCCATAAGACGCCTATGTCCGCATGTGTATATTCTATGTTGTTGATTTTAATATTACCAAAAGAAGTTTAAAATGGTTAAATTCGATTTTCCTAAAGACAACTAAATTATAAATCTTTGATGTGTAACAAAACTTTGGGGCTTAAAACAAAGAATTATAAAAATGTCAATGAGGGTTTTTAAACAATATTTATTTTGTGCTGTGTTCCAAGCATTGTGACATGTTACCTTCATATCAATATATATCAATATATATCAATATATATATATATATATCTATCTATCTATATATATATATATATATATATATATATATATATATATATATATATATATATATATATATATATATATATATATATATATATATATATATATATATATATATAGATAGATATATATATATATAATATAATCCTGCTGGTGTTATCATGAAATGTATCCATGTGGTATGTATGCTCTTTCCCTATAATGCCACATCCCGGTCAGTGGTGTCATACTCTGTATCGTATCAGCCAGAGGGCAGGTCACCAAAGGTCAACTCCAAGTATGTTTTCAATCTCATTTCCAAATCGAAACACTTTCTGTCAAGCCCAGTACAGACTCCTGTGATGCTATGTGGCATAAATAACAGTTTCTGCTAACTATCCCGCTATTCTATCAAAAACCAATTACAAGCTGGCACCCATCTTCCCATGTATAGACCTGCAAGTGATACATTGACTGTACGGTGGAGCCAGGCTATAATCCATCACCGTTTTAATGCTATTTGCTGCGTTTTTACACAATGAACTTAATTTTTATTTATATACTTACAGCCATGTTGCATATATCGAATGAGCAAAATAGCCAATAGGATAAATCCTGCCCCGAAAGTGTCAATCGGGAGAGGGCTGATCTGGATCTATACAGGTGTCAAGCCTTATTAATTCATGTTAAGAAGTTTTGAGTTTTGCAATAACCTTTACCCCATAGATGGTAAAGGCAAAAGGGTATCGCAATGGGACGTTTGGTCGCGTGTTCGATGCCCGTAGGAGACATTTTATAAGTTGCCTATAAAATATATTGGAAATCTCATTAATTAATGCCCTTATGTCCAATCCATCCTGATAACACTTGGTTGGGAATAACAATGTGAAAGGTTGTTAACCAGTTAGACACAGAAATATCGGGATATTAAAGTGGGAACGTTAAACCAGTTAGACACAGATATATCGGATATCACAGTGGGGATGGTAAACCAGTTAGGCACAGAGATATCGGGATATCACAGTGGGACGGTAAACCAGTTAGGCACAGATATATTGGGATATCACAGTGGGGATGGTAAACCAGTTAGGCACAGAGATATCGGGATATCACAGTGGGGATGGTAAACCAGTTAGGCACAGATATATTGGGATATCACAGTGGGGACGGTAAACCAGTTAGGCACAGAGATATCGGGATATCACAGTGGGGACGGTAAACCAGTTAGGCACAGAGATATCGTGATATCACAGTAGGGAGGGTAAACCAGTTAGGCACAGAGATATCGGGATATCACATTGGGGGCGGTACACCAGTTAGGCACAGTGATATCGGGATATCACAGTGGGGACGGTAAACCAGTTAGGCAGAAAGATATCGGGATATCACAATGGGGGCGGTACACCAGTTAGGCACAGTGATATCGGGATATCACAGTGGGGACGGTAAACCAGTAAGACACATATATATCGGGATATTACAGTGGGGACGGTAAACCAGTTAGGCACAGAGATATCGGGATATTACAGTGGGGACGGTAAACCAGTTAGGCACAAATATATCGGGATATCACAGTGGGGACGGTAAACCAGTTACGCACAGATATATCGGGATATCACAGTGGGGACGGTAAAGCAGTTAGGCACAGATATATCGGGATATTACAGTGGGGGCGGTAAACCAGTTAGACACAGAGATATCGGGATATCACGGTAAAGACAGTAAACCAGTTAGACACAGATATATCGGGATATTACAGTGGGGACGGTAAACCAGTTAGGCACAGAGCTATCGGGATATGACAGTGGGGACGGTAAACCAGTTAGACACAGATATATTGGGATATTACAGTGGGGGCGGTAAACCAGTTAGGCACAGAGATATCGGGATATGACAGTTGGGACGGTAAACCAGTTAGACACAGATATATCGGGATGTCACAGTGGGGACGGTAAACCAGTTAGGCACAGATATATCGGGATATCACAGTGGGGATGGTAAACCTGTTAGGCACAGATATATCGGGATATCACAGTGGGGACGGTAAACCAGTTAGGCACAGATATATCGGGATATCACAGTGGGGACGGTAAACCTGTTAGGCACAGATATATCGGGATATCGCAGTGGGGACGGTAAACCAGTTAGGCACAGAGATATCGGGATATGACAGTTGGGACGGTAAACCAGTTAGACACAGATATATCGGGATGTCACAGTGGGGACGGTCGTAACACTTGATGCACTTGGGCTTGCTTTAATCCCATTGGTCAGCAAGTCTCTAACCTAGAAGCACCAACCACACTTTCTCAAACCATAAGCATATCACGGTGTAGTCATATAAGGCAATGATGTGGACATATTTCAGTTTCCAAACCTTTAATTGATGGTGGATTTACTCTGCTTACCCAACTAACAGTAATTTTCCGTTACTATTAGTACTGACAAAGTATGACTTGTCACATGTTCCTGACATGTTATAATTGAAAAAATAGAACCAGATTGGATATTGCCACTGTGTAAATGAAATTGTTGCTTGCTGGGGCGTTGATGGAGAGCATTGCGGAGTTCAACGCCCGTTGGCTCAAGAGAAGTTTTTTTCCTTCCTCATACATAAAAAATGAAATCTTATATATGATTGATTTTTGTATGTCACTTTATATCATTGAAGTGCGTTTGTATGGTACACTTCAAAACACACTATGGCACATATTTATACGCGGAACGAAGTGTGTTAGACAATCGCACTTTTGGATTTAACCTTTACGTGCTAAAAGCATTACGGACCCCTACCCTATAGTGCAAGGGGTCACAAAGTGTGTTTTCATTGAGGGTATTTGGAAGCAGACCTCCAAAATTATGTTTATGTTGGGCGTATTTCTTTCAAAGTAGACTCTCGAAAATGTAAGTTTTTCAAATAAGACTCTTGAACCTTGCTCGTTACCCATCTTTCTGCGAGGAAGCATTTTTGCTAGACTTGTATACCATCCTATTACATTATGATTCTGTTCTAATGTTTTGCATTCAGAGCATTTCATCGCGTTAACATTTGATACATAGTTACTATTTCATACAGGAACTGCCGACCGTACAATTAGTGACTATTCCTGACTCCAGCGCGACAAAAATAGCTCGATGATTCCTAAAATAAGATGTGAGACAAAATGCAGTCACACAGATTAAATCCCGAGGCAGTATCAAATCATCAAATGTTTACGATACAGTGTCCGTCTAGTTTCAATTAGATAAACAATACATGAAGGAAATTCGAAGATGTAAATAAACTACCTATGAGCGCGTAGAAATACAATATCCAGTTAAGAAACCTGATGCTTGTGATGTAAGTAACATAGTGACCACCTCTCCTGCGTTAAAATGGGTAAACCGACTTTCTGCCTATGTTCTTTGTATGTAAACATACGTGTGATGTTGGCGTTAAAACATATCACGTTTCATTTTTTTTAATAAATCATTCTCATAAATAATAATTGTTTTACTCGAAATGCAAAGGTGCATAAATATATTTTCTAGAGACTCAGCACATGAAGTGCAGATCCTAAATGTGCCCAAAGAAAACTGTCTGATCTAATTCAACGCTTTTTGCATAAGCCTGACATTTTAGCAGTGTTAGGGTGTAACGTGAGGCTGCATGTGCGCACAGTAATCATTGTACTTCATGATATTCGTGTTTGTCATCAATTTAACTTTGTCAAAATGCCTTTTGTTAAAACAAAGAAAAAAAGGCAAAACAAAAAAAACGCGACTCTTTCAATCTCCGGCAAAGTGGATTAATAATTCGTCAACATTCAGATAAGATCACTGAAGGTCACGAAGCAATAGCTAGCGACCACACTCAGATATTCGTCTGCGATCCTCCATTACACATGATATCAGATGATATCTAAATTTGTTAAAAATAGTTATGACATTTATCCACATATTTTGATACGTGAATATGGTTGCTTCTATTAACAATATTTACATTTTTATAAAGTCTTCTATGCGTAACAACAACAACAACAAGACCTTCGGTTCCTACTATTACTTTTTCTACTACTGCCACTACCTCTACCAGCACCAGCACCACCACTACTACAACTACAACCACAACTACCACAACTACAACAACTACCACGACTACTACTTACACTTAATAGAATTACTACATATAATAATACCACTTCTACAATTACTACAACAATGTACACCAACAACACAACTACAAATAAATGTACAATAACTAGCAACAATAATGAAATATGTTATACTGGCAATGACCATGCTGCTAATACTGATGCTCCTGCTGACGTCGATAATGATGATCATAATAATGAAGACCATCGTGTACTTTGAGCTTTCAGCTATAAACAGCCGAATTTGATTTTATGACCAACCGTATACAGCATCATTCGAGTGGTGCCTGTTACCGTGTGTTACAGAAGGGAATTGTAACTTACTCCCTTGCTTAGTCATTCACCCGCGTTGATTCGAGACCATGTCGGAGCGTTGGCCTTAATCTGGGAAGGAGTTACAGCTGACCCGAGGTTCGCCGGTGGTTCCAACTACAAAAGCAAACACTAACACAGGCAAAGTGCCTATGCGTTAGCTTTATAAGCTGAAACTCGTGACATACAATTATTATACCATTCCAACGACCTTGGTATACCACGGTCAAAGGTCGAAAACTGCGCCACCAATACTTGGAACTGATTCATATCTTCTGCGCTACCAGCTTCGGTTTCTCATTAGAAACAACAGCAAAATGTACTACAGTATAATTCTACTGCATTAACAGACAATAATTCAAATTAGACCCTATTAAAATAGCTTGTTATAAGGAAACCCTAAAAGCGCAAGCACTATGTTGTTTTACAATTCGAAATTATCGTTGCAACAAATTACTTTGATGGCACAGGAATCATAAAATGATCATCAATCACACACAGCGGGAAATCATACAACACTTCATTACGAAAAGGCAATTTTCTTCTTCCGCCCGTAAAGCTATATGCTGGGGTTTCCTGGCGAGTTTTGTTTGTTATTGGAAAGTTATTCTGGCCTAAATGAGATTCGCTATTACAATCTTACTTTCACTGTATTTCATTTGTATCTGACTTCCTTGGTTGTGCAAAACACACAGAAAATACAGACTAGAAAGAAGCACAACAAGATGTAGCTAATATTATATGACATTTTCACATTTTCAAGTAATAACGATGCACAGGTTTAACAACTTGAATAAAATATTATTTATCTAACCTAACGTAGCATATAACCAAAGCTGAAATTCCTCTAATATACAGCTCAAGGGGTTTGTCCTATCATATAAAATATACAAATAAAATATGACTATATTAATAAATACAATGCCTAAGAGACTAAAAATACTTCAAAACTAAAATAATTAAACTGTTGTTTTTAAGCCAAAATAATTATATTATTTACGATAAGGGTCATGTTAAATACGTTCTAATTAACAAGAAATTAATGGTATTTATACAAGCAACGATGTTGCAGATTGTAACAGTTAAATTTGAAAAAAAACGCCTTCCAGAATATATTAGACAATTCTCTCAGATACTTAAACAAAGTTTCCTAAAACTGTACTGCCAAATATATACGTCATAAGGTATAGGTTGACACACAGCGAATATTGTCATACTAATAACAAAACAGATGGACAGTGTATGATTCATTTTTATACGAGAATCGAATCCTTGTACCATTCACGAATATGAGTACCGTGGCCCTTAGGAGGATTCTTTCCATATTTTAGCGTTTTTATGCTATCAAATATAGCTGTCTTTATATTTTAATACATTTATTAAGATCACTGTAGCATTGTCTAGCTGTTTTGGGGAAGTCAGAGTATGTATAAATTCCGGTGCAAAGCACCTACAGTGAAAACCATCTAGAGGAAGTACATTCATCCTTATTCGGGATGGGAACCCACGCATTAAAAACACTACATACTTTTAATGAAATAGTGTATATAATATACAGATACTGTACTATATACATGCCTTAAAATACGTTCGCTTGGTTTGTTTCTATTATTAGACATTCTTGTTTGCTTGTCTAAAAATGTCAGAAAGTGTCAATACAAATATCAATTAATCTGCTAGTGACACCGCTCCTTGAAGCGGCAATATTATCTTTCCACACAGCTGGTCCAATTAGAGCCAGTGTTTGATCTTGTTATTCTCTGCAAACAAATTTGTTGACTGGCATCGGCAGTCGTCATTCCGAGTGATGTTTATGATACATAAATTATCAGCAAATAAGATTTGGCCCTCAACATGATGGCCTCATTACAACAGATTGTAGGTCGGAATCAGATCAACGCAAGGGAAATCAAAGTCAGTAAAAAGATAGGAAATAAATGATAGTATATTAGAGATGTTAGGAAAACAGGAAATAAATGATTTTAATGTAAATAGGTACTGAGTGAAAAAATTGTTGGAACTTCAACTGGAAGCAATGGCTAAAAGGTGAAAAAGGAAATTTAGTTTAATTTTGTTTAAATTTTGAGGTAAAAAATGATTTTACATTTGTAGAAGAAAATTGTTACGGTTTGGAAGGTAGCAATACTGTTGTATTGTAAAGAATGGGTTATTATTTGTTATGAGATAAAAGAAATATGGTTTTGTCTTGTACTGAGGAGTGATTTGTTTTTGGTGCAGAAGGGACACTATATGCTGCAGTTTTTGCAGCAAAGAATGTAATGGTTTAGGTGAATGCAATAAAGTCTGGACTGGTTAGCAACTGCTTTCACTTTTAGACCAAAAGATGAATTTACACTGAGATGAAAATATTTCGGTAAAATGGATGAACATGATGATTTTGTGTTTTCTAGAAATAAGATGTAATGACTAATGTTGATTTGGTTTTCAGGGATGAAAGGATTTATTTTGCACACCACTGTTCATTAAAGGCCAAGAAAGGCATTTTACTTGCAGTTTACACTACCAAAATGAAAGTAAATATTACTTGCCTCTTTAAGTTTTGTACTTGCACGAGCGTGTCTTTGCTGTATTTTAACCTTAATTATCTAAGTTTGTTTATTTGTGCCGTCCATAAGAGGGGACTTTTATGGATTAGGTCCCTTGTTGTTGCAAATATCACGAGCCTTCCTGTCGATTATTTAAGTTGAATAAAACGAGTGTTAAAAAGAACAACAGTAACTTAGTAAATAAATGACAATAACAAAAGTATCAATGCAGCTGACATTAACAATATTTTCTATTGTATGAAGTAACTATAAAAGAGGAATCTTTTTTAAAATATATATGAAACAGTCAATATTTTAATGTAAAATAACATGCAAGCATAAATTTTGCTGGCTTGAACACACATGGGTCGGTAACGGGTCGGTAGTTGGAAGCTGTTTACATTTGTGTTTCCTTAAGGAGTTGTTCTAGTTTCTGTATGACCTAGATCTGTGCACGTTCATTAAAACAGCTCTCAACATACACCCATTTTATGGCACCCAATGCACCATGGATGTTTTTACATCCCCGCGTGTGCTTTTCTTGTCAATTATCAGAGAACTCGAACCTTTATTTGAAGGCATCATACAGGCGACCATTCCTTTGAAACCACTGTACCGAGACTTTCCAGCCTACTTAAACAAACACTATTGTGGAGCAAAAGCAAATACAATTATTCAGCGATGGTGTCTTGGGGGAAATCAGATGTTTGGTTTGTGAGACGACGTGTGAAGCTATCAACACTTATATATTTGTATCCTTATAGTTACTGTAGACCTTAGACAAAAAGATAAATATCATTGTAATATAAATTCCGTAAGGACATTTAATTATAAAGATATTCCCCAGCATATACAGTTATACCTCATCAAAATTATGTCCGTTAAATTTTGTGTTGTTTTCTGTTACCTGTTAACCACTCACATAGTCTAAAGCTCTACATTGTCGACATACTCAGCAGACTTATAACTGGCGAGTTGCTGGATACAGGTAAAAGTCAAGTGATCTTCCAAACAGAGAATAATTTTGTCCTTAGCAGTTGCGACCATGTGCAATCAAACTGCTATATAGGGTGAAATGTTTTGTGTGTGTTTACTCCAAGCAAATTAGTTGTTCACATTCTTTTTATTAAAGGTTCTTACACATAAATTGTAAGTAAAGTTTTAGATTTTGGAATTAAGACTAGTGATTTGTCAGCATAGCTTATGCAAGGTAATAGGGGTTTTCCTGTTTCCTGATTTCGAATTATGATTTTTGTATAACTTTATTTACTCGTTATTGGGGTTTCAAAGGTATATACATCGTAACGTACTTTTAATTAATTTGAAAATACAGTTTGACTCAGCTTTTAGCTGGGCACCATCCAGAAAGTTTCGACCTTAAACAAATCGGTTATGGTGATCACTAAACCTCAACCCGACCTTTAATCTTTGGGCTTTGTTTTTTCCTCAGTTTTTTCAAAAGTAACTGCAATACCCTGTATTCACGATACAGCGTCTTTGTGCCAGGGCGATGAAAGCAAAAGACAAAAGAAGGTTGCTAGAACTTTTTTGTGCGGTGGACACTTAGGATTTTACCGTCACATTCTAACTTTGTTACTTTGTCTGTGAGGGAAACAGGCCAAAGACTGACATTAAAGAAACTGCAGTTAAAGTTTATACTTCCAGAAAACCTTATAGGTCAGTGTGTGTTTTGGAACAGACCATCTCGTCCAATTGTTGTGCGACCTGTGTGACTCGTATTTTCTCATTCCTTTCTCCTCAGAAGTCTCTGAAATATGATTTAAGAGTTCCACTTTCAGGTTTTTTGCTATTTTATTTTCTAGAACAACCCACTCCCCGCCCCACCCACACCCCACAACACTGACAAATTTCTTCGTGGATGAATAGGTTATTTTAACACTTCTACTGAAATAACTTAATCTAACAGTTGTGGCGACCTTTGTTGAGATGGGGACCTTCTGCAGACTTTGGAACCAGCGAAAAAGGGCGCCGCAAAGCTGGGATCCAATTTTTGTCAACGCACCTGCTGAAGGAAATTATTGATGATTCCCGAACACAGTAAATTGATTCTCTAAGGATGTCGTTTACAGGATGTTAGTTTTTTTCTGTAGTCGTGTAAAGAACTAAATATTAATTTATACTAACCTAATAATGGAAAATCAGTCACACAGACACCCCCATTGTGAAGAATTTTTATATTCACGTGTTTATTTGTTTGCTCGTTTTATTTAAATGATGCATTTGTTAGATAGGTTGGCCTTTATTTCATTTTTTTCACGAAATTTTATTTGGTCAATTTGTCATTTTACATAATAACATAATATAAAATGAAGGCCACGCGGAGAGGGTTCAAGTCTTAGTCGGGCGACAACTAACTTGCGGTGCACCGGCGTATCTTCCCAGACAGTTGTGTCAATATGTCATCAAAAAATAGCTGGACATCGCTATAATGACCAAAATGGTGTCATTTTATTATCCTTTAAAATTAAAACAGGTTCACGAGCTCAGCCTAATAATCTCTGTCGACCAAAGGTTTATTATACACGGTAATATACAATTTATTCTTTACGGATACGTAATGTGACTGCTGTCTACTTTGCCAACTTGCTGTTTCTTGGTACTAAATTGAATGAAAAATGAAAAAAACAAACGTAAAAGATTTTTGCGTTGAAATCTTATATACCAATGAGGTTGAGAGTGTAAAACACATATCCAATCAAAGTAAAGTAAAATAAGGTATTATATTTGTTTAACAACATATTTTACTCTGATGATATAAAAGTACAAAGGAAACAGCCCTATACAAATAATAGAAACATTATACTGTCACAAGCTTTTCTTTTAGTCTATTATATTTATAAATATATATACACCGTCTTTCCCAACTGACCACCTGAAAACCATTAGTCAGTTCTGGTGTCTGCTAGATCGTGTGCCGACAGATTAGGGACATACAGTTGCAACTGGAGTCATTATGTGCTGTCTGAAAGATAAACAAAATACACCATATTTCCTTGAACTTTGTACCCGACACCTTGTATAGACAAATATCTGCCGTTGCGATTTTGTATATTATTGTAATAGCTTATCTTAGGTTAGATTGTGAAAGATAGTTTTGACCTATTTCTTTAAATCGAATTTAATCAAACGACGTTTTGTTATATTTAAAAAGAACTTTAAAAAAGAAGAAAGTCTGGTGAATCTGTAATGAAGGGCCTCAATCAACAAAGGTCGGCACCTAAGAAAATAGAGCTCTCAAACCAGAGTATAAAACCGAACAGCAAAAAAGGGGTAAAAACATCATGAAAATTGAAACGAAATGTAGTTCTTGTCTAACATGTCAGATTTCTACTTTGCCTTTAACGCTTCGAGAGCAAGCATTTAGTAACTTTGGTAAAATATGTAGCTTATTTACATTACAAGTAAGAAATTTACATAAGAAAGGTTACATTTGCAAAGAAATATACGTCTGATACGGTTGTACTGATGCCTTCTATTGATACTCAAACAGATTTACAAAAATGTCTCGAGCTTTGGAAACCTACATGGTAAGTAATTTGTTACGTCAATGAAAGGCGATCGTCAATAGATTCAATAGTTTTATTCGTTTCACTGGATTTTGTGAGTACCCGGCCGCAGTCTACTAGAATCAATATCTTTTATCAGATTCTATCAGCAAGCGCGAACGTGAATAGGGAGGGGCAGTATTATACACTTATTTTCTACATGATATCTCAAAATTTTAAGAACTATGCAGGAATAAAATACAAAATAAAAACTCAACTATTTATTTAAGTAAAAACATATATGGTCTACACATTCAGAGACTTTTACTGCCTTAACATTACCAAATTAACTTATAGTCGTGTAGTGTCTGTGTTTTATAGATTTTACATTTCTTAACTTTGCATCGATATACTTACTCTATAATCTCATTGTTTGAAATGATGGAAATATGATCGGGCCTTAAGAGATTACTCAAGACAAGGGATTCATTCCAGCTTCTTGTTATTTGTGTCGGGGGAACTCGCCTAGCGCAATGCTTGGTATCTTTGGCGGATGAAGGCTTACCGACAAGCTTGAAATCCCTGGTGCACTTTATTCAAACATGTGCCAAGTATACTTCATGTGTACTTGGTAAACACAAATGGACGTGCCGCCCCACGGGACAAGCAGTTAGACTGGTGCCTTGAAGATAAGCTGAAGACAAGACAGTTTGGAACTAGTTTAAAACATTCTTCTAAATAAAAACATAATTTCAGGTGATGTCTTAAACTCGACTCGCTATCATTCTTCATAATTCTGAAGCACAAGTGAAATAGCGTAGTATTGAACAATTGAGAGGTTGGTTTTATTTTAATCATATCATGCAGTCAATTTGCAAAATGACCATTGTTCAAATAACTGCGTTTTTTTCACTTGTAATTAGTTAATGCATTACTGTTCCTATCTATATTTGGCCTGATGATTCTCAACATCCCATTTTTTTCCTACGACTACATGTATATACGTCATGTATACGTCAATCATGAACGGTAGACTGACTGGTTCAATAAGGACGGAATCATTTGAATAAAAATTTGACTTCCCGAACGTGCCGTTTTCTTGCGTCTTGAAATCCCTGAAACTTTTGGCCGTATATTCTAACCTCTGATTACTTACCCCATACATTTTGTCATAGTTTAACCTGTTACCATACACATGTTCCCGTAAAACAATTAAGTAAGCATGGAAAAATATTCGCAAATCCTTTCTAAAGTTACAATTTGTTAAAAGTTAATATACAAACATTTTGGACTTTTCTTTCTTCTTTCCTTTGTTCGTTATTGTCAGGTGAACTGGTAAAGCGACTTTTGATTTTTCTTTGTTTACCGATAAGATTGAAGTTTATGTATATTTAAATGCTTGCGGTATATTGATTCCCTATTGTTCAATGTGTAGTAGCTTACAGAAGACAAATAAATGATGACATGGCACAGAAGGAAGCTTTATCAATTGTAACCTCTGCTTCCTTCCAAAACCTAGACAGGAGTAATTTTTAAATTTATTTTTTGATAAAAAATAACTCATAACATATATAAGACTTTTAATAAAACGCGAAGATGTGTCTTGGGCTACAAGAAGACTGTATTTATTAAAATACAACCCCATCCGTTAAAGAGTTCTTTGCCCCTCGGAAACAGCTTTTTATGATTTTTATGTTTTATGCAGGACACTCAGATTCAAAACTCATAAACTTGATGGTGATGATTTTAGCCTGATGCTTTTCAACATTCTCCTTCTTTCATTTTTTTTTTATTTTAAACTACATGTATATACGTCAAGTATACGTCAGTACACAAATACACATATAAAAATGTAAGAGTGATTTGTTAAGCACAACATGTTATTTTTTCGGACTTTGCTATTCCATGAACATCTGGTCACCATGATTATTGATTTTCTTGGCCAGACTTACCGCGGGAGTTCCAGCAAAAACTAATCCACACTCATCATACCTGTTAATTTTCACAATGCTACAATTGCAATTGCAGTTTCAACAGAAAGTGGCTATCTAGTGGTTGTGTATTAAGATGTCCATGTCATAGTAGCAATGTTACAAAATGGTAATAGAGTTAAAATGTCCAGTTCAAGAAGCCTTTGAATGCTCAATTCGATCATGTATGAAGAATTTATTGATCGATACTACAGTCTGTTTTAATACATATTGGAGTTGTTTAGGGTGTAGAGAATACACATTGTAAAGTGACTATAATGTTACATTGTAAAGTGACTATAATATTACATTGTAAAGTGACTATAATGTTAGTAGATGGTGGCAAGTAGATACAGTGTATAGACGACTTAAGCATGCGCATATTTAACGACATAAATAACAAAGATATGTCATTATCTGTTTTCTTCGTCGTCTCTCATGAACACTTCATCTCCTACTCCCTTTATTACTTCACTCTCTCTCTCTCTCTCTCTCTCTCTCTCTCTCTCTCTTTCTCTCTCTCCCTTATTAACACTTCATCTCCTACTCCCTTTATTACTTCACCCTCTCTCTCTCTCCCCCCTCTCTCTCTCTCCCTTATTAACATTTCATTTCCTACTTCCTTTATTACTTCTCTCTCTCTCTCTCTCTCCCTTATTAACACTTCATCTCCTGCTCCCTTCATTACTTCACTCTCCCCCTCTCTCTCTCCCTCTCTCTCTCTCCCTTATTAACACTTCATCTCCAACTCCCTTTATTACTTCTCTCTCTCTCCCTCTATCTTTCACAAATAATAAATCTTAAAAGTGCTATCGGACTAACCTTTTGTGAAGTAGAAGTGATTTCGGTACCAATCTCGAAAATGCCAGAATATCAATCATAAAACGTATCCATTGGGAGTTTGCAAAAGCTCTATGAATGCCACAATGTATTGTGTTCTGTTTCTTAAGAAACCGCATTCAAAACAAAATCGGCTCGATACAAAAGCGAGTATCATAACATCTGTTACATTTACAATCGTCGACCTGAATTCTCTTGTGAAGAACAGGATGACGTTCTCGAGAAATATGGAGATGTAAAGGAGTTTACAATGAACATTGTCATAGCCCGCTCACAGTCTGACTTTGACAAATAACTTACACTTAATACCATTATCCATGAGCAGTGAATACAAACATGAAATATAGGAGCTGTGTCGAAGATTGTGTATCAGAACCATACATCGTTTCGTTAAAGGGCTTTGTGTGCAATCCCATGTTTTTTGACAGATAGGTTCGGTAAATAAGGAGACGCACAAGAGGCACACTTTGTCATTTAATATGGCAGCTAAGTACCAGTGATAGATAAAAAAAATTCTATTGTCTCATCAACAGTTTTAGTTATCCAAGAAAGATTTGCACTTTATGCAGTTTTTATTTTTCCTTCGTTATATATACGACGTTTGGCGCGGACTGATTTCGAATCTGCGAAAAACCCTACTTAGAGCCAACGATCTTTTAACGGCAATACAGCGGAAGCTTACCTTGAATAGATTTTATTTAAGTTTAACTCAAGAAAACTAATGCAGTTCTAAACCGTCTGCATGTTCCAAGATACCTCGGATGATTCCGCCTCATTGGGACATTTTAGTTAAACACAAACTTTGTATTTTAAGGTTCCCAAATTTATGGTCTAATTGACCTTCGAAAAAGGTGAAAATGATACGATAAACATTAAATAAATGCGAATGACAGTCATTAATTTTATGGAATAACCGATCGTCATACAATTCATACAATTTACCTACCGCTAACAGTATTACATCTTTGTACTAGATCTTTTTGACCAATTTTACAAAATTTCTACAACCCATGTTAAAGTGCTAAAACCGGTCTGGAAAGTGAAATTATAAAGTGAAAAAGTGCTTCCGAGACTTCATGAAAAAAATTGTTTAATGAAAAACAGCGACTTGTCAACATGGCGCCTATAGGTATAGTGCTTATTCGGTAAATTATTCAACTGCGTCTTTGAGTTGCGCCTGTCCGTAAAGTACTCACATCAACATAAACGTCCGGAGACTTTGTTTGGTTTCATCATGCATTCACTTTATGTCTGTACGTCTCTGTTGAGACTATATTGTCTTCCTATTCTCACTGTAACTTCTAGCTAGACTTCACTTCTACTGCATGTTTCACCATGAAGAATATTCAACAATTTCAGTCCTCTTGCCGTTGAATACTCTAACATTCAATACAAGTGATGTAAAGCACAGAATACATTTACTGCTTAAGGGGTATTATTCAAAGGACCGATGATTACTTGTTTAAACTTCCGAAGATAGAGATTTACTACAAATCTACACACAGAAATAATGGCGAAGGACGGTTTACGCCATGCGACGTTAATGACATAAGGTACAATTTATGAATGTGAATTGTTTGTTTGTCGAACGGCTATCAAATGCTTAGTTCGAGTACTTTTGTCATTTCCTCTTACTTTGTAATTTAAATGTTTGTACTTTCGTGTAGTATAAAGCAAATCTTTTTACGTTTAACTTATTGGTTTAACTATGATTAGAACATATAATGTTTGGGATACGCCTATACGCATAAGAACACGTAGAGTAAATTAAACCTTTCGTTATAATGCTACAAGCCAGTGAGCTAATGGATTTTCCTTCCAACAGCTGATATATAATTTTGAAAATGACATAATACATCTCGCATCACTAAAATGACAATCGGTATTGTTGTGTATTTAATATCTAATTGCATAATTTCTTCAACTGCATCGAAGCGATTGGTGAGTACCTTCATCGTCTGCAGACCTTTGCGGTTTGGTACCTTAGCAGTCATTAATGTATGAGACAATTTTTATAGATAGAAAACAACAGGCTTCCAGTGATCCCCAAATATTAAATTTTTTACATGATGTTTTTACAAAACATTTGTGTCGCGCCATGGTAACCTCGAGTCACCCAGCAAGTGAATACATTATAAAAAAACAGGTTAGAATTGATATTTCCTATTTTTTATTGACGCATTCTCTCTAGATAATAGGAGTATTAAATTAGGTAAATGCGACCGGGCCGAACACGATTACTCTACACAGTGTTTTATTTTGGCTCAAGTGTCAAGTGTCATCCATGTGTACTTAGAAGACACAAGTTGACGCCTACCTCAAGGACAAGCAGAGAGAGTGCCACTTTGCCGTGAAGCAAAGGTAATCTGGACAGGCTATAAATACTTCTGTCACAACAGTGTTTCGGTTAGATTTTGTAACATATAACTTGGGATCCGATCATTTCTGCTGATCACCTTCAACCTGATTTGTGGAATCGAAAGTCGAAAAATTATCACATAAGTCCTAAAGAAGCTTTCAATTTAACGTCAAAATATCTTGAAGATATTCTTACTGTAGATAATTCTCTCATTGCTTAAACGAGCCATCTGATTTACTCTCCAGAACATGACAAATAGATAATTTTATAATAAGATAATTTTAACTCTACTATGTAAATTATCCATACAACAACTTACCACCTTATTAGTAAAACAACAATACGTTTTCAAGTATTATCAGACTAACTGTATGTTTTTAAGTTGAATGGTTCCTCTATCAATGTGACATTATAGTAAATTCCGGATTGTTATTATTAAACAGTATCTATAAGGATATTTGACTGTTCAATAATTATTACAATATATTGTTTGCCTTTTATAACAATTCTCTTTCACTGCAATATGACCCACACTCTCGTTTGAAACCGTTAAGTTGTCGAGGACTTCATCTCATGTACATATTGTACATATATTGATGATTCATTATTATTTAAGTTTTTTTGTCTGTATATAGTATTATTTTGTCATTTTATATCCCGATGCAGGTGCTTTTTGTTAGTGGTCTTACTTTCGTGGGATATTTCTATGTACACTGTGAGGAAAACTGTCAGACTGAGTGCGAGACTGAAGCGCTCCAACTCCACAAACCAGATTTAAGCATTGAAATCGGTCCTTTTACCTACTTAACGTTCCAAGGCGGTAACAGTTGCTTTTTCTTTACGTGCGTATTGTCTCTGCTCTGTATATCTTTTTTTATTTTAACTTTGCTCCGTGCTTTTGTCTAGTAGAAGTTAAAATTTTAATATCTGGGGTACTGCTCATAGGACATTTTCTTATATATTCTTAATTTCTGCTATGAGGCTATGCAAATGCTATCAAAGTCATTCCAGTTCTAATCAAGCAGTTCATGGACGTAATTCATGGTTAGTTTCAAGTGGCGAAAGTGTTCATCAGCTTATGCATATACCCATTCAATTTTCGTTAGTTTTTGTCATATGGCACCTAAGCTGTAGTTTGTGGTGTTACATGTAAGTTTCGACGAAATCCGCCAACGAATTGTTAATCGCCCTAATAATTGGTCCTAGAACTACGTCTGCTAAAACGGACTGATGAAAATTTGCATTTACTGTAACCAGGTCGTTTAAACAATGTACTTGTATGTAAGAGTACGTTTTTATCGTGAAATTAATTTGTGTTTTTTTTGTTAGGTTAAAAACGCTACACACCAACAATAATTCAGTTATCTGGAGACGGGGTTCAGTTAAATCAGAACGTGATGCCTTCATTGTTTATAGTATACCCCGAACACCCTGGTATAATACCACGTCACATTATCTGACAATCGACAGACCAGTGGTGGGGCTATCCGTATATTTTAATCTGTGCTAGCAGGACAGCTATTCTCCTACTGTCCAGTTCGTCTATAATGTCATCTAATTTAACAAGGCAATTTCAGTGTTTCAAAATATAAACTTGCTGTGATTGGCAGCATGTCTGTTCTATCATTTGTCAAACTTTTACCTTAAGATCTTTTTGCGATATATCCGTTCCCATTTAGACAGACATATGATAACCTATGTCAAAACGTATGCTATCAATTCTGTTTATTCTTTTTGAAGAAACTAGCCAAGAGTAGTTCACAAATTAATCTTCTTGATAAAAAGAACACATAAATCATCCGAGGCGGTCAATAAAACAGGTTAAAATCTACGAGACTACTGTCGAACGTGCATCTTCCCCGATTATTTGCCTTACGTATATAGAATGAGCTTAAATATTCTGAGCTAATCTAAAAGGTGTGTTAACGGGGTTCATCTTTTAAAAGACTCCGTCAAAGAGTTCGTTGACTCTCACGAATAGACATACATTATATTTTATTCAGCACTCTAGTTGTCAGTTATAAATGAAAACGATTGCTGTCATGGTATATCGTTTCAAAATGCTTGAACTCAAGTGCGATTGATGAGCAACGCGTCTGTTTTCGTGTTAAGCTTTGCCATACACATCCAGACAAGTTGACATGCTCACTGATTTCATGTTTTATCAGTAAATAAACGCCTTTGATTTGAACTTATTTAAATATCTGATCTTGATTTTTGTTATTCATCACTGAGACACAATTACGGTCACTTTAGCGACGCCCAAACCTTGTTGGTTAAGAGAGTCGCCTGACAGTGTCTGTACGTAACAGCCGGTGTACCATGTCAGCTAGAAGACCTCTCACATGAAAGTAATCTACTCGAGGGCATGGAGTAAGCTGACTTACAAGTATTTACCCACAAGCCACTACAGCTTATATCAAACATACGTTAGTCAAGAAATTTTCACTCTTCTCTTTTGTTATGAAATTTCAGAAAATCAATGAAACATTTTTGTAAACTAATTTTTAAATTGTAAAAGCATTTCCTATAACATTATTTTAAAAGGTTTGTTTTAACTGTGATCGTAAGTTATAACTCAACAGTGCAAGGTATATCTTATAATGCAAGTAGGTCTTTTAATCGATATAATACCTATATCTCTTCTATGTGGACATTATTTTTCAGTGACGTCACTACCTTCGAACAAAACATCAGCGCTTAGACATTTATTGAAATGGATCGGTCTTCTTTTTATTGCCTGCATTTGAGAAACCCAACCAAGAAGTACGAGTTTAGAACTCTGTAAAACCTGTTTAAGCACCCCAGTCGGCCCATATTGCCGACTGACCGTTCCACGGCGGTTACTGTCGGGTTTGCTCTTTTTGTTAAATCACATATTTGTTCTCATTTTTTACATATGGCTTGCCTGTGAATAACTTGGTCCTGTGCCTTTTTAAATTTGTGTATATGTTGCAATGCTCATAGGACTTTGTCATATATATTCTTGTCCGAGAAACTTTTGTGCACTAACTCACTGGATCCGATAGTGAGCTGTGTGTTTCTGTAAGAACTATATGCCATGATTGTCAGAAATATAACAAAACAACAACAAAGTTTCAATATAAATATTATAAATATTTTTTTCTTTTATTCAAAATATGGATCTTACTCTGGTTATAATGCTTAAAATTTCTAAATGGCCCATTCTACAATATGTAAGAAACCCTTTAACAATGTCATTTCAAGTTAAAACTTAACGGTGTTGATGATGTATTCCTTCAGGGAAGGCACGCAGTAACTGACAAACGTGTTGATGAAAAGTGGCGGGTAGGAAAGCGGTTTGAGAATGAACTGAGTGCCTTAGAGGAATAGCACAGCACTCCATCAATCGTTAGTGCTTACAGAAGTATACCTTTTGCTGAAAGTGGTTTGCAACCAACTAATGCATGTAACAATGTAATAAAATAATGAACCGAGATATGTCATTCTCCAACGTGCACTCTCTTTGTATCCAGCTACCTCCCTGTTTCTCTTAATCCATATTTTCCTTCATCCTTTCTTGCCGCAAATTACCACATTGTTAGTTTTACAACAATTAATTTTCAATTATTATCCGAATAACTGTATTTTTAAGCTGAATGGTCTTCTCTATCAATAGTTAAGTATAGTGAATGCCAATTTGTTATTGATACCCAGTATCTATAGGGAGATTTGACCGTTCTATAATCATTACAATATATTCTGTGTCTTTGATAACAATTCTCTTTCAGTGCAAAATGACCCAAGCTATCTGAAAACGCTGTGTCATGGATTTTGTTCCAAAATCGTGCATTTTTGGTGAAATAACTTTGTTCGAAGCATCATCCTATCTGAAGAGAGGAAACTGAGTAGATGTATTTTTGTTAAAGTAAAGAAAGGCGCCATGTCATTTCAGAAGTGCTAATGTAAGCTGGTTTTGTTTATCATAGTTCCAACAATCGTTCACTTAACCAGGGCGTTAATAACTTCAGGCAGATATAGTACAGCCATCCACTGTATATACATGCTGTTTAAACCTGACACGATAACATATACTGTAACATAACATTAGACAGAGCAAATTGTAAACTTATTTTAACTTAAATTTTATTTAAGCAATATACATTTACACTTTCAGGACTTTGGAATGTCACTGCTTTGTTTGAACCCGAGTCATACTGTTCGTGGAACGTTTATGCACTACAGTGAAAGCTAATCTTTCATAAATTCCACTTAGGCATAAATCCAAGTAAACTAATAGTCATTAAGTTGGCGTCAGCGTGCACCTAAATGCAACAGAAACTCATTTTAGCTATCGAACGCAATTATTTTAAGCACATATATGACAAGAATATGCCTTACCGAGTAACTTTAATATCACCCAATACAAAATCAGTAACTACATTCTTATAAGTTTAAATTATTCTCAGATCGATTTTCGAAAAAAAGCACACACGCGAGGGTATCATAAGAAACATTTATTTAAGGCGGATGTCAACAGGAGTTTATGGTCTTGCCAGTAGTTAAACAACCTAAAGCCAGGTAACTGGATTAAAATCGTCTGTTCTGGACCATTGTAGCAAAGCCTCGTGTTTAAGTGTTAATACATGTCTGGAACCTCAATGTAGGACGTATCAGATGTTCTTTCTGACAGGATCTACTAGAAAAAATAGAAAGCGAGACCGAAGTAAAGCGTGAAGTAAATTTACTTATTAAAACAAACTGTCAGCAGGTGTGCTGTTGGTATATTGCATTTCATTTATTGATATATTCAATGACGGGCGTATAGTTGTGTATTTGGTTTATCGTCCCACCAACAGTATTTCAGTTATCTGGAGACGGTGTTCACTTGAAGCAGATATAGTGCGGCATTCACACTGTATAGCATGCCGTGAACACCTGGTACGATTCCACACCCAGTCACATTATCCTGACACCGGGCCAATCAGTCGTGGAACTACGCTTACATTTGCTTGACCGTTACCTAGGGAGTCATACCACAACCATTTTTACGACTTTGGTATATCGCGGCACGGGATCGAACCCGGGGCCTCCCGTACCTGGAGCAGATGCTCTATAGATTGTGTATAGTTGATTTGGTCCTCAAATAATTATAACGGATAAAGCAGGGGCGAGCCTAGGCGACCTTTGAGTATACGCACTATTCCTAGGGGGGGGGGGGGGGGGGGGGCATTCCCCCGTCCCCGTTTTTTTTCCTAAGAACGCCGTAGATGCATTCTGTGGGATACGCTCTCTGTCACAGTACAACGAGCAGGAAGGGACAGAAAAACGTCAGTTAGGATTGCAGAAGTATTTGTAGAATTTGGCAAAGAAGACTGATTTAAAAAATGAAACAGCTAACAACTAGTGTCAAACCCAAGTTATGTACGATTTTTATTTGCCTTTTGACGTTTTATTTTTTTTCAATTGTTGGAAGCAATTGTACGCACGTGCGTAAGTGCGTAAACCCAGACACGCCCCTGACAAGGCCCTATCAATATTGCAAAACATATTATTATATTAAAAATTTATGAACATGAAACAAATTTATTTACTAAAAGAAAATACACTGAGTCGAGACATTTTAGTAAATAGAGCAAATCCAGCTGCTACCACCAGCTGACAATGCTCTGGAATGTCTACAGTGCTCTAACATCGCACTTCATGAGGCGAAACTAAAGTGTGCATTATCTGAAACGTCCGTAGACCACAGCACTCGTAGCTGTTCTCAAACTTCACAAATCTACGTTACGACTGTACGCGTTAGTTGATTTCTGTTCTTTACAAAACATTTTTTATGAACTTGAATATACCCTATATCCATTTCGTTCAACATCGTTAGACGCTTAACAAGTTCCTGTCGTCTTTTTGTTATTTACCAGAGCACTTAACTGTTGTTGCAATGTACAGAATAGGTTGTTTGTTTGATACGTATATTTTTCTGAAAAGATGATGGATTTTTATTTGATGTATAACGTCATAAGTATATTGAATGCCACACAGCTAGCTCAAGTTAAATACTGACGATTAGAAATGTTACATGAAACAAATACCATACATTACAGTTGATTTATTTGAATTTAGTGCTTTGTTTACGACCTCGAATGCGTTTTTCTGATACATGTGTCATGCCCTCCTGCTACGAGTTTTAATTATGTAAAAGGCGCACAACAAGAAGCAACTCTTCTCAGTTTAATTTATTTTATTGGATTTACCAAGCCACGTAGCAAAGTAACATATAACCCATCAAGGTTTTGGATATACCTGTTTCAAACACACTGCATCAACATTTTAAAATTTAATACGTCGATAAGATAGCAAAAATTTCCAAAAGCTTAATAAACCTCGTGTTTAAGTGTTCACAATTGTCTATATTATAATGAGATAAGTCGCAAAAATATCAAACCAGCCAGAGGACTCGTTTTAAAAAACGACTATGTCAAGAGTGTTTTAGGGGGATTTGTTTGCATAATGTCTTCAATTGCATCACGTCGACTGATAAGCGGTTTTATTCGTCTGGCTGACTGGGAGATTGACACATTTTTATGTTGCATTTGGCATCTAAAGATATTTCTAGGAATATTTGTCTTTGCGTTAGCTTATTTGTTGTGATATCCCGACAGTTCTACATGTATTGACTGAGATGAGATGATTTGAAAATAAATATTTGTAATAAATTAAGCATAATTTGACAAATTGAAATAATATAAATTAGACAAATTTCCAGAACAATTCTCGTGCTTCATTTCAAACTAGTCTATAATAAATTAATTATTAAATAAAAACTTTTTTATATTGCAATCACAGAACCTTGTTTTACATTAAGATAACAGATGCTACTTTTTAAGGCGTCATGTTTACAGTAAAGCCACATTTAACTTCATACATGTAGAGTATACAGTATGCATTTATGTCGACCCATGGGAAATATGTGCCTTATTAAAACGTAGGTACAATCTTATATGATTAAACATTGTTGCTTTTGTTTTGTTTTTGTTTTTTTTAAAAGGGAAAATATTTTTTTCTGTTGTGATATTAGCAGTTCGAAGAAAAAAAGGAATTGTCACATTGACATAATAAAGTAAATGGCATATATGCAGGCAACTGACTACCTCAGGTCTAATAACATTTTATTGTGAAATTTATAGACATTTAAGATCAGATAAAATTAATATTGAGTCCGCAAAATTTGAACAACTAACATAAGCTCTAATGAGCTTTTACAACCGAATCGAGCATACATACATGCATGTACATTTATATGTTACATCAGTTCGGCAGTTCTAGAAGTTCAGCCGTTTTTCTTGCCCTGAGCCAGTAAGAAAGTTCCAACATGAGCTAATCGGCCTAGTCGTGGGGGCACTTTCAAATCAAAATCTCAACCCGTTTTATAACTACACAACAATTTTATTGAAACATTTCATTGACGCATTCGTTCTAAATTGTCACATGATATCAAATAAGGGAAGCAACCCTGTGACATTGTAGGTTACTGTTACGCATGTTACTCGGGATTCATTCCTGTTTCTTTTAAGTAGTGCCGGTTGATCTCTCCCCGAGCCGCATTAGATATCCTCGGCGTATGTCGACATATCAGCTCTTATTAACGCTGACGTGCAGCCCCACCCCCACCACACCCCGCCCCCACTTGGTCAGGCAGACTGAGTGCCAGTTTAACGACACACTGTCCTGACTTCGTTTAAAACTTGCGTCTTCTTAGTTAAAACAGTTCAGTTTCATCTCAAAACGACTTGCTGTCTGCTTTCTTAACTTTGAAGCACAAGTGAAGTGCTATTGTGTCTGGATATTGAGAGGTATGTGTTATTTTAATCTGATTAGGTAATCACATTTACAGCGATAGCCAATGTTTATTAGTCAGCTTATTCCCGATGGACACTGAAGTAGTTGTATACGGTGTTCCGTGACCATTGAAGCCTGTAACGAAACAACGAAACGTGAACAGTATGTTGATATGTTGTAAACCGTTGTTCTGATAAAACAGCTTCTTTAAAGCGGATTAAGAACAGCTGGTAACTTTTGCAAGTTTACTTAAGCGAGCACAAAATTTGTGAAGTAGGTTGGCATTATGTTTTGGTTATTTACATGTAACTATCTTCAACTTATATTATTCTTACGCAACTACATGCCGGTTAAATATGCTTTTTACTAAATGGTTAAATACATTTTTGTTATATTTGAAGTTTGATATAAAGGTTTAAGTTTTAAGTACATAATTTCCTCCTACTAATACGAAATTAACATACATTCGTAATTACATTAAAACGTATACTATTTGTAAGGGCCAATTGTTTACATCTTGTGTAAAAATATTTTATTTGCAATCTCCCGCAGATAAAGACACAAATATTTGTTTTTCATTTTTGTCAAGCATACATGCATGCATATTAAAAAAAAATATTACGTTAGTTTAAGGCGTCCTCAATTCAGGTGACAAACCAGAAGCAATCTCTGGAAGGCACACACTTCTACTTGATCCAGTCCTAGAGCAAACAATAAAGCGCTTTATATGAACAGGACGACCTGGTCGTGGAGGCAATCAGAACAACATCTGAACCAGTTTATAAATTAGAATACGCAACACTTTTATTGAAACATTTTATTGACGTGCTTGTTCCAAATTATCACACGGTATAAAATGAGGAATGTAATCACGTACCCTTTGAGAGTACTGTGCTATTCGGGACTCGAAATTAATGCCGGGATTTTTATTAGTGTTGGTTGGATATCCTTGGCGTATGTCTTCTTGCTAGCACTTATATATGTTGACGTGCAGTCCCCTGGGTTTGGCAGACTGAGAGCCAGTTTTCCGATACAATGTGGGAAAGTTTGTTTTAACCTCGTTTAAAACTTTCGTTTTCTAAGTAAACAAGTTTCATTCTACTTATTTTCTGCTTTTTTAACTTTGAAACACTAGTGAAGTGCTATTGTCCCGGGATATTGAGAGGTATTTGTTATTTTAATCTGATTAGGTAATCACATATACGGTCACAGTGTTTATTAGTCATTGTTTTCCCGATGGACACTGAAGTATTTGTACATATATGCAATGTACGGTGGTTCTTTACCCTTAAAGCCGGTTACGAAACGTGAGTGGTATGTTGGTATATTGTAAACTGTTGTTCTTAAAAATGCGTCTTTCAAAGCGACCTGAGAACAGCTGGTTTAATTTGCAAGTTTAAATTTACGAGCACAGTAATGATGAGGTAGAATGAAAAAGGATAAGATTATTATAGTCGGTCACTAGATATTATGTAAATATGATGTACTTCATTATAGTGTAATGTAGGCCCCGTTCATGAAATTGGTGCCTACTAGGTAATAATTCGCAGAATTGTTTGAAAGCCCCAGGTTTTGGGGGTTAAAATTGAGGATTAATTACGATTGTTAATAATGACAATCTGGTAAGCAAGATACAGTTATGAGAACAGGCTAGAACGAACGCTGAATGTGAACTACAAATTTGTTTTGTTTGTTTGTTTATTGGGTTTATCGTCCCACCAACAGTAAAAATTTGTTTTGCTCTCAGTGTGAAAACGTATCGACTATAACCTTGATCTATATTATATGTACAAGGCAGTTTTAAATGCAGAAAAAAATGACAAAGGCATATTTAATATGTACGTACCCCGGTTAAAGGACAGTATATGTTGTATTTAGGAATATCGTTTATATATTGTTTTGTTTTATAATTTACTACAACTTGAGGACCTATGTGTTTTGCTATGCGTTTCATATGCACTTGTATCGTGCACCATGGGTTTGTAGGATGAACCTTATTACAACGGGCTTGAATTTTTTGAAATAGTTTTAGCCCTGTGAAACCAGTTTTTTAAATGACGCACGCAGTAATATACAGCATGTGTATACGTCATTCACAGTACCCATAACGGCTTGATTTGACGCAAACCTAGGCATTTAAAAAGTGGGCAATTGTCTACATATGGTCAACGATGGTCATGCGTATGTAACAGCAAACATGTTGTAGGTGTAGAAGATGTCTTTTTGTACATAATAAACATTAAGTTAATTAATTCACACTGCACTATTACCGTTTTAAATAAAACTTCTTTTTCCAGTGACTAGTTAATTATGAATATAAACAAATGCATATTTCATAGCAGGGGCGATATTAGCTTCTAAACTAAGTACATTTGCAACAGGCTTATTTATTGCGTAAAACGATTTTAAAGATAATAGGGCGGAATATGTATAACGAAGCTTCTTCAAAATATATCGATTTTCTATTGTTTCATATTTAGTAGCATATGAAAAGACTGACAAACGATAACCCAGCCATGAAAGAAGCGTTATCAGTTTTATTATTTAAAATCTTAAAGAAACAAGCCAAGTGTATTTCACGAATTATTTTCCTAGTGAACCGAACATAAATCATCCGAGACTTCCATTAAAAACTAGTTATTGTCTGAGACAACTTTCGGAGAAGAGTCTCCGTCGATCTTGGCCTGCCTCTTGACCGATATCACTTAAACAATCGAAGCTGATCTACAATGGTGTTATTTTATTTATTTATTTACATAAAAATAATCCACCAAAGTGTTTTCTAACTCTCAAAAATATTTTTAATAATGTTTTATTCAGAATATAACTAATTAACTATACAATATAACAAAGTTTATATAATATAATATATAAAAACACCATTGGACTTAATAAGTGCAATGTATCAGAAAAGTATCTTTTATTCTTGGACTTTTCCCTGCTTTCTATATCCCGTCACGAAAGATGGCTTATATCCCTATCCGAGACAGTAAGACGCATACGGATGCACAGGATATGAAGAATGAGTAAACGAACAAACAGACATGCCAACCCATACACATTACATTTTTTATAAAACCTACGAAAATATATTTGCAGCAAATACGATAACGTCTTTCCGCTAAAAGATACTGAAGTTTTTGCCTTTAAAACTGCATGTAATCATATACCTAAAATAGCAATTCAGAGAAGCAATAATTCAAAATTAATAGAGACTGACATATTTTCCTTGTGTACAAAGTTTAAATAAATTACAACGCATTTTCTCTTAATTAAGCATGTCACTTTGTACGATTTGTCTTTAAGTGTAACCGAACGTTAAAAATTTGCGATAAAATGTATCATTTTATTGCACCCATGTTTCTGTTAGGATACAATAGTCAGAATCAAAAAGAAAAACTATATAAAAATATATTTCATTAAAGGCACTTTTGTTTGTTAATGTTCACTGAAATATCGAAGTTCTTCTACTTTGTGTTAAGAAAGCCTGTTGAGTAAATAAGTATTTGTTACGATTTAATTTCCCAGTTAAATGAACAACGAAGATGGTGATAGTCGTTGTGATAAAATGCCTTAGTGGAAATAATGTCGATGAATAGTGGTGGGTAGGCTAGCGAATACAGTGTGAGCTGAGCATTCCGGATAAAGAACACAACACTTTACCTGCTTGAGAATGTTATTTATAAAGGACAAAGGCATGTCACTCTCCCACATTTCTTCATCCCTTTCCATCCCACGTTTTCTCCTTCTTACCCTTTACATCTACCGCCTCTCTCTCCCCCTCTCTCCCTCCCTCCCTCTCTCTCTATATTTCAAATATAATTTCCAAGACAGCATATACCAAAAAGCTGAGCCAAAAAACCTGATAATGTTTTTTACCAATTACAGTTTATGCTTTGGGCTGAAAACGACATGAATAACGGTTGCTTTATTAAAGCATTTTGTTTCTTAAGAGTTTAGAAAAAAATCTGATACATTTGTCTTGATCTATTTTGAATTTTGATTTCTATATGCGTGCAAGAAGCAAATTTCCTCCATTTAATATATTGGATTAAACAAGCAGTCAAATAATATAAAACATCACGGTTCTAGAATCGCTTGTATCTTCACAAATGCACTGCCGAATAAATCAAACCTTCAGTTATCCTGTCGGAACAGCTAATGGATCTTTCTTCCCTACTGCTTATAGATATTTTTATAATATGACATAATAGATCCCATAACAGTATCGCGGCAGCCAGACGTACATATTTTTAAACACGATTTTGTCGATTTTGTCACATTACTTTAAATGCATTGAAAAGATTCATGATTGTGTTATCATTCTGTCCAGACTTGTGCGGTTCTGTTGATAAACACAAAACACATTAATTCAGGATTACGTGATAATTAATGATTTTACAGTGAAACGTGTTTGTTGTTTGCAGGTATATCCGCATTTTGAAGTGTATTTCCTGCATTTGAGCATATTCTATAGTTGCTATGCTGTTCACGTAAATTGAATTAAATGTACATGCATATGCCATTTTAAGTCCTTTGTTTCACTTTATAACATTAAAATATATTATAACAAACTTGATTGTGTTGATAACTTTATATAGGGTGGTTAAAACATTTCATTTTGTTAAACATAACAGCAGAACCACGCAGAATCGTAAGTTTACGTCACATGGTGGTCTACTTTAACGGGCAATATATTCAGAAGTATACTAAATATAACTCTAATGCCTATATATTTAGAATAGTCTTTTATTTAAGAAAATGATAAGTCCCAATTAAAATTGTCATTAAGGCCCCTTTTTTTCCAAATATTGCCTCATTTACGTCGGAACTCGACACGTTATTTGTCTTTGCATGTCAATTATAATTATTGTTGAGAAACATGACTTGTAACCAAAATGACAAATAACAATACGCATTTGCCCTGTTTAAATAAAAGGAAAGTTACCATAATATAAAAGTTTAAAAAGAAAACATGACATTAAGTTTTGGTTATTAAACTAATTTAAACTTTTATTATTTGTACACACTACAAAACGGGAGTGATACGTTTCTGTTGAGCTAGTTTCTCCAACACTTTTCTTTCTAACCATAATATTAAGTAATACATTATAAAATAGACTGTAAATAGTAACATATGCATGCTTGTATATCTACATGTACGTATTCTTTAAAATCATTTAAAACATTTTGTGAGTCCCCCCGCCCATCCGTCCCCACCACACACAACAAATATGCTGAAAGACAGCAGTGGGAAGCGTTTTTAAAACAATATGTGTGTGCCTCACTTGGCGTACATGAGGTTATTGCAATGTCATTGGTCAGCTTTATTTATTTGGAGTATCTAATTCTCATACCCTCACACATCTCTGCGACTGGTGTGGCTACCAGCTGAAGACATGTGATCTGGTCCAGCAGAGGGATCAGATTCAAAACCCTTAAGAACTTAATGCTTAAATAAGAAGAGATAGTTTCGAAAAGATGCGATGCAAGAGAGACATTAATAAACAGTTTTCTCCCTCCCACAGAAAACTAGTTTTATAAACCGAGACACCAAAATATTCTACAGTTTTGACAACAGTCTGTCGCCCCGTTAAAATTATATTAAAAATTATATGATTTTCAGAACGTTAAATAGGAGCAATACGGTATAAGGTGGTACCCTGAATTCTACCAATGCAAGTCGCTCTAATATTCATTCGGTATGACCTTGCGTCACCATTTGTTATGTAAATTTAAAGTGAGGCTAGACAGTATTCCGAAAAAAAGTTATTAGCCTCGAACACTTATATAGGTATTATTTGTCATATATTTGCGACGCTCCACGATAAAACTTGTCTTATTGACATCGACGACGACATCGACGAAAAATCTTCTAAATGACGCATTATTTTTCGTACTTCTTAAGTTTGTCGGTTTCAGATCAGCTTTGCCAACAATAATGAGAGTTTTAACAAAGCTCATGATAAAACTTATCATTATCATTTTTATTGTTTTCCAAGAAAATGTTCGGGGTTTCTATGCAGACCATTAAAGCTGCATAAAAGAACGTGGAATATTAGAAATAGCTTCTATCAAGCACGTCTGTTCTATGAACTGGTCGAGATTAGCAATTTAGAATTAGTTCAATCGATATTTATGTACAATATTTACATATAAACGAGACATTTACATAACAAAAGTATATATTTGTTAAGAAATATCATTTCCTCTGATGTCGTTGAAGTGATGCCTTGTAATTTTCTGCTTACATGTCTAGAAACGTGTCTTTCGATTCGAAAACCTTTATGTTCAATGTTTTGTTATTCTTCAATGAAATGCGATCTTCAAAGCAGTAGATAAAGCAGTAGATAAGAATAAAATAAACACAAAAAAGATTATTCATTTCGCTGGAACTCCGAGATCCGGAACAATTTTTGTCTAGAAGTAATCTCGTGCCTTTACACCGTCCCGATCTTTGGGCACATTGCAAGCTTCATAATGAAAACGGGCGGCATAGACATTTACATCTATTTGATCAATCAAACTTCAAGTCTAAAGCAGTATAGAATACAAAATATAAGTAGTTTATAAGAAACAGCAAACCTTATTATACGCTTTCCGATATCTAATTGCATGATCATTCATTGTTGCAACTTTATTAGTTTTCATTAATTTTACAAATTATTTTCAGTAACTCTTATTGATAAACTGAGTGTTAGTTGAGCCAAGACATAGACTTAATTTTCTTTTTTAGAAAGTTGATACCAATCATACCACAAGGAGTTTTTCAGACACATGTACAGAAACTGAAATTTCCATCGGCCGTTGTCAACTTGACGAAACTGATAAGCTCAAAATACCCTGTGGGTTTTTGTCACAATGTGCCAAGATTCATTAAAGTGTACTTGGTAAACATAAAAATACTGTGCAGTCTCCAGGTACTGGCAGCAAAACCGTCGCCATGTGGGCATGCTGAAGAGAATAGAGTCCGAACCTTTTATAAAACATGCGTCTATTAAATTCTAAATCTTTTGACTTGCTTTCTGTCTTTTTAACTTTGAAGCATTAGTGAAGATGTATGTTCCGGACTATTTGGAGGTATGTGTTATTTAAATTAGATTAGGCAAATACTTCGACAAACGGTCGGTCAATGTTTATCAGCCAGGTTTCCCTCATTGAACAGTGAATAAGTTTTATAAGGCGTAAATGTTCATAGGCATCATGTTACAGAAAACCGGAAAGCAAACTGTCTTGATTACAATATAAAAAAGAACGGGGTGTTGGTGCCGCTTATCAAAGCCGTGCCTGGAACAGCTGGTATTTACTGACAAATGCATAACTATTTGATGATATTTGGGAGAGTCTCATTGTGTGAAAATACATTTAAAAAGGGTATTCCGATTATTAACAATCAATCAAACAATAACGTAATCTATCAAAGCAGCAAGCAATATCAGAAAGATTAGTACAGTTGAAAAAAGACTTTTTCCGGAATATGAATACGTTTTAACCTAACAGCAAGAATTGAATTGGTAAATCGGTCTTTATCGTCTGGATACATTTTATGTACTTTCAGAAAGCAAATATATAGTGGATTTTATTATATGTTTTTGCCTGGTTTAAATACAGATACCTTTCATTTCGGATTTTTGTCTGAAACGTAAGACTGAAAAGGAAGACCACAGACAAATGTCTGGGTAGAACCACCGGCCCATGTATACATTGAAGCAGGTCATTTATCAGGAACAAAATGGATTCTATAAGACAGTTAATCTGGTATAAAAAGATAGTATTTCCCATATATCCATGCTCCATTGTTCCACGTTTAGTAGATTAGAGAAAGACTGACAAATGATAACCGAGCCCAGAACGAAGATGAATCAACTTTATTACATTATCTACAGCCTTTCAAAAAAGCTAGCCATGAGTATTTTATAAATTAATCTTCCTGATAAAAGGAAAACATAAATCATCTGAGATTTCCAATAAAACACGAGAAAATTGTCTCAGACTTCTGTAGGAAGGGGGGACTCCGTCCGCCGATCATTGGCTATACCGAGATCTTTAAAACTTCTGGCCTTATCCAAAAAGGGTGTCGAAGTGCTTTATTTATTAAAATACTATTCGTCAAAGTGTTCTTTAACTCCCGGGAATAGCTCTCAATCATGTTTTATTCAGCAAGTTGCTATCAGTCATAAAAAGGATGATACTCACAAAATGCATTGTTTCAGAACGATTGATATCAAGTGCATTGTGAAGCACATTCTTTGTTCTAAGTTTTGCTGTGCGGTGCATGCCGTTCACGCCTGCATTCTCACTCAATAAATTCGACAAAAAATGAAAAGGCATTCCAGTAAATGCTTCTCCATACTCCATAAACCGGTTTTGTTGCGATCTGCTTCACTTGCTGTTTCAAAAAGAATGTGGCCATTGAGTAAATTGTGCATCTCAAAGTCGAAGTCAGTATAAAAATGTTTTGGGAATGGACCGTGTCGTAAAGAGTTGTGTTCACTTTAAAAGTTCAATTATATTGTATACTCCATCATGTTTGAAACTGTAAGAAAGCATATTGCTGTGTGTTTCTAAACAGAAAATGTTGTAAATAAGAACCTTTCCGGTTTTCATGCCCACTTCAAAATCTCGAAATGTCCCATTCTCCATGCATGAAAAAACTTAAAGGAACCAATTAACGATGCCATATTCTTTTTAAAACATAAATATGTTGGTGATGTTTTTAGCAAAAAAAGCATATACAAGGACTAAAATTTTGATGTATATTGGCGGGACGTCATAAGCATGTAAGCATTTAAAATATTTAATAAGGACAAAAAAAATTTTTCACATATAATTTTTTTTCCTACCAGGCCCCACTTCTCCAAGCTTTTTCCTGATCTTTTTCTATACTTCTTTTTTTCTCTTTCTTTCACCATCGCAAATCGTATAAAATTAAATATACAAACAGGAAATCTTAAAAGATTATTGGAGTAACAATTTGGCAAATTAAGATTATTTCTGTATCAATATTTCAATCTAGACAATGCTGGATATTTATCGCGCATTATATCCATGGAGAGTTGGCTGCACCTTATTAAATGTCGAAAGCTACTGTTCCCTTACTTACGAATATTCTTTCAACACAACAATACAAAATCTGCTCCAACCATCAGCGAGCATCATAACCATGCTTGCAAAACACAAATTCACTGGCGAAGAGTTGTGCGACGCTTTCGAGAAACATGATGAGCAGAAAGAAGTGTCCCTTATGACGATTGCCATAATTTGCTCACTTTAAGATTATGATAAAAAGTTTACACCGAATTTTATTACCTCCAACATTGAATACAAACAGAAAACAGGGATTGTGTCGTGTTAATTGTGCATTGTTACCATATTCCTATTGAAAAGAGGATATTGTATAAAGACTGGCGAACTAGAAGATGAACTTTGTGGGAGGGAAATAATAGTCTTTGACATTGCAAACAGACGGTACAGTTCTTGTAGAAGCTAAAATTTTATTTTTGTACAACCAGTAACTTTCATTTTTTTTCCGATAAAACGTCGTCTGCTTTATGGAGATGTCTTGTTGTTTTTACTGTGAGTATGTCTTAAACACCTGACATAACAACACACCCAGTCAAATGAATCTAACATGATACATGACTTTCTTTATATTTGTTCTAAAGACTAATATATACAAAAATATGACTTTGTATGCTGCAACAAATATCAAAAATTGAAAAGGCACAAAATAAAGGTGCTCATTCGCCATTTAAATGGCAAAGTTGCAAAAAAATAGACGAAAAAGTCCAAATGTAACGTAAACTTAGATCGAAAGAAAATGACATAGAAATAAAAACGTGACAAATTAAAAATGACAATGTGTACAGTGTATTTGGATGTTAATGTTTTTATGAGAAAACATACACAAATAGATTGTCAAAATATAAAAATACTAATTGAATCAATGATAAAATCACCAAAGTGTATTTGGTTGCAACAGTTCGTTTGTATGTAGATAGTATTGGCGTACAAAAGACGAATGTTCTTCTTAGTAAATTTTTGAGTAAAATATATGTAACAGTCCTGTTATTTTAACAATTTTAGTATGTCTAGTTCCTGGTTTAACCCGGTCTCACGGACACAGAACCGACGTTCTGCCAACTATACTACAGTTACGGCTGACATTAAATATAGTTCACCCAAGCATATATCTAACAAACATAGATACAGTCATAAATAAGGCGTCAGTTTGGACATAAATGTTCTGACAATTCACTTAAGTTATGAACCGAATTACATTAGCTCATGTATAAAAGACGAACTACCCTTATTGGGACACTTTTTTATCACACAAAAAGAAATAAGCCCTTCTTTTCATTTAAGGCTTCCACATTTATTGTCTGATCGACCTTCCAACAAATATGAAGAGTGCCAAAAGAAACCTTTATTAACTGTCATCGTCAGCCAGGAATGTTATGGTATGGCGGGTCGTCTAACAAGTTACCTATTAATAACTGGAATACAATCTTCGATATTTATCATGTTGGCAACTCTGGAACATTATCTAAGGCCGTCTAAAGAGTGCTTTGTGAATGGATATATAAGAAAAGAATTGGGCAAATACATTTTTATGAAACTAACAACATTACGGTTTTACTAGAGCATGCATGCCAAAAGCAAAAAGTGTCGTGCGCGAAGAAAACGATGCGCCTGAAAACGCCTGTCAAAGTCTAAAAAGTTTATTTCTAAAACATTTATTAGGCTTCCTTAATTTGTGATTTAATCATGCTAAAAGCGTACTGCAACAACAAACTGCATTGCTTTCATTTAATATATTAATAATATATAAACTCTCTGAGCAGTAACATATAACGCATCAATGTTGTAGATCCGCCTGCCTCTACAACGAACACACGACAGTGCAAATAAGACCTTCAATTGTCTGTAAACGGAGAGCTAATGGATTTTCTTCCCAACGCCATATAAACCTTATTATGATATGACATAACATGATAGGTATTACGATATCACGGCAGCCTGATGTGCGTTTCAGACACGAAAGAGTCGAGATGCATTATTTGAGTGTGTGATTGGCGGCTTATCGTTTTTTCCAAAGAAGTGCTGCTTGGTAAAAAAATCTACAATAAACTATAAATAATTAAAGTTGTTATGCGACACGTAATTTGGACGAGATTTGTCGTTGCGAGAGCTGAATAATCGCAAAAGCTGGTTAGTTGCGAGATTCTGACATCCCAACATGTGTAACCTGACAATTAACATTAGCCAAGCATTTTAGTTCGTAACAACGTATAAATATATATCTAAATTTAGTCTTAACAACCTGTGGCATTATGGTTTGGTTCATTAAACATTTGAAGGGTTCTCGTTGAATCAAACTTATGAAATGTAGCCATACGTTTCCAATGAGATAATGAGAAACTCATGTGACTGATTTTAAACCATAACAAAAGGAACTAACGAATAATAAATTATAATATTTTTAAGTTTTACACTTAATGTAGTAAAAATGATCAAAACATTTCCTTTTAAATGGAATTCGATTATAATGAGATTTCGTTTGAATAAATGGCACCAATTTTACAAACAAGCACTTCTTTCATGTGTTTTAAATAATGAAAACAGTATATCAAAATACTCTTTTAAAAATGTACATTTTTCATTATTAATTTGGTAATAATGGCGTCATAAAATATCGCGCCTTGAGAGCATCATAGGATTTTTCTAGAAAAGATGCGCATTTAATTTGTCACATTTTCCTAAGATTTTAAAGTCATTCGGTTAATAAATTACTTTTATGTCATTTATGATTCAATTATTAAAGATACTTTCTTAAAAAATACGGTAATTCGGGTTTTAAATTACTTTTATAAATCTTTATGGTTCAGTGATTAAAGTTACTTTTTAAAAACATTGAGGTCGATCGGTTTTTAAATTACTTAAATTGCAGTCCTTTATGATTCAATAATTAAAGGTACTTTTTAAAAAGCAACCAATCTGATACGGTCAAGTATAAGTAATTTTTAAAGTTACTGATGAACTTAAAACGCATTTTCAAGCTGAATTTTAATGATGCAGAATAGAAAAATGAATTCTTGTTATATTAAAAAATACGTAGTTACTTCCTTCAAAGTTAAACTATTTATTTTACAACGTTTACTGTGGGAGATAAAGGCTTGCTTTATTTACATTTTAATTACGAAATTTTAATAAAAATATATACCATTTTTAAAGAAATATCTTTGATTTTGATGCTCTAAATGGCAAGTACTCTTCCGTGAGCATAAGTAGACACATAACCTGAGATTTGACAATGTCAGTGTTTGGCCTATGAAAGCTAATACATTAAGGCAGTAGAAGCGTAGAAGTGAATAAAAAAAGCTTAAAGTGGATTAAATCATTTCGCCTGATCTTTAAGGTCCGGGCAGGCAGGGCAGGATTTCCAGATGCAATCTCTTGAAGGCTTAGTGCCCCGGTCTAAAAGCAAACTAACAAGCGCCAACATTAAAAGGGCGATTACAGTCGAGTACAAAAAAGATATATTTGATTAATTAAAACCCCAAGTCCGACGTAAGATTAAGCAGCTAGAATACGAAAAAGACAATAACTCTTTCTACAATTCCCAAAACATCTTGTTTATAAGTTTGATATCAGAACAGAACTGAACAAAACTTACTTTTATTTGGACGTGTACATTGTACATCATCATAACAAATGTAATATAAGCACGTTGTACATACGTACGCATAATGTACTTAAACAAATTCAAGTGACTGGTGAGGATGTAGCTTCATTTTAAATTCAATGTAACATAATTAAAATATATTATATATTTAACAGGACTTATTACCGAAGAATCAATGCAACGAAACCCCGCACTTTATTAATGTAAAGAAGCTAACTCCATTTACTAATTCTCAAGTAGGGAACTTTTAGACAATAGTGTGGTTATTGTGATTTTTAATGTATTTAACTAAAATGTTGAAATTCCGTCGTAGTTTAACTAATTTTACAAACGACATATCATGCTCTGTAGTTAAACTGTGGTATAATCAGATGAGTACACAAAGATTATCACTCAATGAATAAATGCAATAGGTGAAGGACCCGTTTCATACATTAAAGCTTTTTACTAATTTTCAAATGAGATTCCTAATAATATCACATAGTGAAAAATTATAGTTAATCACGAAATAAGTGATCTTTATATAGCATCTTTTCTTTTTACTGATGTATGTGCTTTTAAATGTTATGATATTAAATTCAGGAAACACTATCTCCAATTAGAGATAACTTCGACGAATGAGATCATTGTATTTATTCTGGTTTCTTTTTTTTGTCGAGGGAAACTCTTTCCTTCGACGGATGATGGCTTGCCGACACTTGTAAGTTTGAAATCCCTGATGTATTTCCTCCAAACATGTGTCAAGTGTCATTCTTGTGTACTTGGTAAACACAAATTGACGTACCGTCTCTTGGGACAAGCAGTCAGACCGTCGCCCCGCTACACTTGAAGGAAAAACGGTCACAATCTGGTATAAACACGCGTATTCATAATAATAAAGCATGTTAAATCCCCTAACAGCCGAACATTCGACTTACTTTAAGTCTATATAAATTTAAATTACAAACGAGAATTGGTATCGTAAAGAGCGGTTGGTATTACAGTGTATATGTTACTTTAGCCAAAAATAATCTCTGCTAAAAACTGCTTAGACAAATGGGTTGCTGGCGGTCATAAAAGCATTGTCTTCTTCGGACTTTATTAATATTTTAACCAGTATTTTATTATATTTGTAAATAAGAACACCAATGCCTACATGTGTCATATGCATGTGCTGCGAAGTCAAGCTAGGATGGTTTCAGAAATGTTTTTATTTTAGGATGTTCTCTTGTTCTGTGTAACTTGCTGCATTTTCAGTAATTGTTAATGAACGCTTTAGAATATAGGAATTGTGATTTTCACGGCGCCTAAAACCTCATAAATCAATTATTTTGTCTTTGGTTTAACTTTGGACGGACACAGTTTTTACTGATTACAAATATGCTGGCTTCTTAAAATTTATCCATCTATAACAGCTTCGATCTAAGCTAATGAGATTATGTCATGTGTGTAACAATTTACTAATTGGTTTATTGTAATAATGTGAACAAATATGCGGTATTTAAAAGCGTATAATATGGTTCTATGAGTAATGTTATAACTATGGCAATGTTGTTTTAATCCGTATTTTGATTTTCACTACAGCTTTACGACCCCTTGGTGATGGTGCATTTTATACAGCTTATTGATGAAGATGTTGTTCGGTACCTCTCAACTTAGAGCAAACAGAAAACACTTCCAATGTTACCTATATTGGCCTAAGAATGTGAAGCATTTTATTGTTGTTTTTCTTTAATATTTTTATAATTTTTTTGAAGTGCATCGAAGGCACCAATATGGCGTCTTCTTGCGATTGTGGTAGACAGAGACCCCAGACACAAATCCGGCGAAGCACATGTCAGCAGGAAGACCTTCCCACATGAGGTCCTTTGTCTCGAACGGGACTCGAACCCAGGCAGTGAGAGGCTAAGCAGTCCGAGGAGTTACAAATCGCCCCGGGAGTATTTTTTAGTTGTATAGCAAACACGTTAAACGACGGTTGATGTTCATTTTTTGTATGAGCTAAACAGTAATGCATTAATAGTATTATCTTATTTTCCTCTATGCATACACTGTACGTCATGTGCATACATTAACTGTAAAAAAATGTACAAATAAATATGCATGTAAGTGTAAGATTATCTTTGTGGATAATAGACATCGTGCAACATAATTAACATTCAGTTTGTTAACATGCATAAATGTAATTGACAGCATATATCTTCTATCATATGTCAAGACAGATATTCGACGGAGAGCCCTGTATGAGAAGAGATTCATTGCGATTATCGATTCCCTATTATTCCATGTTTAGTAGCAACAGACAGACAAATGATAGCATAGCCCAGAACAACACAAACTTTATTATTTCATCTACAGCCTTGGCAAATCAGCTAGCCAAGAGTACTAGGTTGGTGTTGAATAAAGAAAATGTTATTACACTAGGCCGAGACAAAATCTAAAATCACAAGGCTTGCAGAGTTATTTATATGTTATGTTCGTGCCTTGGTGATAACATTTTTCTTTATGCAACAAAAACCTTGTATTCTATTTATCATTACATCTGCTTTATAAACAAAAGCGTTACTTAAATCTTATGTTAAGAACTTTTTTGTTTTCCGAAAATGGAATTTGCTTTCAGTTTGTTTTGTTACACTGCCCCGGAACAATTATGGCCATATTGGCGACGTCCAGCGAATTATTTGTGGAGGACACTGGGTAGAACCACCGGCGCACTGTAGGTTAGCTGACAAGCCTCCCCACATGAAAGTTCTCGCTCCGAATGGGACTCGAACCAACGCGGTGAGGGGTCGCGTTCATTGGTAGGTGTTATGTTTTCTGATGCGCTCAAAAAAGTAAAAGCAAAATTACTTATCCTTCATGAAATACGCTCCGTAACAGACGTGAATAAATTTTAACTTACTGGTAACCAAAGTCACTAAAACTTCATATTGGATGTTTTACCGTACCATCAAACTCATAATAAACCATTGAAGGGTTGGATAGAGAATCAACAGATTTAAATTCGGAGTCACATTTTTTTTAAAATATTGTACAACATATCATCGCATTATCTTAAAAGCAGATGTACACGTTTGCCTTTTAAGATAAATGACTCCAAGTTCTGTTGCTTCTTAGCCAATGGTTACAAACTGACACACATAAATGACGTGTAGTTTCCGAAGAAAATTACCTCACACCATGTGACGTCAGATAAAATTAATAAAAAGAGATATAAATCAATTTGAATTATAATATTTTTTCTAAAGCTGTTGCGTCACTTTGAAATTTACGATTTGGCGACATTTAGAACTCCAAGTGAGACATGCATTTAAATAGTAATTAGTCCGGATGCGAGTGATAGGTTTATCACAGTGGTATTTGATGAAGTGAATGTTATCACGCCATGCTTTATATATCTATGATGTATGAAATATGAAGTACTAGAGTGTGGTTATATAATGCGGTCCGTTACGTAAGACACTGAGCTGAATCAGATTTGATTTATCTAGGTAATTTAAAATAGTTTGTATTGCCAAGGTGCTGTATTCTATACTCCTTACTGATAAAAATGCTCTTGGATGCCAAGAATCTTATGGAAAACAAACATATGAACTGGCAAATCATTACTTCTCACATATCATGATAAAGGCAATAGTAAGCACGATGTTGATTTCCATCTGGAATATGTTTTTTTATTGTATGACCAACTATGTTTTCATATTGAGTATGTTTGTTATTGTATGACCAACCAGTTAAGTGACTGCTGGCTTCTCTTTGTGTATTGGTCAAGTTGTAATGACTTTATAGTGCCATCTTATTTTTCTCTACCTCATTACAGAGATATAGTTATAGCTGGTCAATTATACAATTTATAATATACTTTTAAAGCAAATCTTTGTATGTAAAAAACGAAAAAATAAACTAAAATATGGCCTCTTAATTGGGAATTGTTTTTGTTTGCATTTGGAGAAAATCAAACGCGTTGCTACGGTTTCCTATTAATAACAACCTGTCAAGCTTCTCATAACGCTTGTGCGAAAATACCACGTTTTTACGTTATTCATGAACCGTTTATTATTTTATTTGGTACTGACGCATTCAAATAAATAAGAAATGATAAGTACGAACGTTTATGTACATAAAAATGTGAAGATGCATCTTAAACAATTTATATATGTAGGTGTATCATTTTTTTCTTTGTTGCTAATTGGCATCGAATAACTTCATAAACGTTTCAGTCTGTCAACATATGTCTATTTAATTTGCAGCTGGTGTCTCCTATCATATGTAGAGACAGCTATTGGGCGAAAATCTCTGTAGAAGAAAATATCATTTTGGATTATCGATTCTTTATTGTTCCATGTTTAGTATGTTAGAAAAAGAAAGACAAATGATAACCTAGCCCAGAAGAAGAGCTTCTCACATTTTTGTCCAAAGAATAAATCAGTATTCTGGATAAAAAGAACAAAACCTCGTATAAATCTCCCAAAAGAACTCACGAGATATTGTCTAGGACTACTGTCAGACGAGCGGCTCCGTCGTTGTTTTTTGTTTGACTTTTATGAAGAGCGGTTTAACATCCTAAACTTATTCAAAAGGGTGTTGATGTGCTTTATTTATTAAAATACAATCCATCAAATGTCCTTTAACTGTCGAGAAAAGCCCTTAATCATGTTAAATATAGTACTTTACAAATCAGTTATAAAATATAACGATTTTGTCACCATTCACTGTTTCATCGCGATTGAACTTAAGTACAATTTGTTCTGCCAAGAATGTCCAAGGTCGTTTCTGCTCAGCGATTGCTTTTCTGTGCATATGTACCGGTGTGTTCATTGACCCAACCGACAAAAGGCGTTTCATCAAATATTACTCCGTACCCCTCATACGGGTGAGGTTACCCAATGCTTAATCATCTATTGGATTTTCAAAAAAACTGTAAACATTAGGAGAATGTGGCTATATACCTCGAAGTTGGTGTAAATAAAAATAAGCCATAGTCATGTTTCAAATTGTAATAGTCGAAACAATTTAATTAAAGAACTTTTCTACTTAACTATTATGTAAAAAAGGGAGACCTAATTACATAAAATGGTTAGAATGTTGACAGCGTTTTCCTTTAAATAAGCACAGCTTATTGTACAATTTATTTGTAAGTGATACGGAACGTGAAAAAGTGAATATTTTTTAGTATGGACTCCTGTATTTGACACGTTATTTTGTGTTTTTAATCATATTCAGCATTGATAAAATACGAGTTTCTGTCGGAATAACCATAATTACAACACAACAAAAACAATAAACAATATTTAATGATAATTTCTCAAAGTATAGACGAATGACTGATTTTAACATCTTTCTGCTTATGGCTTTTGATTTTAAGTACTCAAAACCTGATTTTTAGACACGTGTATGTTTGTTTTTTGTGTATTTATCATACTAATGTACATGCTTTATAGTAAGAGAGAGCGAGAGAGAGGGCGAAAAGAAAAAGTATGAACCGTCTGAAAATAAAAGTAGTGCATAAGGTTTGTTGTTAAGCGCACATTCTGCAGATTAAGATTTATGTCCGACAAAGGCATGTAAAATGTCTTTTTTCTACCTTTTCTCGTTTTGTTGGTTTCGTTTTTGAAACGTTCCAAGGCGGTAACTGTCGGGTTTGCTCTTTTCGTTAAATGACTCATCACAAATTTGTTCTTACTTTTTACTTGGATTGCATGTGAAATACGTTTGTCCTGTGCCCTTTCAGAGTTTGGCATATGTTGCAATGCTCATAGGACTTTGTTATATATATTCTTATTCATGATCACAGCTATGTTACTTTTGTAGTGTGGCGGTCGTAAAAAATCTCCACTTGCATGTAATCTATTTATCATTTAATTCATTCTATTAGGATTAATATGTCTGTTAATGGACATTGGAATTTGGTTGCTCAATTCCATCCTCACATGAACAGGATGCTACAAACATTTGTTCTTGTCTGGTCGTGTTTTTTCTTGATTCAAAACCTTACTTTTTCTTATAATCAACCATTATTGTTTAGTTTTTCTAATCGAAATAATGCCCTTTTTAACACTGGACACTATCTTTCAATGACTTAACTTCTTTTGTCAAAACTTATCAAAGACAACATCAGCTCTTGGACATTTTGTATTCAAATAGATCGGTTTTCGTTTCGATGCATGCATTTGAGGAAGCCATCAGGAATTGCGAGATTAGAGCTATGTAAAACCGGTTTAAGCACCCCATTCGGCCTATATTGCAAACTGACCTTTCCAAGAGGGCAACTGTCCGGTTGCTCCTTTCGTAAAATGACTCATCACAAATTTGTTCCTACTTTTCACTTGGCGTGAATGTGAAATACCTATGTCCTGTGGCTTTTCAGAGTTTGGTATATGTTGCAATGCTCATATGACTTTGTCATATATACTTATTAGCGACCAATTATGATCATTATAGGGACGTCCAGCTATTTTGGTCGAGAAAAATCCCAGACCAAAGTCAGGGTAGAACCACCGGCGCACCGAAGGTAGCTGGAAGACCTACACATAGTTAATCCTTTGAGACTCGAACCCTCGCGATGGAAGGCTAAGCAGTCAGATGAGTTACAAATCCGCGACTCTTCCACAAACGCCGGGGTGCCCCTTATACCCTTTTCTATTTCTTTCATAATCTCACTTCCTTTTGCTCACTTCATCACTACCATAATCTCTGAAACCACTTTCTCAACAATTCACAAAACGATATCGTAAAACTTTATCTGACTAACTTCTGTGTGAAGTTTAAGTGCTTTCCGTATTAATATGTCAATCGATAAAATGCAAGACTATTAATCATACAACGTACCCAATGCGAGTTTGCGATAGCTCTATGAATGACACAGTGTAATGTGATTTTCTTCTTAAAAATCCTACTCAAATATAAAATATGCTTCCATTATCAGCGAGAATCATAATTAACGCTCGCCGAACTGAATTAACAGCCAGATGAAGATCCCGGCAAAAATGAAGATGAAACAGATCGTTTTCATATTTCACTCACTCACTTCAATGACCATTCCACCCACTGCCTGACTTTGACAAATAACCTTAACTCATTGCATTATTGTCCGGCATTGATTAAAACATGAAATAAACGAATTGTGGAGTCTTTTATCAGAACTATATATGGTTTAGTGAAAGGACTTTGTGTGCGTTTGTATGTTTCTCTTCTGAAAGATGAGTTTATTAATATGCTGCAAAAACTGATGTCTATCGAGCGAAAAACGATTTGACACTTTAACAAATCACGAACCAATAAAAAAACTAAAGTCGTCCTTCATCGTTTAACCAACACTCTTTCCGCTCCCTGGAGACGGCGTTAATTTTAAGCAGACATAACGCTACATTCTCCGTGAATACAAGCTAAATTACACCCCGATATATATATATATATATATATATATATATATATATATATATATATATATATATATATATATATATATATATATATATATATATATATATATATATATATATATTTATATATATATATATTAGTTTTAGCGTACCTAGGGCCGAAACTGTATCTAATAATAGCTGAAGTTTGGTGTATTTTATGTAGGATTATCTCTCCAACTGACCTAACTGATGTAGTTATAAAACAAGTATCAGCATCGGCCTGAATGCCCTAGCAATGCACTTTAGTTTAAGAACGCAATTACCCTATAGACACAGTGCATTTCCACTCATTAAATTATTCGATTGTGACCGAAGAGCTGCTTCGTCCTTAAATACTCAGATCAAGTGAATGCATCAACATAAACGTCCAGAGATCAATGTACTGACCTTTTCGGTTGATTTTGTTGTTTTACTTGACAACATCCCCTCTTCTGGTTATTTTTCGTGATAATTATTTTGAAGAATTTTAACATACTCTACATCACTTTACCTTGACAATGTCAGGCGCTCAGCAGTTGCATTCACCTTTCTATTACACAAATACTCACAGGTGTGGATAAAGTGCAGAATTTATTGAATGTTAGACTGATGAATGCATATAATTAAAAGAAATGGCTAAGATATTTTAATTGTCTAAGGTTATATGTTAACCAAAACGTTTAGGCACATTAAATGCTGCCAAAATTACAATTGACATACTCTGACCTTGATAAAACCATTCAAACGTTTGTTTGATTAAATTTATTGTGTTTTACAGTGAAGATGTTTTATGATACATTTGTAATGCTTTTACCATTTCCATTTTACATATTGGATTTCCCTCACACCGAATATAATCAAAGTATAACCACATTTATAAATTAATATTTGTTACGCCAAGGCATCAAAAAATAATACAAAAACAAGTTTATGCTTAAAATTACTAAGAGGATTAGAAATGGCATGTTTTATTATTAAACTTAAACTATGAAACTGAAATAGGTCAATTAATTAAAATCTTACACAATTTCAAACTGAAAAAGAATTACCGCCCTGTCACCTTATCAGTTTGGTTTTGTTTCCTTACTTCTCAGATAAAATTTGATTCATTCAACTTGTACTTTCATGTGGAGTAAATAGAAAATAAGGATAATATTTAACAAACTTGATCTTAAACAATGTCAATTAACCTCAATAACCATCGTATAAAGTAAAACTATATGATTCTGTACATGCATTTAGTTAAGACTAAAACTATTTCTTCTTAATTTCTTAAAAACTAAGATTGCCACAGACATAATCTTTATAAAGGATACACACTTCAATAACGAAAACAAATCACAAATATATATATATATATATATATATATATATATATATATATATATATATATATATATATATATATATATATATATATATATATATATATATATATATATATATATATATATATATATATGGTAATGAAAACAAAACTGGGAACCAGACATAAATTACTTATCTAATAACTAATTACTAACAATCCTAAAATTGGACTGAAATGAAAACAAGAACTATAATAAAACAAATGTCAACGATGATGTTGATTTTCAACGCGTGATCATGCATAAACTGTGGCAAATGCAGAAAAGTATAGACTAAACATTGATAATCAAACTTCACATTTACAAGTAATTAAACATTTAACAATCTTAGAAGTTGCAATTCTTGGAGCTGTTTGATCTCATAGCCTATCTAAGATAATAAAGACAAACAATGTTAGTACGAACTTTTCAAAATTATACCTACAAATGCAAACTTTTTCGCTCTAGGAATCTTGAATATTCAGAATATTCTTTATGTATTATTTATAGCAAAATAGAAGTCTAAACTTAATATTTTAACAAATTATGGCTTTTGTAAACAATACTTTTAAACAATTTGTTATCACTGAACGTGTCAATAACCTAGTCTATATATGTTACATGCTAGTGACCATGCGATGCTCTGATTAATACAATATTTTGTCATACAGGTTACACTAGTTAGTTAATGTATCTATATCTAAATATTTAAAGATTGAGTTAATTCAAAAGTCTTTGAAAGAAGTACAAAATGTTACGATTATCATCATATTGCATGAAATATATGTGGTCTAATTTGGCAAAGGTTTTACATGATTTGTTAAGATGGAATTAAACAATGATATTTATGTACATAACATTGCAATTTCCTGCTTCTTTTTACTATTTTTCCTTTGTCTTGCTTCATTTGTTAACTGTATGTAAATATCTGAAAAACAAACGGTTTAAAAAAACAGTTAAGATAATTGGAAATTATTTCGATTAGCACCAATAAAATATTTACCTTGATAACAGTTTATAAACCAAGAAACAAGGCGCCATATAAAACATCAAGCGTCTGTATACGCCAGAATCTCATATACACACTGCAAGACAAATTAAACCTTCAGTTATTTTGTCGGTAAACGGAGAGGTAATGGATATTTCTCCCAAAGAATTCGTATTCAGTTTTATAATATTACATAAAAGATCACGCAACACTATTGCAGCTGATATGGTATACACATTCAAACGCGAATATGCCGAAACATATCATTTGAATCTTTTTATTTATTTCTTGAGTATCATTTAAGCAATTGATCAACGGCTTAATTCGTTTTTGTTAGCAGAGGAATGCGCCATTTAGTGAGATTATAAGTTATATGGTTTACCTAATCGCAATTACACGGGCTGTTTTATCTTATAGTGGTATTCCCCAAAGTGATATTATTACACCACCATGGCGTCATGGGCCACCTTTGCAAATGGGAGGCAAACATGTCTACTTATAAATTATTAATTCTAGGTTTAAGGCTTCTTACTGTGCCAGCTTGATTCTCTCTTATTTATTTTTGTTTTGAAACTTTAGAAAAAAAGAAATAATGTATACCGTTCCATTTTATTTAGTTTACTACAACAACTGCTTCTACTACTACTATTATTATTACTACTACTACTACTACTACTACGACTACTACTACAACTGTCTTCTTTTACTACTATTTATTTTTCTGTCGCAGCTCAAATTCAACAAATACAAGTTGGTCCAAAACAAAAGCATTTTGAAGTAAACTACATTCTCTCATATAACTTGTTCATAATTACAAAAGGTTTTCTTCGGTCTAGCTAAGATTGTGGAATGCATAAGATAATTGTTTACTCAATTAGATTTCAATTTAAACGAGGAGCCATTATCTACATCTTCAGCACGCTTAGAACATGGTTTCCGTCACATTCCATTAACTAAGGAATCGTAGTTCATGTACAATTATTATCACTGCACGAGGAAAATATACACTTTTTGCCGGGAGAAATTGTTTTTGGCACATAACATGGTAATGCAGTGGTAACTGATAGTTCCTGAAATTGAATTTTGTATTGCAAGAAGCAGTTCCATTAAAATATGGCCAAAAGAAGAGGAAACATTATTGGATGTAAAAATCGAACATCATTTAGAATTCCTTAAATGTTGTTTATTGTGCAAATATTACTGATCGCAGAAGGGATTTTGCTTAATTTTAATTGACCAAAACTATAAAGTCAAAGAAAAACATAATACCATGTTAAATGCTTTTGTGTGGCGCGTGGTGTTGTAGTTTGGGTGGTGGAAGCCTTTTCATATATACATGTAAATAAGATACTTCTCTTTGTATACTCACTTAATAACTAATTTAAATAATATTTTAATTACATGAATGTGAGGGTATGAGAATTTCAGTATTGAATCAAATTTTCACAAAGACGTATTTGGACGGCTTGTCTATGGCTATTTGAAGCATGTGTATTCTAAACAAATGAAAAGACAACACAACATTATAGAGGGTGTGAATTCAATCAAGACTACAAGAAACTTTCTGGCAACGCATTGTAGTAGGAAAATGAAATCTGGTTTCATCTTACAAACAAGAATTGCTTGTAGTTTCTGCAAGCCAGCAATATTATAACGATTGCCAATATTTACAAAAAATCGAAACCCGTAAGTTGTTAATTGTACTGCTATTTTAAACGATGATGTGGAATAAAATAGTTGATCACTTTTATTTAAAATATGACTTTTTAAGTGCATATGAAAATATTTTTGTCATACACACACACCAGAAACTGTAATATGTTCTATGTCTTCGAATGCAATGGTGCAAAATGTCACTAGACTGAAAAGAAATAGGTTTTGCTGTTAAATTCAGTATAAGATAAGTTAGTAAACACTGATGACATCAATAATTAAGTGTGATGTTTAATATAAATAAATAAATTATTTATTTTTTTTTAAATTTTATTATCATAATTGTTATTATTATTATAATAATTATTATTATTATTATTATTATTATTATTATTATTATATTATTATTATTATAGTTATTATTATCATTATTATTATTATTATTATTATTATTATTATTATCATTAATATTATTATTATTATTATTATTAATCATTATTAAAATTATTATTATTATTACAATTCATTCAAACAGTACAGTAGTATTCTAATAAATAATAAGTTACATGACTTACCGGGGAGTGGCGTCAAAGTATTTATAAACAATAAATCTTCATATAGAAAATTCTAAGTTCGTCTTACGGTGTAAAAGGCATAAGTCAAAGTGATGTTACTTGAAAGTATTAGTTCTAAGATGGAAGAGTGCCACTGCTGATTTGTTAGTATTTTTAAATTGTTATGGACTATTTTAGATAAGCTGCCAAACCATTTCCCGACCGAATCTCACACTCAAGTCAGAACAGATAATATACAGTGTACATAGACTGGACAGAGACTAGACACACATGACTGGATACAACAACAACAACAATAATAATAATAATAATTTTAATAATAAAAATAATAATAATAATAATAATGATAATAATTGGGCCTATAAAGATGCCTTTTCTGGTGCAGGTTCATTTGTTTTTATTGTGCAGGTCTAAATATTTTATATTCGTCTTATGTGGTAAAAAAGACCTAGCCCAAAGTTCTGTAACTTGAAAGTTTTCAGTTGTTTAGATGCAATATTTAGTTTAAAAATGAAGATATATATCTCTTTAGAAATTATGTTAAAGGCAAAGATAGTCGATTGAAGAAATAAATGATTTTCACAAGAAAGTTTATGAAAAATCTGACTCGTTCATACTTTCCTCCCTATTTATTCATAGCCGATTGAGAATATTCGTTGCAGAGTATTTAAGATATTTCGCTTTGGAAATAAAGGGTAGATTATTCTAGAATAAATAGCTCGTGTGGGAATCGAACCACAGGGACAATATTCGATAGATAAAATACATAATGAATAAAACAAAAACATGGGGTATTTAGATACAAAAATTATTCAAAATATAAATAAATATTAAAATTATAGTTAAAAACCCATGTTAAATACTTTGTCATATGAAAAATAAATGTGGACAAACAATGAATTCATAATCATATGGATAGTATTATTGAACGGGGTTCCAGAATCCCCCTTTCTAGCCATACAGACACACAAATACAAAACAAAGCACATATGTCATGTCAAGCTGCAGAGTTACTTATGACAAAAACGATGAATTTCTGTCTGACTCGCATCCTGGTTAAAAGAAATACAAGTAGATGTTTGTAAAGTCACGGAACAGACGAATATCTTCAAGAAGCTATCAAATGTTTGGTCTGTAATGCATTGTCTATCACTTAAAATTTGAACACAACTATAATTTACATGGTGCAAAATATGAATTTCGGCAAATGTTTCCAAAGCTCAGGATCCAAGAGGTAGTCATTCACACATTTCAAACATCAGACGACCTATATTCTGTTCTCAACTGATAGTTTTGTTTGTTTGTTAATTATGACACACAATGATAATATGACAAAAAAAATCGTTTACTTATGCCTACCGTCCTCACCTTAAGCTGACGTCACTGTGAGCTGTGAAAGAAAACTTGAAGTAATACCAACCATAGTTGCGCTAACTTGACACTGGGCCGACTTGATATGAGCCTTATATGTCGTCATTTTCGTGCGTCTGATAACGTATTGTTAAAACCTGCATTCGGAGCCCTTCGATTATTTGATGCAATTCTCTTATTGACATGTGTGTAAGCAAGGGTTATACATACTACCATCCTAAACAGTATGCTATGCTGTAGGCCGAAGCTTTAAATTTTAGCAAACGTACCCTCGTGCTTATGTGATTATGAATACTTTTATATACACAAAAGTTTCCTTGATACACACACACATTCACACACACACACACACACACATACACACACACATACACACACACACACACACACACACCTACACACACACACACACACGCGCGCGCACACACACACACACACACACACACACATATATATATATATCAGAAGACAATGAATAGAAACTAACAGATGTTCAGTGTCATATAGGTCCTATAATGTGTTATCTTCGCAATGATTTTTCACTGCGTAGCATTTCATAAATTGGTACATAAAAGTTTTCAAAAAAAGTTTACATAGTAATATTGTTTGATTTTGCCACATCAATAATACGCGTAGCTTATTTTTTATTGTTTCTTTTCAAATGTGACTACAGCATACATCAAATTTGTAATTTAGCATTTGTTCGAAACATATTGATTAAAATAAGGAAAACCTTGTATCTGGTATGTGTGATACAGAAATAATGGTAAATTGAAATATATGAGGAACGTGCTGGACCAACAGGCATTTGAACATACATCCCACATTTTCAAAGCAGGTAAAACAATCTTTTAACATATCTATGCAGAGCCTTTAAATATGTTGCATAACAGATAGTCTACATAGGTATTTCTTAAGTACGAAATGGGGTCAATTAACGATGAAGCAGTAATCATGCAACTGTTACTTACATAACTTACATAACAGAAATGGTAACCTTCTAAATCACTTCTGAATCTGAAGTGCCGTCAGTGAAGATTAAACTACCTGAATCTGATGTGCTGTCAGTGAAGATTAAACTACCTGAATCTGAAGTGCCATCAGTGAAGATTAAACTACTCAAATCTGAAGTGCTGTCAGTGAAGATTAAACTACTCAAATCTAGAGTGCTGTCAGTTAAGATTAAACTACCTGAATATGAAGTGCCGTCAGTGAAGTTTAAACTACCTGAATCGGAAGTGCTGCCAGTGAAGATTAAACTACCTGAATCGGAAGTGCTATCACGGAAAATTAAACTACCTTTATCTGAATGTATGTCAGTGAAGATTAAACTACGTGAATCTGAAGTGCTGTCACTGAAGATTAAGCTACACGGCGGTTTTAAAGTCAGTAAAACATGAAGCACATATGAATCTAGCTATTTACTTAACTCGGAGAGGACAACGTGTGGACACAACGTCTAGTTACATGTTTCAAGACAATATTATTAAGTCTCGAAATATTTATCAGTCCATGTGGGAATGTCAGAAAACACGTGTTCAATTCTAGTACAAGCACTTTCAATTTGGCTTGTTGGGACGGCTCCGGATGATTGATTGTCTGGCCGATGTTACTTAGAATGTATGAGTTGTTTTATTTATGTCGAGAAGGGTCAACTTTTACATCGCAAAAACCGATACAATCTGGTCCATTTACTATTGAGTTTGACTAATTTTGAGCATGGTGGACAAATGACATTAGTTTAGCAATATTTTATTACTGCTGTCAGTGTATTCTTAACATGTATAAGTATGGTACATTTGCTTTTTCGTTTCCTGTTTATAGAAACATGCATAAAAGAAAATCTAGTTATTACTATATGCACTAAAATAGTAATCTTAAAACGTATTTTCAGCAGCAAGTAACAGTCCAAAAGCCTGCTCGCCTGGTTTAAAACTGATGTCTTGGATGCTTTGGTCAAATCTAATTTTCCTTTGTTTTGAACTGCTTCAGTATTTGCCCATTAGCACAAGAAACAGTCACTTGCACAGCAGACAAAAAAATCCACTAACTTACATTAGGTCAAACTTCTATATGAATTCACTTTAAAAGATAGTCGAAAGATGGTTATAATCTTTAATCCAAAATCCAAAGCAATTATTACAATCAAATGAAATATCGTCGTTGTCTGATGGATGGATGAAAATTTGGAGAATATTTCCTTTTATTTTAAACCTATTTATTTAAAGTCGATTGGGAAGAAGGTTCTTTTCGGGGTTCGAACCCGGGACCCTCCGATCCGGAGTCCAACGTCTTAACCACTAGACCAAGAACGCCCACTTAACCAATATTTCCTTTTCACGACTATTGTATGACTTACATTTGTAAACTTTGACCAATGTAGAGGAAAATAAACATTCTTAGGACTGGAAAATAATATTTCAGAACACATGTAAGTTAAATATGTAAATAAAATGTTCAAAAACATTCTAGATATTTTACACAATAAATAAGGTGGTCGTGTATTCTAAGTGTTCTAAAACTAAATTGTTAATAGCGGGTAGAACATAACAATATGCATACATGTATTTCGGATTTGCTGTAAAGAACTTTCTGATATGCCCACAATTTTATTTAGGCCCATATTCACCAACCATCTTAAAACATGACTTAAGCTTAAATCACCACTTAAAGTAATAGAAACTTAAACAAAAGGTTGAAAGCACTTCTGATATGTACCTTAAATTGGTGAGTATATATGATGTCTTAAAATCCATGACTAAAGAAATTCTTATTAAAATGGTTAATAAATTTGGGGTTTATTGTCAAAATCCGTGCTTTATTTAAATCAATGAGTTGAGTCAGACCTGTATTCGTAATTACTCGGTTGTATCCGGAGAATTCCGGCGTAGTGGCCTAGAAATGAACAAAGTTTCATGAGTGGACCAGCTTCTTTTTCTTTATGAGATTTGGACAATGCCGGCACAAGATCAGGTGAAAATAAAGTCCGAAAGAGCATTCAGGAGAGCCGCATTTGTTGGAGTCGTGTTAAATCCAGCTATACCATTGGTAATAACGAAGGAAAAGTGAACTAAACAAAGATTATAATTAAGGAAAATTGAATACGAGAGCGAAAATTGAATTGTCGTGATTGAAATCTATTCTGGTTCAAACAAATATGGTACACGGGCAAGTGTAGGATGAATTCTCATAATTGATGCACGATATGCTCCGTAGCTATTCATTAGTTTTAGTAGTTGGTAACTTACTCGCTAATTAGTCTTGACTTCCCGTTCGCACGTCCTATCTGAACCCAATACTTAAACTGAACAGAAGAGAACAACCCTACGGTTATATAGTAACAGCATGGTGATATATATATCACCATGCAGTTACATATATATCACCATGCTGTTACATTTTATAACCGTAGGGTTGTTCTGTTCTTGTTGTAACGGAGATAGTGTGCCTATTCAAATAACTTAAATTCTTAAGGGAATTGCAATGTACACTAAATAATATGGTAATTATAAACAAGTGAAGACAATTGCAAAGAAACAATTTTTCATAATATGTAAAGATAAATGACTTCGAGAAGTATCACTGTTGATTTTTTTCTTGTGTTAAAAACATATTTCATGTCAATAAATATATTTTTGTGTGGAGTTTTATTTTTTTCTTCTTTTTAAATCAAAACAAAAACTTTATTAAGATTAACATTTGGACATTAGTGATAAGCAGTTTTTGTTTACCTTTAAAATTACATTTTAGTGTTTCTCACATTTTTTGATTTGAAGGTTTAAGTCATAATAGGCGCCCGTCTTCTTAAGCGGAAGTCTACTTCAGCTTATGCTGACTTAAGCTGTTTTCTTCTTAATCCTTTTGTCTTTTTAAGCTTTTCTCTTCTCAAACTTGTTTCTACTTATTTTAATATTCCGGTATTAAGTCAAGAAATAAGTAACACAGATGAACCTTCCGGGATTAGTTTTGATACTCTTAAATTATAAGTTTTTATTGTATTCTTAACAAAGCACTGTTTTAGCCTAAAAGCACATTTAGATTCATGAAAATATAACACCATAGCTAAATATATGTTGTTATTTGAGAAGCCGTTAAGGAGCATTTAATTTGCTAAACGGCAACTAAAAAGTTCACCTTGGCGCGAGAAACATTTCACTTCATGAAAACCTAACCTGTGCAATGCCTACAAAGCTGTGATTTCGCAATTTATTATACAAGTTTTAGTCACATAAAATGAAATTGATCAATTGAGAAATAGCGTTGATCCATATCCGACAGTGAACCCTTGGAACCGTCACTTTAAGACCTCCAAAATTAGACGACACTTTAGCACTATATATTGTTACTGTAGCATGAAGTGCATGTCACATTTTATAACATATTGATATATGTAGCAAGATATGTGTAAATATATAAGACCCAAAGCACTTATGCCATTTAAAATATTCCATAAAATTAAAGTGAATTTCCCAAGCGTGCTAGCACGTTAAAATAGACGAGTGTTCTGGATAGTACATATGTACATTGTCATCTCCGCAGACAACCTGTTGACATATATGAAAATGAGAAATTATTTGAGTCAAACAAAGGCCAACATGAGAGCTGGAGGTGTCATCCTAAGTCACTTGAGGGCTTTTTGAAACCGCTAAATGCTTTGAAACGATGACAGTAGATAACTATTAAACACGTGATTAATTTTCAAAACAGAGAACAATGCCGACAAAACAATGGCGTTGACTTTAATCGACCCGTTGGTTTTGTTCTTGCTGTAATAACTTCGGGAAAGAAATATTTTTGTTCCTTGTATAAACATATTGCCGTCATAATGGATTGTTCCACAACGATCGACCAAGTTGTTAGATAAACAGACTTATGCAATCAGTTGCAGCGTCAAAAACGTGTTAAATAGTTGGTCTACTTTTCAGAAAGTAACATGTGTGCTTGTTTGTGGTACTGTCTGTGAGACCTGGAGCAGGTCTTGGATAAACTGTTCCATCAACAATAGGGGAAGAGTTCTATACAAATTATGATTTGCACGTTACTCTCTGTCCCCTAATTACCCTTATTCCCATTCAAACTTCAAAACATATTTCTGTTGCATTTCCTGATTTCTGTTTCATGCATGCAATATCGGCAAGATAAGAATAAAATACTGTTTTATACTAAAAAATAGGTTTATATTGGTCAATGTATATTCTATTTTTACTTCTATTTTTCCGTCCATTTTTCTGACATGTAAGAATGACTTTTAAAACGACTTTATACGAATGGGTAATATTTGCACTTCTGCTAATTTAAAAAAAAATTCTGCTGCAATTTTAGCATACTTAAAGATTAGCATTAATATACTTGGCGATTAAGAGCACATTTCAAAAGCCTGTTTTAGTTTGATCTATGGTGAATTAAAATTAATGTTACAGTCTCATAATGGCAAATGATTTAGTTTCTTCGTGGCTAAACATTCCATTATATCGATTTCAGAGCGCGCTGATCCAGACAAACGGCATTATATAGTTTTACAGTTCGAGAAGAAGACGGATTGCTTTTCGAAATAAGATACGCTTAAGAACTTGAACTGGTCGAGCTAATATGTTTTCTTTTAGGAAATGTTCATTTGGGAGTCGTTGTCAGAAAGCTAATACTGTTTTATTTTGAACACTGTCCCGTACTTGCTGAGGAAGCTCTTGGGGCCTAGCGCTTAAATACCTGCACGCAATGCTATGCAAGCTTTGTCTAGGATTTATTTCTTATTATCATAACTTCATTATTTCCATATGTTATACTATGTATAAATTATATTCATACGCTGTATTCCACATACTGTTTTTTCCAGATTCAATAATAAATTACGGTTTAAATATTTGCGTTGGTGGGTCATTTTATTACGATAATAGTTGTATTGATATGCAATACCTATTGTATATATTGTCATAACGTGGCGAGTTTATGTTCCATCCCATATCATTAGCGGATAAGGGATTGAATCACTTAGACTCAATTTGGACAAACTCGTTTAGATTCGAGCAAAAATTTAAGCTGTACTTTTGCATTTAATTTTAAATTCGGTAAAACTATCGTAATAAATATAATTTCAAATGCTATCTTTTTTCATCGAATTTACATATCCTGGGATTTCTAATTTATGGATCATAGGGCTAAAATGAAAATAATTAGATTATTTAATGCATTTTGTTGAAACCGGTTACATACTAAGAGAACATTGGCAGATGTATGTAAAGATTTACTGGCAGCGTCAGTTGTTTTAATGGATAAGTTGCGAGGACGAATCTAACCTCCTCAGGCGATGCTTTTATTAGTTTTAGAATTTATTAATTGCAATAACACTTGGCAGTTTAAGCTTACCATTGTCAGGAATAATTAAAAGTTAATAGAAAATATACATTAAAATAATACACAAAGAACAAGATGATAAAACAAGCGCCACAACTCAACATATGTGTTTTAAATGAAACTTTTCACTTTGTCGTTTGTCTATATCAGAGGGCACAAAAACGTCTGAAAGTTTGATACTTCTAAATATAACAAGTAATTATTTCTCTGCTTTTACCGTGTTTAATCGTTAAGCCCGTCCTTAGTGTGCCTGCTCCATTACTTTGAACCGTTTGTTCTTGCTTTATTCCCACGATTATCTAGACGGCACTTCTGCCTCATTGCCTTGCCCTTTCAAACGTCATATCTATTAGCTCACTCACCCGGAAGTCGAATCGTCACCATTACGCCGTTAATGTTTATGTTTATCTGGTCTATTGGCCTCCTTCGTATCTGCTTCGTTTGTCAACTCTTTCGGACGTAATATCTTAATTACCCCACCCTCAATTGATATATCTGCTCCTATGCCCGCTCCTCCGAACGTCATTTTGGTTCCATTATCCTGCTCCAGCCATTCTGTGTCAGCTTCAGTATTCTGCTTTCTTAGATGTCTGGTATGTAACACTGTCCCGCTTCATTGAACCGTGCTTCTTTATGCCATGTCTGCATATTTACCCCACACGTTTTGTCGTATCTGCCATATCAGATATTATATCCGCTTCTACACGGTGTCAATTCCAGTGCTTCTACAAAAGATCGTGTCTACTCCGTTATCCCGCGCCCTGGACGTCGTGCTTATGCAATTTTTCTGTTGTTGAAACCTAGCGTCCACTCTTTACTCGACTTTGTTGTATGGCTTTCCTGATGGGCATCACGCATGCTCCGTTTATCTGTTTATCTGCTACCTGGACGTCGTGTCCGCTTTATTACCCAGATTTCCTTATACTATATCTGCGCTCTTATTCCTGAAAGCTGTACAAGCCCCATCGACCTGCTTGCCTAAATGACGTATCTTTTCACTTTGCTAGAGCTCTCTCTCTCTCCCTCTTTCTCTCTCTATCTCTCTCAATGACCTGTATTCGATCTGAAGGCAGTTTTCAGATCATATCTTGTGAAAAACAATTGCTTTATCTCTGTGACGAACTACCATCGTTGACCTTTGGTATGTGTAGTTCGATAAATCTAAAGAATAATAATCGTTTCAGCATATACGCAATTTTTTTCTGAAAATGTGAAATAGCTAGTCCGTGATACTTTAAGAGGGTTAAGATTAAGATTATCTATTAATGTACTTACAAATTGTTCGTTGTTGTCAAACTAAACAAACGCGTTTCTTTCTCTTTTTTATTCCACGTGCCTTTGAGTATAATTACTTTGTTAAGCATCCTACATGTATAAACCTTACTACCGTAAAATGTCTAACCTTTATGATTAAAACTTTTTTCCTGCAAAAGATCGCCTTAAATTCTTTAATTTTTATGATTGTTTAATTATACTTTTCCATTTAAAACTGTCACTTTTTGTTACGCAGGTTTTATCAATTTGCAGAACAAATTTCAAGTAGTAAAGTCGTATTTTCTGGACATTTAAAACTCCCGTTTTCATTTCCATACTCTTTCTAAAAGGCCTTTGGTTATTTTTCAAAGACGAGTCGCTGTTACTGTCACTTTAAGAACTCTTCACTTGAGGCCAATACATTTACAGCGCAATTGAGTAAATGGTATTATCATCAATTGGTGTTATTAGTATCATTTTTTTCGTTTAAGTCCTTAATGAAAGAAGAACTTTTAGTGCCTTTTCTCTCCACGTTCTTCTTATTTTATTGAGCAGCTTTTCTATTGAATTTGCCAAAAGTATCATTTTTACATAAATCCATATTATCATCAGCGAAAGGTTTCAGACGGTCGACAATTTCGTTCTTTAGGACTAACAGTGCTTGAATCCTTGCGAACAAAAGACTACGAATAAATTAACGTAACTACTAATAATGTGGTTTGGAAATTCGATCTCATGGCAAAGACATCTTGGAATAAACCGCTTTCCGTAGAGTTTAAACGGGATTTAAAGATTTACAGCAGCATATTCCATTATATATCTCAATGTCGGATTGAGAATAAAATGTTTGTGTAACTCTACAGCAAAATCTAATCTAGTTGCCATAGATTTCATCCGGATAATAAGCCCGGCCGTCCGATTAGATGACGGGCATACTTTGCGGCATCGAGAAACATGATTGAACGTGGACAGCGTTTTTCTATTGCTTGGTTTTGTTTCTTATAATCTAATACTTTTTGATATACTCAGTTCCACGTGCACCTTTCCAAATAATCAGTGTTTATATATATACCACTTAACTGGTTTTCTGTCTGTTATTACAATATGCTACAGGTGTCTTCATCACAAAGAAGCAAATTCACCACCATTTACAGTTACTGTCCTGCCACAGAATAGCAACTCAAATGCCATCCCTCAAAATGCGCCAGAATGATATCGTTCATTACCGTTAGCGTGTAGTTAAAAGTATGTTCTTGTCATTGAGAGCTATAAGAGTTAAATTGTTATTCTTCTTGTTTCAGGTTTTGATAAAGATTGCCCGATCGACTGGGCCATGTACGAATCAGTGTCGAAGGAGAAGGCATTGATCAAATGTCTACTCGATCGCTACAAGAATTACACAACAATCGGTCGCCCCGTGACCAACACCTCCGACATGATTACGGTGGAGTTCGGGCTCAGTTTAATACAGATTATGGACGTAGACGAGAAGAACCAGGTGTTGGAGACCAACGTCTGGTATACTTACGTGAGTAGCGACAACGTATGGTGTATCTTTCAGTTTAGCAACTCTGTCAAGTACGCTTTTATATCAATGTCTGTACATGTCTATTACACGATGTGAGTGTCAACACTAGCTGGTACACGTTCGAGACTAGTTACAACGTGTGACAAACTCGTGTATCTGAGAATATCTGATACACTTAAGGTCAGAAGCAACAAAGTATGTTACCCTTACGTTATTTGGACACCTCAGCCTGATACTCTTGCATTAGTTGTGATTAAGTCTGATAAACTTACACTATTAGTTATAAAGTCTGATACACTTACATTAGTAGTGGTAACGTCTGATACATTTACATTACTAGTGATAAAGTCTGATACACTTACATTAGTAGTTATAAAATCTGATACACTTACATTAATTTATTTGTTTATTTGGGTTTATAGTCCAACCAACAGTATTTCAGTTATCTGGAGACGGTCTTACATTAGAAGTTATAAAGTCTGATACATTTACATAAGTAGTTATAAAGTATGTACATTTACATTAGTAGTGGTAAAGTCGTATACACATACATTAGTAGTGATAAAGTCTGTTTCATTTTCGTTAGTATTAGTTACGTCTAATACACTAACATTAGTAGTGGTAACGTCTAATACACTAACATTAGTAGAAGTAACGTCTAATACACTAACATTAGTAGTGGTTACGTCTAATACACTAACATTAGTAGTGGTAACGTCTAATACACTTACATTAGTAGTAGTAACGTCTAATACACTAACATTAGTAGTGGTTACGTCTAATACACTAACATTAGTAGTGGTAACGTCTGATACACTTACATTAGTAGTGTTAAAGTCTGATACATTAACATTAGTAGTGATAAAGTCTGATACACTTACATTAGTAGTTATAAAATCTGATAAACTTACATTAATTTATTTGTTTATTTGGTTTTATCGTCCAACCAACAGTATTTCAGTTATCTGGAGACGGTCTTACATTAGACGTTATAAAGTCTGATACATTTACATTAGTAGTTATAAAGCATGATACATTTACATTAGTAGTGGTAAAGTCGTATACACATACATTAGTAGTGATAAAGTCGGATGCATTTTCATTAGTAGTAGTTACGTCTAATACACTAACATTAGTAGTGGTAACGTCTAATACACTAACATTAGTAGTAGTAACGTCTAATACATTAACATTAGTAGTAGTAACGTCTAATACACTAACATTAGTAGTGGTTACGTCTAATACACTAACATTAGTAGTGGTAACGTCTAATACACTAACATTAGTAATAGTAACGTCTAATACACTAACATTAGTAGTGGTAACGTCTAATACACTAACATTAGTAGTAGTAACGTCTAATACACTAACATAAGTAGTGTTTACGTCTAAAACACTAACATTAGTAGTGGTAACGTCTAATACACTTACAATAGTAGTGGTAAAATCTGATACGCTTACATTAGTAGTGGTAGTCTGATACACTTTCATTTGTAAGTGATAATGTCTGATACAGTTACATTAGTAGTTATAAAGTCTGATACACTTACATTAGTAGTGGTAAAGTCTGATTCATTTACATTAGTAGTGATAAAGTCTGATACACTTACATTACTAGTGGTAGTCTTTTACGCTTACATTAGTAGTCGTAAAGTCTGATTCATTTACATTAGAAGTGGTTACGTCTGATACACCTACATAATTAGTGATACAATTTTGAGACACTTTCATTAGTAGTGTTAACGTCTGATACACTTACATTAGTAGTGGTAAAGTCTAATACACTTACATATATAGTGGTAAAGTCTTATGCAGTTACATTAGTAGTGATAAAGTCTGATAAATTTAAATAAGTAGTGGTAAAGTCTGATACACATGCATTAAATTAGGAGTGATTAAGTCTCTTTACCCTACTTCAGTCCCGGAATCATCAGCGATAATAATATAGTTTACTTACGAAAGTACCGAGCTCACGAAACACTTTTGTGAGTAGGAACTATAACTCCTACAAGTATGCGAGTTCAACGCCCCGCAGAGATCTGGCCACAGACCAGCATAAAACGACATTCGGCATTCTGTTGCGCGGCGCTGACATGCAATTAAAATACCAATGCCTTCCGTATAATAAAAAAAAACGTCGTCCAAATACAACGGTCCATCAGTCTGTTGTCTAAATAGTCTTGTATCGGGGATCAGAAGCAACTAATTGTAAAATAGAATTCATTTAACTGACTATTTGTCGACATTGTTTCTCTAGTTTATTGTTGTTATGGGAAAACTTTTGTTTAATTTGATATAATTTTCAAAATTAGTTTGACATACTAGGCAGACAGTGCCACGTCGTTTAATTTGATATAAGTTTCAAAATTAGTTTGACATACTAGGCAGACAGTGCCATTTACAAAATTTTAAAAGTGAATAAAACTTCGCACTTTACAGTTTTAGTACATTTTATTTAATGTCATTTTCGACTATTTGCTCATAAACATGTGACGATTTAGTTATTGTTTTTGGAATCATTATTGACATGGTGCTTTTATTGTCTTTAGTTTCATGTCGATGTATTAGCGTTTAGTGGAAACACATTACTTAAAATATACATTTCAAAACCGTGATGCCAGTCACAGTGTTATTAATCTTTGATCAAGGTGCGAAAACACAGATAGGATTTACTAACTCGAAAAATAGTTTATGTATTGTTTAATAGTGTGCATATTTAGGTTTTATTTGGCAACATTAAACATGGACTCGTGCGTATTCTCCTGTTTTCGAACACTGTTAACAGTTATCAAACTGGTTAAAGAAACTATGCCTGTCCACGACTTCCGTGCGTTTGTCAAAAAGGGCCGTAAGGCTTGACGATAAAATTGTCGAAAACTTATGAGTGTCATTTCTGTATTGTAATGCATTTTTTGTTGTTTATAAATAAAGTATTCTTAGCTCAGTTATTTACTCCCGATGCAGGTGTTTACTGTTAGATGTCCCGCCTTTATGAGACAATTTCTTATAACTATAATATTTATGTGTCTTTTAATTTATGGAAACATAACGATACTAGTCTGACCAGTTTACCTACTTTGCTAAGCAATTATAAACAATATTATACAAAGCGTGCAGATCCAGGTTAAGCTGCTCCTGTCGGATGATGTCCTTTTCAGATTTGCACTGTTTGCTGGTTTGCCCATCCAATTTAACCTGCTCCTGTCGGATGATGTCCTTTTTAGATTTGCACTGTTTGCTGGTTTGCACATCCAATTTAACCTGCTCCTGTCGGATGATGTCCTTTTCAGATTTGCACTGTTTGCTGGTATGCAGATCCAGGTTAACCTGCTCCAGTCGGATGATGTCCTTTTCAGATTTGCACTGTTTGCTGGTTTGCCCATCCAATTTAACCTGCTCCTGTCGGATATTGTCCTTTTCAGATTTGCACTGTTTGCTGGTATGCAGATCCAGATTAACCTGCTCCAGTCGGATGATGTCCTTTTCAGATTTGCACTGTTTGCTGGTTTGCCCATCCAATTTAACCTGCTCCTGTCGGATATTGTCCTTTTCAGATTTGCACTGTTTGCTGGTATGCACGTACAGGTTAACCTGCCCCTGTCGGATATTGTCCTTTTCAGATTTGCACTGTTTGCTGTTATGCATATCCAGGTTATCCTGCTTCTGTCGGATGATGTCCTTTTCGGATATGCACTGTTTGCTGGTATGCAGATCCAGGTTAACCTGCTCCTGTCGGATGATGTCCTTTTCGGATATGCACTGTTTGCTGGTATGCAGATCCAGGTTTACCTGCTCCTGTCGGATGATGTTCTTTTCAGATTTGCACTGTTTGCTATTATGCACATCCATGTTAACCTGCTCCTGTCGGATGATGTCCTTTTCAGATTTGCACTGTTTACTATTATGCACATCCAGTTTTACCTGCTCCAGTCGGATGAAGTCCTTTATGGATTTGCACTGTTTACTGTTATGTTTTACGTTAATTGTTTTTAACTCGGGATGTACTGTTCATTACAAAATATAGGATCTAATTAGTATACATTAAAATTTGTTAATTAATACATGTTACTTAATAAAGACTGGCGTAATTAATAATGAATTTCAGCAATGGAAGGACGCCTTGTTGAGGTGGGACCCTGCACAGTTTGATGGCTTACATAAGATCATGGTACCGCCAGAGAGTGTCTGGATCCCTGATATTGTACTCTACAACTTGTAAGTACACACACCGCAATCTTTATTTCTAAATATGAACTTTAAGCTTATAATGTAAAACATAAAGTAAGCTTGAGCATCACCTCAAAAAATGAAGTAAAATGCTCTTAATTGCTTTAAAATATAGGTATCTGGGTTCGGAGGGTAACTGCTTTCTTTCCTTTCTTACGTTGCTCTTTGTGACATATTTTCTTCTTACCAACCTACAGTAAAGACAATTCAAATAATTTTATTCTCTAATATAACTAAAAATTTGCGAATTTTAATCAAGACCACTGAACATTAAAACATTTTTAAAGGTTTTGGTACTTTTACATTATATTGTGTGTTGTTGTTTTTTCGAATAGATTGCCTCAAAGCAATCAAGTAACTAGTTCGGCATGTTTGCCTTATGTCGATCCTTAAATTGAACGATACTAAGTAATAATGCATTGAGTTTCATCATATCTAAGGATAGAGTTACTTGCCTTATATTTATCGATACTTAGTGATAATGCTTTGAGTTTCATCATATCTAAGGATAGAGTCACTTGACTTATATTTAACGATACTGATAATGCTTTGAGTTTCATCATATCTAAGGATAGAGTTACTTGCCTTATATTTAACGATACTTAGTGATAATGCGTTGAGTTTCATCATATCTAAGGATAGAGTCACTTGCCTTATATTAACGATACTTATTGATAATGCTTTAAGTTTCATCATATCTAAGGATAGAGTCACTTGCCTTATAATTAACGATACTTAGTGATAATGCTTTGAGTTTCATCATATCTAAGGATAGAGTCACTTGTATGCACAAGTTTTAGATAAAAAAATGTATATGTGTTCAGAAGCTGTTGGTGAGTTTTTGTCAAAAAAATGCATACATGTGTTTATAGGAAAAAGCAATTCAGTATGGTTCATTTCACTTGATATACTTTAAACAACCCAGTAAAGTTTTTCAATATATTCAAGAGTTCACTTTACAAGGGACATTATTGATTTCATGTCAGTTGTAAGCAAAATAAAATGCAATTTTGGTTTAATGCGTAATAATTGTAAACGAGACGAATGACTTTCTGTTCTTTAATGTTTAAAATATTAAAAATATAAGGCTTCCATTTTAAGTTTTAAAGTCATTAATGAAACATATTTGTACGTTTTAATGACAACATATTGATTTGTGACATGCTCGAGCTACGTAAGTGATACAAAAAAACGTACAGTTTTCACAAGCCTGTAATTGTTTACAACTCAATTGAACTTTTTATGTTGCTAAAACGTCAGTATGTTTGCTTAGCTTGTACTAGATCTGGTAAAAGTATGCTTTGCCTGTGAACAATCACATTTAAGGATTAATTAAGCTTAAATACTATTGCAAAGGATGTTGAATTAAAATTCTCCTCATACTACTATTTCTTCTTCTCCTACTACTACTGCTGCTGCTAATACTATTACTACTTCTACTTCTACTATCACTACTTCTACTACTATCACTACAACTTCTGTTACTACTACTACTTCTACTATTATTATTTCTACTACTACTTTTACTTTCACTACTACTACTACTACTACTTCTACTACAACTACTTCTACTACTACTACTTCTACTATCACTACTACTACTACTACTACTACTACTACTACTACTTCTACTACTACTACTACTACTACTACTACTACTACTATTCATGTACTAGTACTGCTACATTAACCACAACAAATCTTCCTCTTATAAATTATTATGACGATAATGTTGTTGTTGTTTTGTTGTTGTTGTTGTTGTTGTTGTTGTTAATGATGATGATGATGATGATGATGATGATGATGATGATGATGATTGAGTTGTTTTTGGTATACATATGTGAATTAAACATCTTTTAATATTAAAGAAATATATATTTTGGCACATTTTTATTTGCTTTTACATCTATACAACACACGTTTCTACACCAAAGTTTTGTTAAACAAGCAATAATACTGTAATTTTGTTAAACAGGTAATACATATTTGTGTGTAAATTTTTATCCACAATGCATCTAGAATTGACAATGCTTTGTTTATGTAGCCACCAGCAACGCAATATGTATTACAAACTCAATCGAAACTCCTCGGATAATTCCGTCCTCGGGACAATCTGGTGCAATGATACTTATAGAATCATTATCGTTTCGTATGCCGGAAGAAGAAGGCAGAAAAAGAAGAATACGCCATATAACGTTCTTAAAGAAGCGATAGGTGTAGTGTATACGATCATTTCATCCTATAAACATTCATTTATCAATTTAACAGTTCACATCTCGTTAGATATACAAATGCATTTTCACTATAGATAACAAAAACATCTTTGTTGTTTGGATGACGTCATACATCCGAGAGATGATACTTATTTTGAATTATTCGAGGAGTTCCGATTATGACAAACTGGGACCATATAGCTTTTAACGCAACGATATCGTTCAAGTCTGAATATTTGCTACAATGTGCTTCTTAATTACGCATTTACAGCATAATTTATTGCTTAACTAAATTTTTAAGCAAAAGAAAGGAATTGTGAAACCTGTTTTAAAATTAACTAGTAGTCGTTCGATATAAGACAGTGTATAATTGGTACAAATAATGTTTTATATGTAGCTTGTCTTTCTTTGACCAGCCGGAATGCTTGTCTTTCTCTGCCCAGCCGGAATGCAGCATTAGACATACATGTTAAGCCAGTACACAAATGTTTCCATATGATTTTAGAAGCTTAATTATAAGAGAAAGTGTTAACCGTTTTAAAGTATTTCAACACGGAAGACCAATCTAATCATTGTAAAAACTTACATAAAACATCTGACAATTAGTGCTTTTCAAGTATTTAGTTATGTGCACATACCTATTATTCGTTTTTTTTTCGAATATTGGTTTATTTCTGGTAAATACACAGGTGCATCTGGTCGTTCGGCACGTGTAATATTCATTTGTATAAAAAATTGTGTACATATGTTTTCGTTTATATTTGAATACTTTAAAGATCAAAGGCTTAGTTGAGACATCAACTAATTACCATAGTATTTTATTATTCCTTTTATAATACTTCATTCTATACTAAAAGCATGTTTTATATCACAATATACTATGACAAGCCAACTAAAAAAATGTGCTTTGTGTTTCAAATTTTGGAAATACATTTTCAATTAATATCATTTTTGCATTTATAATGGTTTCCACGTATCTCCAATTCAGCGCAGACGCAAGATTAAAGGAGCAGCGGCGTGCTCTAGTAAATGTGTTTCATGACGGTACAGTACTTTGGATGCCACAGGCCATTCTTCGAAGTACCTGTCAGTTCGACGCGAAATACTTTCCTTTTGACGAGAACATGTGCCATCTTAAATTTGGTTCTTGGACCCACGATGGCACGCAGTTAAACCTTACGTTTTATATGGGCGTCGCCAATCTAATGGTCGCTGATTTTGTGAAGGGCAATGAGTTTGAACTTGTACACAACTATGGTGAACGCAATGTTAAGATCTACGAATGTTGCGAAGACACACCTTTTATCGACCTCAAGTTTTATATGCGACTGAAGAGACAACCCGCCTTCTATAGTTTCACCCTCCTACTACCGTGTAGCCTGCTCTCATGTCTAACACTAGTCATCTTCTGGGTGCCTCCTGAATCGCCCGCTAAACTCATGCTCGGTGAGAAAACAGTATGCTAACGTTCAGACATTTCCATAGTTTCGTGCTCTACCTATACATAGCATGCAGTCACTAGAATGTTCTCGAAACGTTTGCATTTTATGTCTTTTGAGTCTGTCCTTCCTTCTTTGTTTTCCCTTTTTTAAACTTGTATGCTATTTGTAGTCTGTTGCTAAAAATCTCTTATTCAGCAAAAAGGTTCTTTCAGTTTGACTAATCACTTTTCCGATCACGCCTTTCACTTCATCGTGTATCATTTGTCGCATCTTAAGACAGGGGGCAATCTAAGTTATCTTTAAATTTAAATAAGCAACAAGAAATTCGTAACGAAATAATGGTACTCTGAAAATGATCATTTGAGTCGGACAAAAAACAAATCGTTAAGTTTCTTAGGTAGACAGAAGACTTTTTCCAGACTTTGATACGCTCTACTTACTTAGTTTACGACTTTGTCATAGTTTATTTTCGTTTGAGCAAGAGTATATTAGTTTCATCTTGTTTAAATGGTCTACTAGGTGTTTTAAATTATCCTCCAGTATGCTCGTTCGCTTAATAGTTTGCGTGGTGGTAGTCAAACTAAAACATCTAATCCCAAAACAGTTTTGCCATTTACAGATGATACCATTGTTAATTATGTAAACTTCCTTTAGGCTGTTAAATAAAACAAAATTGCACATGCATCTGCATTGACCTTAACATTTTTGTATGTTGTTAATAATCTACTTTGCGTGACATTTTTGCCTTTAGTGCTGATGACAGATTGATTGAACAAAGACCCGCCTTGGTTAATATCTTCCAAAACGGCGAAATTCTATGGATGACCCAGGCGATACTGAGGAGTACTTGTTCCATTAAACCTACTTACTTCCCATATGACGAAACTACCTGTGACCTTAAGTTCGGATCCTGGACCCATGACGGCAACCAGATGGACTTGGTCTTCTTTAACAATTTAACCAAGTTTATGATCGAAGATTACATACCTAGTAATGAGTTCGAGCTTACTGCTAATTGGGCAATGAGAAACGTAAAATATTATGAGTGTTGTGCCGATGTTCCTTATTTGGATCTGACATTTTACGTTAATCTCAAAAGAAACGGTGCATTTTATGTACTGACCCTGCTGCTACCGTGTATGTTGCTGTCCTGCATCACACTCGTCATATTTTGGGTCCCACCTGAATCCCCTGCTAAGTTGCAGCTAGGTATGTATTTAAAAGAGTGCCTGTTTTATCAGCACTTTTTAAAATGCCCGAAGTATTTGGTATATGCATGCCGAAATACGCGAAGAGCTCTTTGGTTCAAATTTGAAAAATAGTCCGATATATGCAAATATATCCCTCGACAATCTTTAGAACTAAGCACTTACTTTTTGTGTTAAGAATTCTAACATTGCATGCGTGTCCAGTTTTTCTCCAATTTTATACCAAAATTCTCTGTTCGTGGTCAATAGATTCCCAATGACCAAATGTTGTAAATGTGGTTTTATCTGTAAATGGCGTTGTTTTGCGTTCTACTCATGTCATTTTGCATAACCATTGTCTTACATTGCTCTCAGATCGGTGTATACGCATTTATTAGAGCAATACTGAAATCACTTAATCTGGGGCTATAAATATACCATTGTCTTCAGCATTGTTTGTTAATCATTCACTCTTTGTAGTGTCATTATCAGTTGTTTTAAGACCTTTTTAGTTTGCCTTTGTTTGTAGCCTAGGAATAGGACTGTTTTCTCGTGCATTATCTATAGGAAATTGGTTGTTTTTTTATATCCAAGCTATTTATTTCATGATCATCAACATTTCTTTTAAGATACATTCTTACGAAAGGGGCACTTTATGCAGATCTCTTTTGGGACTTGGATTTTTCGGCATTTAAAGATCACGCGTACGGAAGGAGCTTTCTGAAGTAACAATAGTTGTCATAAATGGGAGTACACGGGGACTTCGAAAAATTGCTTTGTGCAAGCTTTAGACGTGTTTTACAGACTTCGCGACTAAGGTTTGTCTCCGCCATTTAACACTAACATGTGTTCAGAACTCACATCACACAGTCCAATTAAAAATGATTTTTAATTCGCTAGATGTTCCTCATCACGTTCTTTGGCGACACCCACAGCTATAGGCACACGCACGATGTACATCTATATAAAACGTCATTACTGTCTGTATTGGTATTTATTGGCATTTGCAATCTTGTTTATTATCAATAACTGCCTTTTTCTCTCTATTCGACACACGCTCCACACTGGTTGTGTATTTTTTTAAATAAAGATCTATGCATTGTCTCTATATAAATGCAGTTCAAGTTTATATTTATTGTATTCCCTTGGTGACAGTGCCGACGACCGACTAAAGGACCAGCGAAGCGCCCTCGTAAATGTTTACAATACCGGGACCATAGTATGGATGCCTCAAGCTATTCTGAGAAGTTCTTGTGGATTTGAAACGAAATATTTTCCGTTCGATACTCAGAACTGTTACCTGCAATTCGGCTCCTGGACTCACGACGGCACATATCTTGATCTTCAGTTTTTTAACAATATCACCAGATTTATGGTGGATGACTACATTAAAAGCAATGAATGGGACATATTAGTAAATCGTGGTGAACGCTATGTAAAACTGTACGAATGTTGTAAAGATGTGCCTTATATTGATATTAAGTTTCATTTGACAATTAAACGAAAAGTTGCCTTCTACACACTTATCCTTATCTTGCCATGTGGCCTTTTGTCGACTCTTACCTTAGTAATATTCTGGGTCCCACCTGAGGCACCTGCCAAGTTAAGCCTCGGTAAGTGCAATTGATTATTGTAGCTTGTAAAACATAGGTAAGGAGTCATTCAAGATATTCACAAACGTTCGCTTTTTTCTACAACAATCCTTGCTTATTGTAAGTTGATATTGCCATTGTTTCATGAATCATTGTTTCATAGCATCCTCCTTTTTGAGTTGGCTTCCTTTCTGTTTATTTTAGCTGTGTAAACATTTCCTTTGATAAAACAGCATGCGAGTATGCTGTGTTCAATGCACATTTTTTTCTTAAAACCATTTTGCAATTCATAACAGATATTTATTATTGATCATTTCTAAAGAGGGAAACATAGAAATACAAAGAACAGACTCATTAACAAAACTTCAAACGTTCATTGTAAACACGCTTCTAAACCTTCTATGTAATCTAGATTTAGTTTCTTTCTAAAGTATTGTTTCGTTGAATCTATTTGCATGCCAGCGCACTATCGTATATTAGTTTGCACAACCAAGGGCGCTTCTCAGGAAGCAACATACATGCATGACAGATTTTAATGAAACGTATGTAAGTTACACATTCGGCCAAAACCGAATATGCAAACACCGTATTAAAAGTGTTGCACTTTGGCAAGAAGAGTCTTATTCTGCGAGATTTGGCGAGGTCCGAGTACAATAATTAAAGTTGACGGATATAAAACATAAACATTAGATATATCCAGATTGAACTTTTAGACAACGGATTCGAATATAACTTCCATTTATGACGTACTTTAAGGCTCCATGTTTTTGTTTTCCTTTTGTTGTTTTCATTACTATTAAAGCATTATTGATGTATATGATATAACTTCAATTACACCATAACGCCAGTAAATATTGCATACAATTGATAAACCTGTCTAAGTTGTTAAGATTGTGCAATTAGAAATACACATAGAAACTTTAAAATAGTGTTGACAAAAAGTAAGCTGTAAGCCTTATGAATAGAACGGTTAAACACTTGACTTAGCAAGTAATCTTTTCTTGACGTTTTGACAGCACGATAGCCTGAGATTTTTAGAACTGATTTTTAAAACAGTAATCTAATGAACGCACGGTATATCTATGTAGTTGCATCTATGAGACATTTTTTGTCTTTAATGGCAAGGTAAGAAGTTCAAGTTATTTTCTTTCATGGCGTTTTTGTCCACCTGAGTACAAATAATGAGATGTTATAATAAACCTGCAATTGTTATGCGCATTATGATAAAACAAGAAGATTTTTATTTTAGTTTCTTTCCAATTCTGCTCTTGGCTTTGCATAAGGGGGTTATCTAAAAGCTATTATTTTTCCACAACGCGGAACTGTATAAGGTGCAATTTTTATGCAACTGAACAACTTCGTAACCTGTAGATGCCTGGATTACTCTCAATCAATGTGCAGACATATTTGTTATGTTTATTTCTTTTTACTATTATTTTGATCCCTGTAGAGGAGCATGTGTGTTGTTCATAGTCCCATTAAACCTTCTTCTTTTCATTTTCTTTAGACTTAAAATTTTTCATTAAATTAACGAACATAGAATGTTTACATAAATGTTTGCTACCATTTACTATTTTAACTTGTTTGAAAAATAAATTGTATTTAAAATATTATCACAATTTTATTGATAAAGTTTTGTTAACAAAATTTTTCATCATATTAATGAACATAGAATGTTTACATAAATGTTTGCTACCATTTACTATTTAAACTTTTTTTGCAAAATAAATTGTATTTTAAATATTATCACAATTTTATTGATAAGGGTTTGTTCACATGTAATTGTTAACTTATTGTGTGCCATAAAAGTAACTGTTACTTTGTCTATAAATTGACTTTTGTGCCTAAGCAGTCAAAGTTGTGTTACTTTTAAAACTATTATCGTGTTCATATCCCTCCTGTATCTTTCCTGCAAGGACACTTTCTGACTGACCACTGGTGCAAGATCTTCTTTAAAAAATAACTGCTGGACGTCGAAATAACATACTTGTGTCAGTCCGATCTGCCTATACAACAATATGACACGGCCAAGCAAATAATGTCATATATTGATTACTGAGACAGTACACTTAAATTTTATAAACACTTAAGTTGAGGTAAAATGAGACGATATTTATTACAAATAGAGAAAACCTACAACATAATTTACCGTCTCAGAACGAATAGAATGCAAGAGCTTTAAACAAAATCCCGACAAAATAAAGAGAAACACCCGGCAATGTTACTAGAATACACAATTTTCTACAAACGCAACGTTGTGCGCATGGAATGTAATGGTTGACAATAAAATATGATGCTTTACTGAAAATGATGCCATTATGTAAATTGGTAGACTGTCAGAGCATTGTCGATTTGCATACCTAAATCAAATTATATCTCGAACAAGTTCCGTGTTGTTTCCTTAAAAAGAAAAAAGAACAGTTACCTGTCCCTATCTGCAGAATGAAAAAGACGTATTCTTTGCCAATTCATTTTTGCTTTAAGTTTAACCATTCGTTGAAATACGCGTGTTACTTCTTCAGCTTCAATAACCAGCACTTAAACAAAATTCAGAACAAAACTCAAACGAAGGGATAATTTTAATTATTATAACACGTGTTCTGGCTTGACTGGTACAGTTATCAAAGGAGTGTAATGAGTGGCTCAGCTATGCCCCAACATTTCATGGGGCTCAGAAAGAGATTCTTTTTAATCCTTATTTAAACGACAATAAGTCAAATCACCTGCTTACATGTACGTTATGTTACATTGGAAATGACTAGGGGCTCATCAGCAAGTTTTATCGATCCTAAAACAACCCCAAGCGGGGGTGGTGGGGAGGGTGAGTGTTGGTGGGCCTGATTTATCTTAAGATACGCAGTTTGCTAACGTTTGGACAATGCTATGTACGATCAATGCTTGGGACAAAATACTTTTGTTTAAATTACGCATTCTTTGATACACACCAAAGTAACAGTTACATATATAACCTTTCCAAATTGTTTAATTCTTTCTTCTCTGAGTAGTATTGTGATGTATGGAATAACATTTTCCAGGAATGAACATATTTGTGGCTTTCTTCGTGTTGCTGCTGCTGTTGTCCGAGTCCACCCCGAAAGCTGCCGACAGCATCCCTCTTATAGGTGAGTATCGGTCACTGTAGCAACACAAGGGTTGTTACCGTGAAGACGAAAATTTCTATGATAGTTAAACCTTATCATATATCACATATGACGAAAAACAAGTACTGACACACAAATACACAAACATTTTAATAATTAATTAAATAACTGGAATGTCAATGAGTAACGTCCGTTACTCGAGCATTAAATCACTAATCTAGTACTCGTCGTAAGAAAAAAAATGACATTTGCATTTCATTTCAAAATAAAACAATCAAAACTAATTGAGTCAAAGTGAAATGCTGGTGCTCATCTTAGACCTAAGTTATGTCATAAAACTCTTATATACCACTACCTATCGTCACCTTTTTTTCATAATTTCATTCCAATTTAACGGAATACGCATAGGACTCTTCGCAATTCATTCATAACCTGCACGCTGCCCCATTTTCTTTTGTTGCTATTTTTTTTAATGTCGTTAATTGGCATATGTTTTCTTCACTAAGCGTTGTAAGCGAGTTGTATTTTGACAATTAACGAATCAATTCGTGAATGGTCCCCAAGATGTTGATGATTTTCGGTTGATTAGATAAATAGATGCTTTGCTTATTGTATGACTGATCAATATTATCTTCTTTTGCAGTTCACGTATACCTTTAAAACTGTTTTAATTAAATAAGCGTTTATAAATAAAGCTGCGAAGTAATTACGCAATCTGTTTATGTCCGTTTCGATAATGAAATAGTTGTTAATTATACTTATATATTTGGATAAATTATAAAAGACTGGAGTTCATAATGGGTTGGATTTTTGATAATGATAGACGTTCAACCCTTTTCCTGTATAAAGCTTTTATTCATGAAGAAAAAATCGCCCTTTTGAGGACTCGGTGATTCAAACACATAAATCATAAAATCACAATTACACAATTAAAATTTAAAATTTACAGTTTCTTATAACCCAAAAGAAAGCTATAAATGCCATTGTCCGTTTTGCGCTCTTTTATGGGAAAATATTATAAAGATTTTATTTTTAGTGTATGTATAAGGCGCATACAATAACGGCTCGAACTTGCTATTTATTTAAATTATTGCTTAACTTTTTAATTAATATGTGCGGTGGTTATGCCTGACGCATGCACATGAATATATTCCAGCTGAAGTAGTTTTGTATTTGCATATAAAGATTGGTCTAGCAGCTCTAACAAGAGATATGAAGATTATATATTCTCCGGCTTCTGACAAATAAATGGTACTTAATGTAAAATTTAAATGTACTTTGTTTATGCAGAGTCTAACAAAATACAATTTTATGACTACTGATCTAGTGTAATGACCAATCGTTCTTAGTTAATGCCGGGTAATTTAATTCCAATAAAAAATAACACATAAAGATATAATTCTATAGAAGAACATAAATATTTCATGTTTTCAAATAAGGCAAATGCCGAATTATATGATTTGCTTTCATGTGTGTGTGTGTTTTCAACGTAACCCATTTGTCATTTTGGGAAACTGTAAAATCATGCTAAAATTGCTCGTTTTGACCCCATATTACAACTAAACCCAGTAGTACTTAATTGCAAAATCCACCTAAATACAGATTTTAGTCTTATGTAATAAATTTTTGTGAAATCAGCTGTGGCTTTATGTTAGTTTAAGAGAACTTAATCGGATTTTGGCATTGATGGGGTTGTTCCAATTATTCCTTTATATGTATTTCTTTCGCTTTTACTGTTGAAGATGTGTCAGAACTCTGGTAACAATATCGAAAAAAGAATAAATAATTTAGTAACATAAATGATACATACACCATTTGCCATCTGACTTAATTTAACTTATAAATAAGTAAGATGCTGCTATGATGTAAGCAATTTTATTGCGTTTTTTTCACATGGACATAAAACTATGGCTTTATATCTTATTACCTGTACGATTATTTTTCCTTTTTTACTGTTTTTAATTTTTATTTTATTTTTTTCCTCAATTGTGGAAAAACACTTGACTTTTATACATACATGTATATATTTAGAAAATGAGCTTATTTTGCAAATGTTTATAATATGTAAAACCAATCGGTAAAGTCGATATTTTGCTCTTTAAAAGAAAAAGGAAATGGCATTTCGCTCAAAAGCAAAACAGTCCTTATTTGGATTTCAGAGCTCTCCGTTTTAGGGATGATTTCTTGACATATTTGTATCGGTAATCCGCTATCATGGCAAAATGTATGTTTAATTGCAACCGCTAAATTTTGCAGCTTGTCGTTAAAGTGATTATCCTACAATTCTTTAAAGGGTTGCTTTAATTTCATATTATTTGTTTTTAAATCTGAGATGCAACCTTTGCTGTTTCAGGAGCGTACTTCTGTCTGTCCATGGTCATGATTACAATGTCTACTGTGTTGGCAACCATCGTCGCCAACATGTTCTTCCGGGGTGTCCGCATCAACCGAGCCCCGTACTGCCTCCGTGCTGTACGTATCTTCGTAGAAACCCTCACAGAATCATAAATAAATAATAAGATAAACGTAACATATTTGGAGAGATGGAGACAGAACATTCAGCGTTACATACTGTTTACATTTACATGGTCAAAAAGAAATCAAGTTTTATATACCCTTGGCTTTCTTACAATGATCGCAAGGTTCAATTGAGAGCCGGGCTGAAAAGGCCATGTCACAGTTTAGCGTATGCATAAGTTATCTGTAAAACAACACGATAAACTCATCATATTTATTTAAAGCACCACTATCACGCCGACTCAGTGCACAGTCTATATTTGATATATACGCATGACGTATATATAACCGCATGCATAGTTCAAAGTTATACAAGGTTTCCGACTTTCAATTGGATAAAAGTGCCTTTGCCTCTCCTGAACTAAAGAAAACAACATCGTTTAAAAAACAACATTTAACCCATATAATCTTAAGTAAATTTTATCGCTTTTCGAATCAACAGTCAGCCTAAAGCAACTACTATTACTATAAATGCAAATTAAACTTATGGTGACCAAGAAGCTGTTGACTTAGAAAGAAGACCTATGCATGCAGAATCTATGCAAGTGCAAATTTGAAATTCAGAAAAAATACTGTCATTTGAGCGAACACTCTGCACTCCTCTGATATATGTTCAGCATTTTAATTAACAGTTTGAGAACTATTGCCTGTCCGCATTTTAACAGGACAGGAAATTATTTCTAGCTGACATGCACTTTCTGCCTGTCATTGACAAAAAACCGGAAACTCGATTTTGTGAAGCCTATTGATTGACATGAGGAATCCATTTGATTAGTTGACTGAAGTTTGAATCGTGGTAAATGGTCCAATCTACAACACACAAACGTGGTTTCCGCCAGAAGAATATTCAATGTCATCTGACGTAATTTAATGTATTTATTCGTTTGAGAATGTTAGGGATAATCAGTTAAAATAGAAAGGATCTTGTGAAAGATTGTTGTTTAATTATGGACCGGTGTGCATTTGTTGTACTTATTTACACATCAAATAGTCATCATGGCTTCATATGCGATTGTTTATTGTTGTTTGATTTTTCATGGAAAGAAAATGCACCGGCAACATTATAGCGACGTACAATTTATTTGTGGGGAAATACAAATATCTCGGTTAAAACTCTTGTGCAGTTCGTCAGCTGTAGGGCCTGTCAAGTACAAGTTTTTTGCCCAGCTGCGACTCGGAACCACGAGATGAGAGACTAGGGGTCAGAGAAGCAAAAAGTCGGTCACCCTACCCACCCGCCCTTACGCCTGTCAAAATTCTATAAAGAATTACGCAAAACGGGAAGCCAAAGAAAATTGTTTAAATTGTAATAAATAAACTATAAACATTAAATTCAATTACCCGTGTTTAATTCCCATTAGGACCAAAACCTTCACGTTAGAACGGCACTGATATTACTATGCCGAAAATACTCAACCATAAAATCCTAACTGAAATAATAAAATATTAGCTACAGAATAGACATATTTGCGTTATATTTTATTTAACACCAAAACTATTCGTTACTTTGAAATGTATTTCCCAACCGAGAAAATACATTGTGCAGAAAACTAAATTACGAAACCACAACTGATGCCTTGACAAAAAGTGATACTATACTGCATGCTCAAGCGGTTATTGATTATAACATATCCTAGTTCCGTAGCTAAAAGACGCCTGCTGACTGTTCCGTCCGAACTACCACTCTTGTGTAGATTTCGATTGCCTTTTATTTGATATCTGTTTGTTATTCATATAATTGGATGGAAGGTCTAATCCTTGATATATTGCCGCCCCTTGTCTGCAGCAAGAGTAGATTCTTTGCTTTATGGGATTATCACATCGCCGCCGCGAAATTAAAAAAGATGTATCATACAGTTGTTGGAATTTTGGTCTTTCGATGAAACGATGCCAATACAGTCACGGCAACAAGTCTGTGAGGATTGGTATATAAAATATATATTGTTTTTATCATCGCTGTTTTTACTTATTGAAAAAGAAATTGCATTGGTATTTTGCCAAAGCTATATGCCTGTGGCGGTATGTGATGTTTTAATATACATAATGTTATGCAGAAAATAGTCGTGTTAAAAGAAATGAAACAAGCTACTCGATAATAAGATGGAACCGATATACCGTTATGACTGTTTCCTCTTGAATTTTGTTTCAACACTTTTTAACATGTGTTATTGCATCACTTGTGTTTATGCATTATCATTATCCTGATTTTGGTCTAAACAGATAGATCCATTTAATTTCAGTTGTATTATTTACCAATGATAACTTTACGACCAGGATTACGAAAAGTCTGTTTGAGGTTAGATATGGCCCGCGTCAAACGTTGAGCGTTATTATTATTATGGCGTCCGGGCTGAAGCGCGGCGCCCTTTATGGAATGTGTTTGAAATTTATCACTTAGCTGTTATTTTAGTTACATGTATAAGATCATTTCTCGGCGGTATCTGAACAAGTCTATTTTGTGGAGATTGCCGAGGAGTTTCGAATGGTTAACCCATGTTCGTATCAATGCACTTCGTACCACGCTATAAGATAACAATTTAGCAACTTCCGACTACATAAATGGAGCAGGATTTAGCTGTTAGCAGAACTATAAGACTGTACAATTGTTGCTCGTCCAATATTCTTTACGTGGGTTCAATAAAATATAGTTACATTTATAAATTGAATGACATTTTCAGGGTTTGCAATAACATGTGATGGACGATTGTTCGAGCATTTTTTTCAGCTCGGTGTAAATTAGATTAAACCGTGTTTTTGTGAGTCAGGTAACGTAATTTACTATTAAAACAAAAAATTATGATTTGTATCAATGCTTTTACCTTTTGCACTTTTCATCGATCTCAATTATTTTACTTTTACCCTACTAGTTCATGATCGACGGTATTGCTCGCTGTCTTTGCCTGCGTGACGATCTTTTAGAGCCAGAGACCCCCGCGACACAAGGATCCACTTGGAAAGCCAAGGAGGATAATCACTTCCCGTTTCAAGACGCCGAGATGAAGTGTGCCAAGGTGCGTCTCTTGGACAACGGCCGCGATGATCGCAACCAGAACTTCGGTAGTGGGCTTTCTACTTGTCTGGACATGGACCAGAATAACATACACGGCAGTCTTCCCGAGCTGTACGTTAACAGCGGGTTGTGCGATGACATCCGGGCCATTAGAGAAATCATGGAGAAGGTGGAAGCCAAAAAGGCCAAAGCGGATTTCAAGGAAAAGTGTCTACGGGAGTGGAAGGTGATCTGCTGCGTCACAGATCGCATGTTCTTCATCATGTACTTGATGGTCAATACCATTGGGATAATTGTTATTTTCTTTGGAAACCTTTCTTCTCTGTAAACTATCCCCGTAAAGATGCAAAGAAATAAAACTGATTATGCATAAATGTTATACGAACATACATATACGTTAGGAACTAATTGTTGTTAAACTTGTTGCACTTGATGGTGTTAAAGTAGCCCAACCGTTGATTGACAGATTGAAGTAGATGCCACGGCTGTGGTTGTTAGGTTCTCCTTGTGTAAAAACACAGAACTAATATCCATTTTGTTGAAAGTATATTGGTTAATAGAATAGCTGGATGTGAGTTCGTGCACTTACCTAATGTGGACCCATCTGTGTCAGGGATGTGTAAAAGTTATTGCCACAACAACATGTCACGTGTTCTCTGGCGTATCAAGTTTGTTGTTTTTATTCTGTAGTATACACTTATCTATTTACCACTTGATGTTCGAGCTAAATGTGCACAAATGCTTCGTGTGTTTGACAGTTGCAAATATGAATGTATGTGTTCTCATGATCGGAAAGACACACCTTTTAGCAGGCATTAACACAAATAAAACACGTCATGAACTTGAGGTATGTCTTATATTAATTACAAAGTTACCATGGTATGTTTTTGATATAGGTCTTTTGAGACAATAATACATATAATGTCCGATCTTTGTGTAACATTATTTATGATTCATTTATTTATCTAAGCATATCTATGTATAAATCATTGACAAAAATCAAAAATCAAAATACTATGGGTTCCTAATTTTTAGAAACAACATTTTTGCCGTAAGTGGTAACTTACCGTTCCCATGATTTGGACATGCTTCGGCAAATATAGTAGATCAAAATTAACTAGCGCTCCCTTGGAGCTGTCTTCAGAAGGATATGCACTATTTGCTTTGGTCTTTTAGTAAAATGTTCAGTTTCGTTATTATAGCTGGTGCAGAAAATTTAGATTTAAATGTGTAGAACTAAAAGGTGTATCAGGTTGATGTTAAGGAAAAAAATTATAGAGACGGAAGCACGCCGTTTTGGAAACTATTCAAAGGCTCAGCTGTCTGTCATTCTTTAGAACTGGGTGTTCAAAATGTGTCAAATGTATTGCAAATAAAATAAATGTGTAACTCAAGCATTCCAGCAAGTAGTTTATAAAATGGGTTTGGCTAAACAGAAAAAGCACCCCAGATGTACAAAATGGCTAGAGATGTCCATTGCTTCTACCCTTAATCTACAACTAGCTACCTATTTTATGTGCTACAAATTTTGCAACATCTACTTTTTTTAATATTTTAGGGTATAATGTTGATGATTTCCCTATTACAACTGTCGAGAAATGCTCACTCACGATGTAGCAATATTAAGGCTAATAATGAAGTTATGTTAAGCGGGTAATCTTTAAAAATTAGATGCGCTTTACATTTTTAGACAAATCGCTTGTAAAAGTTTTACTATATGGCTCTAAATAATCAAATATAGCTGTATGAATTTAAATCTTGTACAAATATATACATGTTTAATAAGAATACACAGCAGCACTTCCAAGTGTAGGGAGAGAGAGAAACGAATTTGTAAGGAATGTGGTGGGTGTGGTGTTAAAATAAAAATCAGCCGCGGCTAGAAAATAATGTAGCTGGGCCCGCTTAACAAATCTTTATCTTTTCAGCCTTGAGTTAAAATCATTTTGACTTGGTATTTGTAAATAATCTATATATGTGTTAATACTCACGTTGCAAATATGTGCTTTGTTATGTATCTATTGTCACAACAGTGTTATCTTTTCTATGCAAGATTTTTATTAATAACTGACACTACATTGTAAGTTGCGATCTGTTTAAAGAACAAGGGACAATTTAATAAAGAAATACGTATTTTCTTATGTTAACTTAGGATTTTTCTCGTCAATACAGAAACAGATCCTTATTTCAAACAAAGGGGACTCGTAAGTTTAATATTATTATTTTAGCGACCACCAACTTGTTTTATGCTTTAGGAAATATTTAAAAAAATGAATGTATGCTTAGTTAAAAAAATAACATGGTCTTATGCATATGACATCAGGACTGTTTTATTACAGCGCAGGTTAAAAAGTATTAATGCGCATCATGTGTTTTTAATAGCTAGTAAGTTATTGACGGCTCTATGTGTATATTGCTATATATGGCTTGAGTATATCATCAGCTTAATGGAAACTTCAGCTTAGATTGTGCATTGCTGTAGAATTGTACTATCGCAACATACTTAATGTCGTCTGTTATAGTTTTACAATTGTTGTTACCACAATTGCGTCTCTTAACAAAGGGAAAATACGCAACGCATTCAAAATAGCAGGAGTGCACTTTTTCCAGCTTATAATTGCGACAATGAACAAAAATAAAGAAAGCAAGAACGTTTAAAACTGTTATAGGAAAGGGTTTGTCTTGATATTACTTATGTCGTTAGTTATTTCACTGTTACTGCACTGTTTATAAAAGAAACTGTGTTACGGTTTCTATAATATGAATCGCCATCCTGGGTTATCACGTCATACATCCGAAATTCCAATTTAACTTAAAGCGTCACGTGTCTCACTTGCAGTATATGGACGGTCGGTTTCGAGTTGGTCCACGAGTTTCTATACAACGAAACTGTACATTTTAGGTCAATAAAAAGGTTTTGTTTTTATAAATCACTCTGACTTGAGTTTTAGATAATGCTTGACACTCCGTGAAATTGATTTTCTACAAAGCAATATACAATACCACCCAGCAATATTCGTCGTATATATGAGATTTCTCGATCATGTTTGTGATTTCATGGTAACAAGGATCAACTATTTGCTTCTTAACATCAACTTATCAGGCTAAGCAAAAAAATGCGTAAATCCGGATCAGGCAGATCCCGCTGGGAGCTGTCAATCAGAATCTAAATAATATTTTTGCAAATTGTTTCACTATCTTTTTGGCAGCTTAGTGAAAAGAATGTCAAGATTTAAATGGATAAAAACCAAAAAATCAAATTATAAGGACAGATGTCACATAATGGGGGCTTTTAGTTTCTGAAATTTTAGCTGTCGTCCTTTCATTTAACTAGCAGATTTGCTGATAAAACATTGTCTTCTCGATAAGTAATATGTGGTATTTATGGATAAGATCGATAGTCATTTTGGGGTACTATTTCAGTGTTGTTGTTTTTCTAGTAATGTTTGTACGTTATGAAACTGTTTCATAATAATTCTCCCTCAAGTATGATCAGTTTCTATCAACAATCTTGTTTTAGTAAATGTATTTAACTGCCATTTTTAAAAGATCGGTTCCTAATATTTCTCTCGTTTGTGATCAGTTTCTATCAATTATATTTTTTTACAGTAAATGTATTTAACTGCCATTTTTAAAAGAATCGGTTCCTAATATTTCTCTCTCGTTTATGATCAGTTTCTATCAATTATATTTTTACGTAAATGTATTTAACTGCCAGTTTGAAAAGGATCGGTTCCTTATATTTCTCTCTCGTTTATGATCAGTTTCTATCAATTATATTTTTACAGTAAATGTATTTAACTGCCATTTTTAAAAGGATCGGTTCCTTATATTTCTCTCTCGTTTATGATCAGTTTATATCAATTATATTTTTACAGTAAATATATTTAACTGCCATTTTTAAAAGGATCGGTTCCTTATATTTCTCTCTCGTTTATGATCAGTTTCTATCAATTATATTTTTACAGTAAATGTATTTAACTGCCATTTTTAAAAGAATCGGTTCCTAATATTTCTCTCTCGTTTATGATCAGTTTCTATCAATTATTTTTAGTAAGTGTATTTTGAAAAAGAATCGGTTCCTAATTTTCTCTCTCTCAAGTATAATCAGTTTCTATCAACTATGTTTTTACAGTAAATGTATTTAACTGCCATTTCAAAAGGATCGATTTCTATTATTGAAATGTAAAAAAACGTGCAATACGTTTAAATGATGACGTATTATGATTAGAAATAAAAATAAACATCGAGAAAGGTACATTCGTATTACAGGTTTATATCGCCATTTAGCTGGTTAATTCTTTAATTAACTAAACTATCATAAGACACACTTTATTTATTTTTGTTCGATTGCAAATTTATCTTGATTTCAATGTGCGTATTTTGTCTGTAAATAGTGTTGTTACATCGCCTTTTAAGACATCTATCTGTAGAATTGAAGTACAGACACAAGATTCGCGCAATTTGCTATAAATATATCGGGATGTCTGAATTAGATTACAAAACTCAGGTTTATGATTATTTAGCGCTGCTTGAAACCACAGAATCCTCGTCCATGGTGAAAATAAAAAACTGGTGAATACGATGTTTATTTGCCGCTTATAAACTACTATTTCTGACATGTACATGTAGAAAACGCTATAATTTCCAGGTGGTGGAACTTTCTCACACATAGGCGTTGGTTGTGTTGGTGATAATTTAAAAAATATTACGATGTATTTCTTATACGGATGTTTTCCACTATTGTACAGATTCCTTCTTCTATTTGTGTATCAACACCAGTCTGGTTCGAGTCCTTTTGCCCCGGCTATTTTTCACGGAGTACATACATGACTTACGGATCAAGCTCTACAATGTTTGCTACAACGTTTTTGGATATACGTGTTTTACTAGCAGATAAAGTTATAAGGCGATTAAGTAAGAATTTTCTTGGTTTAGTTGGATAATTGACTATGGGGCTAAAATTGTGTCAGTAACAAAATTTGCATGATAATGGTTGTATAGTTTACACTTTTTCTTATCTCGGAGTAATTCCGTGCTTTTTAGCCGGGTCTTTAGCCCTTAGACTCTATCCCGACTGGTGTACCGAAGCGCTTTCATTTCACCGTAACAATTTCCTTTATATTGAACAATCGAACATCCTCGAAAAGTGCCACACTCTGCGCAATTTCTGTCATCCAAATGTTCATTTCTTCATAATTACATTGAAAAAAGTTTTTTTATAATAATGAATTATATATATAAATATTTATTCAATGTTATGGATGAACCTCGTGTTCTAGAAAAAAAATCCTTTGTAATTCTTTTGTTTATATAACACACATGGCTGGGTTATTTAAATAATCCAGAATTTAACAAAGACTAATAAATGTAAACACTACTCGATATTATGGTAGTGAAGTTGTCAGTGATATTTCACATATCCAATAAAACTGAAAGCTTTGCATCAGCTTTTTAAGCATAAGCTTTACTTTAACAATTTTATTACTAAATAGAGAGAAAGTGACATATAACTTTAAATGGGTAAAACACGCTTGCGTAGAGTATAATATTTATTCACAAATTAAACAACTAACAAATAAAATTTAATAAATATTGTTTATTCACAAATTATATAACTAAATGAAAATGAGATTACAAAAACAGTATAAATGTCATTTAGATGTAATCCAATAGTAACTTAGGTACTTGTTCTACAATTTTGTCGTTGTCACTTTTTTCACTATTTAGAGAGTAGATTTGTGGAATTATTCGAGGAAGTTCGTTGCGAATTCAGATTAAACGCCTAGATTTCATTCATTTGTCTTTGTAAAATGTACTGTGTTGCAGCCACCTTGTTTTGTGTGTAAATAAAGTGTGGGATTACATTGTTGTTTACGTCATGCACTAAACTCATAAACTAATGAACAGTTTACGAGTTATCTATCCTTTCATTTCCAGCGAAAATTTATATATTGTTAACCTAATATTAAAAAAAGACATGGCCAATCATAAAACGTAAGTAAAAAGGTCAATCAAAAAGTGATGATATTGCACAACAAAGAAAATAAAAGGGTGTTCCATTTTCAAAACGGTTACAATACTAATGCAAATCAGATCATATTTCAATATGTACATTAGGTAGTAGTAAACCAGGTTGTAAACATTGTTATCCTTCTTATTTATTGTAGCATTCACAGAAACGAAACAGCTGTAAGCAATGAGACATATATATTTTAAAAACAACATATACTAAAAGTTACATCGTCGCCCCTGTAGTACATCCGGCCTGCATTTAAATGCAAATCGCACAGAATGTTTTATGGGAAACGGTCATTATGTTTTATCTAAAGTTTGTTGTCAAGCGACATTGAGACAACTTATACGCGGCTTGTACATATAAGGTTTGTTTCTTTTATAAATGTACAATATATATATATATATATATATATAATATATATATATATATATATATATATATATATATATATATATATATATATAAACACATGATAATCAAACATGATATGTATATGAAGATAATACTTTACCCTATGAGAGTTTTTATTTGATAACTTTGAGTCGAGACTTTAGACAAATACAAAAGAACAAATTTCTGCCTGGATATTATCAATCGACAAAAGAGTCGTGTTCTTAAACTTTTCTTGAAGCCTCTGTTTCAAAAACCATGCCCAAAATATACCCTCAAAGGGAGACAACCAAGAGTAAGCACCTCCCAAGTAAAAAATAAGAAAATGACAACAGTGTATTTATTATCAATATAACATTAAATTATATTAACCATCTTAACTCTTCAAAAATAATTAAAAATACATTACCCAAAATATGTTCCTTATTTTTAGTTCCGTTTCAAAGTTATGTTGACAAAGTCATTGTTGACAGTTCTTTCGACAAAATGATGGTGGTTTTCCTGCAAACTCAAGTTAGATTAACAGCATTTCCAGCAGATACGTGTTATGTGTTGTGATGGCCTTGCGGTAAGTGGTAAGGGCCCCTGAACCATACTTGCTGTTATCTGTTACCTTTTTAAGCGCTGGCAGTTCTACCCAGACATTTTTGGGGGCTGTTCCTACACCAAAACAGCTGAACGTCCCTATGATGACCATTATTGGTCGCTGCGATGTATCTCAAAAACGAAAAGCAAAACTTTAAAAAATCTGTTTTATTTATGTTATTTTACGAAAATAATAAATAACAAAATTCCTTCCAATAATGAGTTTAATAAAAACAGAATTGTTACAGGAAAATGTGCTAAATTGAATAATTAATAACAATATTTTGTCTGTTATGCTTTCACATTTCCCGGTACTAAACGACAAACGTATACATACAAAGAGAAACAATTTTATATTTTTAAACGATTAATAACAGTTCCATCCGGATTATAAGATATACAAGCACGAAGCAGATGTGTATCTTCAACTTGCTATTTATCTTTCGGTATGTAACATAATATCTTTCTTATAGCACAACCATTCATCGCATGATCGGAAATATGAAACTGGGCAAATATTTCGACAGTTCACGTTCTCAGACAGATGGTTGTTACATACATCCGCAGTTTGGTATGTTTGTTGTTTGTTTTTTTGGTAAACTGTCTTACAAACTTTACATAAAGCTGTTCCAAGTGTGCTCCCTGAGATTAAAACAAGAGTATTTTCTTTACCTCAGTATTAAGATTGATTGAAGATACAAGAGATCATAAAATTTACAAAACGAAATTGTAAAATAATCTCAATTCACCTTTCCGCGAGTCTAAAAATAGAATTTAAGCTCCGCCCCCTCGCCCACAAACAACTTGGTTTAAAGTGACAGATCTACACATTATCTTACAGATCCGCAAAAATATTTTAAATTGATATCTCCCAAATGCATAGAACTTGTGATGGAGATGTTTAGATGAAGATTAAGACAGTTTCACCCAATGATGCATTCATGACACAAAATTATCAAAGACAGTTGTTGCTGGCTACAGCGGGATGCAAACAGAGAAGCGATTACAGCAGCGTACGATTCCTTGCAAACCACAAACAACCATGTTGCTATTAAACTGAACCAAAGGCTCAAACAGATTTAAACTGATCGCTTGTCAAAATCATTGTTTGTGGGACAATGTGTAAGTGAGAATAAGCATAACGCAAGTAAAGTGTCAATCAACGCGATGTGATTGGCTAATTCCATGCTAATACACAATGTGTAATATCTATTTTTAGATCTCGCAAAAAGGTATATTGTTCAAAAAGGCTTATATTTGGAAGTTGTGTTCATCTTCTTCAATATAAATTAACATAACTTTAACATAACTCACCTTGACGAGCAAGCATTTTTACGAAATTTACATACTTGGATAACTTAAAATGAAACCACTGCGAATAATTTGCCATCAAAAATGTACCGCATCTGAATTATACAACAATGATCAGGTAGACATGAATTAAATAATGAGCATAAGCTGCATATTGAGTCTGTCTACAGTAAAAATCTTAAGTTTCTTCTGATTACATAATAAGCGGATCCTTCTCTATGCAAGTGTCAGACACGATCAGCTGTATTCCATTACAGGAATGGTTCCAGAAGATATAACTATATTTCCCAAGCGTTTTGGTGCGTTGAATTTAACGAGTACTCTGGAAGGGACCACGGTCATCATTTCATCTGTTCAGACAACACAAAAATTCAAAGGGGTTTTTCATGCGCTTAAGTAGACGAGTGATCTGCAAGAGATCAAAGTCATCATTTTATCTTTACAGTCAACCTGTTGACATATGTGAAAGTTAGAAATTATTGTCTGCAAATAAAAGCAAACTTAAAAATTCAAATGTGGTATTTTGGTGTTTAAGTAGACGAGTGTACCGGAAGAAGCTACAGTAACCATTTTATCTTTATACACAACCTGTTGACATATATGAAAGTTAGCAATTATTGTCTGCAAATAAAAGCAAACATACAAATTCAAAGGTGTCTTTTGTGCGCTTAAGTAGACGAGGGATCTGAAAGACCACAGTCATCGATTTATCTTCACAAGCCTGCTGACATATATTAAAATTAAAAGTTATTTTCTGTGGATACAAGCAAACGTAAAAATTAAATGTGGCGTTGGTCGTCATTTAGAGGAACATTCGCAAGTGGTAAATGTTTACAAATAGGACAATTGAGAACTCCAAAACACATACTTTCAAAACAAATGACTTCTGACAAAATAATTATGTTGATATAAATCTGTTTGGACGTTTTGTCGTTGATGTATTTACATCGAAAAAGAAATAATACAAAGCAAATACATAGAATGGCATGCCCCAAAGCAATTTGCATTTTTCATTTCTTCAAATTATATCTTTTCCACAATGATGTCAATATGAATCATTAAAGATTAGCATCGCCCTCATTGTTTTCTACTCCCTCACGGTGATTTAAACATCTCCTTTTTATATTCCGCTTCCACTGTTTTAATACACATTGATATATTTGATTTCTTTAAAGCGACTTGGTTAACGCGGCTCATGTTTGAATTTTAGCTCAGAGCTAAATTCAAGCTAAAGTTCCGCGTAGTTTGTAATAAACAGAAATGCATTAAATAATATAAAGCCCTATTCCAGAATCTGTTTTCAGTATGATATATGATGAATTGAATGCTTATCAACCCCATAGTTAGGCAAATGGTTCTAGAGAATACTGTTAGAGATGCCCTATATCTGTAAGTGAAAAATCATGCATAACACTATTATCGTTATAACAAGTTTGTATCTGAGCTTCACTGCACAGTTACCAATTACTAAACTAAGACTACTACGTGACCACTTACTCTTTAGATCACTTTGTATCATCATACCGGTAATTTTCTGTGAGGTCGATATCTGTTTTAGCAGAAATACCCATCGTGCTTATTTATAGATTTGGAAAGAATGGACATTTAAAGCAACGTTTTCATGATCTGTACTAACAGACCATTGATTTAGTGTTTAAAATCAAGTTCATGTAAAGTAAAATATAAAAATATACTGAAATAAAGCCCAAAGTCTCCTAAACAGGGTAAACTGTTTTCACAAAAAATTGATACATGTTTAGGCAAACTTTCGAATGATGCTGTTGTTCAATTACCCAGCGTTCCGCGTGTGGATGCTTTATAACGACGTTCTCACCTATATGCTCCATTATTCTGCTTCCTAGGACATCGCTTCCCCAAACCAAGCGTTTCATGATGTTTACTAAAAGTTTTGTCTGAGCCATTAAATATGTATTCGGACATCTTTTTTGTTCCACAATCATGCTCACAGGGACAGCGTGTCTGTTTCATTACACCGCCGCTCTCTTAAAGGTCGCAGATGAAACAGTGTCTCATATCTCCAGATGTCGTACCTGCTCCATATCTTATATCACACCTGGCTGTAACTCTGTTCTAAGGTCCAACTACCTCTGCTGCCATACCCGACTTCCTCTGACGCCGTGTTATAATCTTTATAATCTACCCGGATGCTATATCCGTTTGATAGCGCCTTTGCCGTTCTTACCAGTGCTTTAGACGGCTACCTCTGATGCATTATCTACTTCATTGCACCGCGTCTTTTGGTGCAAAGATATGCTTCATAACCACGCTTCCAGACCATCGTGGTTTCTCCCCATAGGCCGTATTTTGTTCATTACGCATCTTATGCCTTCCCTGGGGTATTTTCCAGGCCTCCCTGCCGTGCTTGTCTACTGTGTTCAAGTACTCTCCTAGCGTATTGTTTTAGGTGACGTGGCGATAAAGGATGCTGGTATGTGGCATCTTTGACCTATGGTATCTGGGTATCACTAAATCACATAATCCATTACTTTTTCAGCGCTCATGCAATATTGGCCTGAAAATGCAATACTGCTATTGGTTTTTATTTTCTTTGCGAAGATGTGAGTTATACGTTTACTTGTCAAATATATATTTCATTAAATATTAAATAATGTTCATATTAAGTTTACGTTTCACATTTTGTATCTCCCTCCATCCTTGTGTATGTTATTACAATTTCTCTGGAAATCAATCTTCAAACTCAACAACTGTATGATTTCTATGATAATCAAAGCCCTTATAATTTTAAATAATAATTTTCAGATGAAAATGTTACTTAACGTTAAATACATTTTTCTATCAGATGCGGATTTTTAGAGCTTTGTCTAAAAAGCTTTTGAACATTA
>CM017555.1:50494309-50763018 GCA_007844125.1 Sinonovacula constricta
TTTTTTTTTTCGAATTGGTTTATTTCTGGTAAATACACAGGTGCATCTGGTCGTTCGGCACGTGTAATATTCATTTGTATAAAAAATTGTGTACATATGTTTTCGTTTATATTTGAATACTTTAAAGATCAAAGGCTTAGTTGAGACATCAACTAATTACCATAGTATTTATTATTCCTTTTATAATACTTCATTCTATACTAAAAGCATGTTTTATATCACAATATACTATGACAAGCCAACTAAAAAAATGTGCTTTGTGTTTCAAATTTTGGAAATACATTTTCAATTAATATCATTTTTGCATTTATAATGGTTTCCACGTATCTCCAATTCAGCGCAGACGCAAGATTAAAGGAGCAGCGGCGTGCTCTAGTAAATGTGTTTCATGACGGTACAGTACTTTGGATGCCACAGGCCATTCTTCGAAGTACCTGTCAGTTCGACGCGAAATACTTTCCTTTTGACGAGAACATGTGCCATCTTAAATTTGGTTCTTGGACCCACGATGGCACGCAGTTAAACCTTACGTTTTATATGGGCGTCGCCAATCTAATGGTCGCTGATTTTGTGAAGGGCAATGAGTTTGAACTTGTACACAACTATGGTGAACGCAATGTTAAGATCTACGAATGTTGCGAAGACACACCTTTTATCGACCTCAAGTTTTATATGCGACTGAAGAGACAACCCGCCTTCTATAGTTTCACCCTCCTACTACCGTGTAGCCTGCTCTCATGTCTAACACTAGTCATCTTCTGGGTGCCTCCTGAATCGCCCGCTAAACTCATGCTCGGTGAGAAAACAGTATGCTAACGTTCAGACATTTCCATAGTTTCGTGCTCTACCTATACATAGCATGCAGTCACTAGAATGTTCTCGAAACGTTTGCATTTTATGTCTTTTGAGTCTGTCCTTCCTTCTTTGTTTTCCCTTTTTTAAACTTGTATGCTATTTGTAGTCTGTTGCTAAAAATCTCTTATTCAGCAAAAAGGTTCTTTCAGTTTGACTAATCACTTTTCCGATCACGCCTTTCACTTCATCGTGTATCATTTGTCGCATCTTAAGACAGGGGGCAATCTAAGTTATCTTTAAATTTAAATAAGCAACAAGAAATTCGTAACGAAATAATGGTACTCTGAAAATGATCATTTGAGTCGGACAAAAAACAAATCGTTAAGTTTCTTAGGTAGACAGAAGACTTTTTCCAGACTTTGATACGCTCTACTTACTTAGTTTACGACTTTGTCATAGTTTATTTTCGTTTGAGCAAGAAGTATATTAGTTCATCTTGTTTAAATGGTCTACTAGGTGTTTTAAATATCCTCCAGTATGCTCGTTCGCTTAATAGTTTGCGTGGTGGTAGTCAAACTAAAACATCTAATCCCAAAACAGTTTTGCCATTTACAGATGATACCATTGTTAATTATGTAAACTTCCTTTAGGCTGTTAAATAAAACAAAATTGCACATGCATCTGCATTGACCTTAACATTTTTGTATGTTGTTAATAATCTACTTTGCGTGACATTTTTGCCTTTAGTGCTGATGACAGATTGATTGAACAAAGACCCCGCCTTGGTTAATATCTTCCAAAACGGCGAAATTCTATGGATGACCAGGCGATACTGAGGAGTACTTGTTCCATTAAACCTACTTACTTCCCATATGACGAAACTACCTGTGACCTTAAGTTCGGATCCTGGACCCATGACGGCAACCAGATGGACTTGGTCTTCTTTAAACAATTTAAACCAAGTTATGATCGAAGATTACATACCTAGTAATGAGTTCGAGCTTACTGCTAATTGGGCAATGAGAAACGTAAAATATTATGAGTGTTGTGCCGATGTTCCTTATTTGGATCTGACATTTACGTTAATCTCAAAAGAAACGGTGCATTTTATGTACTGACCCTGCTGCTACCGTGTATGTTGCTGTCCTGCATCACACTCGTCATATTTTGGGTCCCACTGAATCCCCTGCTAAGTTGCAGCTAGGTATGTATTTAAAAGAGTGCCTGTTTTATCAGCACTTTTTAAAAATGCCCGAAGTATTTGGTATATGCATGCCGAAATACGCGAAGAGCTCTTTGGTTCAAATTGAAAAAATAGTCCGATATATGCAAATATATCCCTCGACAATCTTTAGAACTAAGCACTTACTTTTTGTGTTAAGAATTCTAACATTGCATGCGTGTCCAGTTTTTCTCCAATTTTATACCAAAATTCTCTGTTCGTGGTCAATAGATTCCCAATGACCAAATGTTGTAAATGTGGTTTTATCTGTAAATGGCGTTGTTTTGCGTTCTACTCATGTCATTTTGCATAACCATTGTCTTACATTGCTCTCAGATCGGTGTATACGCATTTATTAGAGCAATACTGAAATCACTTAATCTGGGGCTATAAATATACCATTGTCTTCAGCATTGTTTGTTAATCATTCACTCTTTGTAGTGTCATTATCAGTTGTTTTAAGACCTTTTTAGTTTGCCTTTGTTTGTAGCCTAGGAATAGGACTGTTTTCTCGTGCATTATCTATAGGAAATTGGTTGTTTTTTTATATCCAAGCTATTTATTTCATGATCATCAACATTTCTTTTAAGATACATTCTTACGAAAGGGGCACTTTATGCAGATCTCTTTTGGGACTTGGATTTTTCGGCATTTAAAGATCACGCGTACGGAAGGAGCTTTCTGAAGTAACAATAGTTGTCATAAATGGGAGTACACGGGGACTTCGAAAAATTGCTTTGTGCAAGCTTTAGACGTGTTTTACAGACTTCGCGACTAAGGTTTGTCTCCGCCATTTAACACTAACATGTGTTCAGAACTCACATCACACAGTCCAATTAAAAATGATTTTTAATTCGCTAGATGTTCCTCATCACGTTCTTGGCGACACCCACAGCTATAGGCACACGCACGATGTACATCTATATAAAACGTCATTACTGTCTGTATTGGTATTTATTGGCATTTGCAATCTTGTTTATTATCAATAACTGCCTTTTTCTCTCTATTCGACACACGCTCCACACTGGTTGTGTATTTTTTTAAATAAAGATCTATGCATTGTCTCTATATAAATGCAGTTCAAGTTATATTTATTGTATTCCCTTGGTGACAGTGCCGACGACCGACTAAAGGACCAGCGAAGCGCCCTCGTAAATGTTTACAATACCGGGACCATAGTATGGATGCCTCAAGCTATTCTGAGAAGTTCTTGTGGATTTGAAACGAAATATTTTCCGTTCGATACTCAGAACTGTTACCTGCAATTCGGCTCCTGGACTCACGACGGCACATATCTTGATCTTCAGTTTTTAACAATATCACCAGATTTATGGTGGATGACTACATTAAAAGCAATGAATGGGACATATTAGTAAATCGTGGTGAACGCTATGTAAAACTGTACGAATGTTGTAAAGATGTGCCTTATATTGATATTAAGTTTCATTTGACAATTAAACGAAAGTTGCCTTCTACACACTTATCCTTATCTTGCCATGTGGCCTTTTGTCGACTCTTACCTTAGTAATATTCTGGGTCCCACCTGAGGCACCTGCCAAGTTAAGCCTCGGTAAGTGCAATTGATTATTGTAGCTTGTAAAACATAGGTAAGGAGTCATTCAAGATATTCACAAACGTTCGCTTTTTTCTACAACATCCTTGCTTATTGTAAGTTGATATTGCCATTGTTTCATGAATCATTGTTTCATAGCATCCTCCTTTTTGAGGTTGGCTTCCTTTCTGTTTATTTTAGCTGTGTAAACATTTCCTTTGATAAAACAGCATGCGAGTATGCTGTGTTCAATGCACATTTTTTTCTTAAAAAACCATTTGCAATTCATAACAGATATTTATTATTGATCATTTCTAAAGAGGGAAACATAGAAATACAAAGAACAGACTCATTAACAAAACTTCAAACGTTCATTGTAAACACGCTTCTAAACCTTCTATGTAATCTAGATTTAGTTTCTTTCTAAAGTATTGTTTCGTTGAATCTATTTGCATGCCAGCGCACTATCGTATATTAGTTTGCACAACCAAGGGCGCTTCTCAGGAAGCAACATACATGCATGACAGATTTTAATGAAACGTATGTAAGTTACACATTCGGCGGCCAAAACCGAATATGCAAACACCGTATTAAAAGTGTTGCACTTTGGCAAGAAGAGTCTTATTCTGCGAGATTTGGCGAGGTCCGAGTACAATAATTAAAGTTGACGGATATAAAACATAAACATTAGATATATCCAGATTGAACTTTTAGACAACGGATTCGAATATAACTTCCATTTATGACGTACTTTAAGGCTCCATGTTTTGTTTTCCTTTTGTTGTTTTCATTACTATTAAAGCATTATTGATGTATATGATATAACTTCAATTACACCATAACGCCAGTAAATATTGCATACAATTGATAAACCTGTCTAAGTTGTTAAGATTGTGCAATTAGAAATACACATAGAAACTTTAAAATAGTGTTGACAAAAAGTAAGCTGTAAGCCTTATGAATAGAACGGTTAAACACTTGACTTAGCAAGTAATCTTTTCTTGACGTTTTGACAGCACGATAGCCTGAGATTTTTAGAACTGATTTTTAAAACAGTAATCTAATGAACGCACGGTATATCTATGTAGTTGCATCTATGAGACATTTTTGTCTTTAATGGCAAGGTAAGAAGTTCAAGTTATTTTCTTTCATGGCGTTTTTGTCCACCTGAGTACAAATAATGAGATGTTATAATAAACCTGCAATTGTTATGCGCATTATGATAAAACAAGAAGATTTTTATTTTAGTTTCTTTCCAATTCTGCTCTTGGCTTTGCATAAGGGGGTTATCTAAAAGCTATTATTTTTCCACAACGCGGAACTGTATAAGGTGCAATTTTTATGCAACTGAACAACTTCGTAACCTGTAGATGCCTGGATTACTCTCAATCAATGTGCAGACATATTTGTTATGTTTATTTCTTTTTACTATTATTTTGATCCCTGTAGAGGAGCATGTGTGTTGTTCATAGTCCCATTAAACCTTCTTCTTTTCATTTTCTTTAGACTTAAAATTTTTCATTAAATTAACGAACATAGAATGTTTACATAAATGTTTGCTACCATTTACTATTTTAACTTGTTTGAAAAATAAATTGTATTTAAAATATTATCACAATTTTATTGATAAAGTTTTGTTAACAAAATTTTTCATCATATTAATGAACATAGAATGTTTACATAAATGTTTGCTACCATTTACTATTTAAACTTTTTTTGCAAAATAAATTGTATTTTAAATATTATCACAATTTTATTGATAAGGGTTTGTTCACATGTAATTGTTAACTTATTGTGTGCCATAAAAGTAACTGTTACTTTGTCTATAAATTGACTTTTGTGCCTAAGCAGTCAAAGTTGTGTTACTTTTAAAACTATTATCGTGTTCATATCCCTCCTGTATCTTTCCTGCAAGGACACTTTCTGACTGACCACTGGTGCAAGATCTTCTTTAAAAAATAACTGCTGGACGTCGAAATAACATACTTGTGTCAGTCCGATCTGCCTATACAACAATATGACACGGCCAAGCAAATAATGTCATATATTGATTACTGAGACAGTACACTTAAATTTTATAAACACTTAAGTTGAGGTAAAATGAGACGATATTTATTACAAATAGAGAAAACCTACAACATAATTTACCGTCTCAGAACGAATAGAATGCAAGAGCTTTAAACAAAATCCCGACAAAATAAAGAGAAACACCCGGCAATGTTACTAGAATACACAATTTTCTACAAACGCAACGTTGTGCGCATGGAATGTAATGGTTGACAATAAAATATGATGCTTTACTGAAAATGATGCCATTATGTAAATTGGTAGACTGTCAGAGCATTGTCGATTTGCATACCTAAATCAAATTATATCTCGAACAAGTTCCGTGTTGTTTCCTTAAAAAGAAAAAAGAACAGTTACCTGTCCCTATCTGCAGAATGAAAAAGACGTATTCTTTGCCAATTCATTTTTGCTTTAAGTTTAACCATTCGTTGAAATACGCGTGTTACTTCTTCAGCTTCAATAACCAGCACTTAAACAAAATTCAGAACAAAACTCAAACGAAGGGATAATTTTAATTATTATAACACGTGTTCTGGCTTGACTGGTACAGTTATCAAAGGAGTGTAATGAGTGGCTCAGCTATGCCCCAACATTTCATGGGGCTCAGAAAGAGATTCTTTTTAATCCTTATTTAAACGACAATAAGTCAAATCACCTGCTTACATGTACGTTATGTTACATTGGAAATGACTAGGGGCTCATCAGCAAGTTTTATCGATCCTAAAACAACCCCAAGCGGGGGTGGTGGGGAGGGTGAGTGTTGGTGGGCCTGATTTATCTTAAGATACGCAGTTTGCTAACGTTTGGACAATGCTATGTACGATCAATGCTTGGGACAAAATACTTTTGTTTAAATTACGCATTCTTTGATACACACCAAAGTAACAGTTACATATATAACCTTTCCAAATTGTTTAATTCTTTCTTCTCTGAGTAGTATTGTGATGTATGGAATAACATTTTCCAGGAATGAACATATTTGTGGCTTTCTTCGTGTTGCTGCTGCTGTTGTCCGAGTCCACCCCGAAAGCTGCCGACAGCATCCCTCTTATAGGTGAGTATCGGTCACTGTAGCAACACAAGGGTTGTTACCGTGAAGACGAAAATTTCTATGATAGTTAAACCTTATCATATATCACATATGACGAAAAACAAGTACTGACACACAAATACACAAACATTTTAATAATTAATTAAATAACTGGAATGTCAATGAGTAACGTCCGTTACTCGAGCATTAAATCACTAATCTAGTACTCGTCGTAAGAAAAAAAATGACATTTGCATTTCATTTCAAAATAAAACAATCAAAACTAATTGAGTCAAAGTGAAATGCTGGTGCTCATCTTAGACCTAAGTTATGTCATAAAACTCTTATATACCACTACCTATCGTCACCTTTTTTTCATAATTTCATTCCAATTTAACGGAATACGCATAGGACTCTTCGCAATTCATTCATAACCTGCACGCTGCCCCATTTTCTTTTGTTGCTATTTTTTTTAATGTCGTTAATTGGCATATGTTTTCTTCACTAAGCGTTGTAAGCGAGTTGTATTTTGACAATTAACGAATCAATTCGTGAATGGTCCCCAAGATGTTGATGATTTTCGGTTGATTAGATAAATAGATGCTTTGCTTATTGTATGACTGATCAATATTATCTTCTTTTGCAGTTCACGTATACCTTTAAAACTGTTTTAATTAAATAAGCGTTTATAAATAAAGCTGCGAAGTAATTACGCAATCTGTTTATGTCCGTTTCGATAATGAAATAGTTGTTAATTATACTTATATATTTGGATAAATTATAAAAGACTGGAGTTCATAATGGGTTGGATTTTTGATAATGATAGACGTTCAACCCTTTTCCTGTATAAAGCTTTTATTCATGAAGAAAAAATCGCCCTTTTGAGGACTCGGTGATTCAAACACATAAATCATAAAATCACAATTACACAATTAAAATTTAAAATTTACAGTTTCTTATAACCCAAAAGAAAGCTATAAATGCCATTGTCCGTTTTGCGCTCTTTTATGGGAAAATATTATAAAGATTTTATTTTTAGTGTATGTATAAGGCGCATACAATAACGGCTCGAACTTGCTATTTATTTAAATTATTGCTTAACTTTTTAATTAATATGTGCGGTGGTTATGCCTGACGCATGCACATGAATATATTCCAGCTGAAGTAGTTTTGTATTTGCATATAAAGATTGGTCTAGCAGCTCTAACAAGAGATATGAAGATTATATATTCTCCGGCTTCTGACAAATAAATGGTACTTAATGTAAAATTTAAATGTACTTTGTTTATGCAGAGTCTAACAAAATACAATTTTATGACTACTGATCTAGTGTAATGACCAATCGTTCTTAGTTAATGCCGGGTAATTTAATTCCAATAAAAAATAACACATAAAGATATAATTCTATAGAAGAACATAAATATTTCATGTTTTCAAATAAGGCAAATGCCGAATTATATGATTTGCTTTCATGTGTGTGTGTGTTTTCAACGTAACCCATTTGTCATTTTGGGAAACTGTAAAATCATGCTAAAATTGCTCGTTTTGACCCCATATTACAACTAAACCCAGTAGTACTTAATTGCAAAATCCACCTAAATACAGATTTTAGTCTTATGTAATAAATTTTTGTGAAATCAGCTGTGGCTTTATGTTAGTTTAAGAGAACTTAATCGGATTTTGGCATTGATGGGGTTGTTCCAATTATTCCTTTATATGTATTTCTTTCGCTTTTACTGTTGAAGATGTGTCAGAACTCTGGTAACAATATCGAAAAAAGAATAAATAATTTAGTAACATAAATGATACATACACCATTTGCCATCTGACTTAATTTAACTTATAAATAAGTAAGATGCTGCTATGATGTAAGCAATTTTATTGCGTTTTTTTCACATGGACATAAAACTATGGCTTTATATCTTATTACCTGTACGATTATTTTTCCTTTTTTACTGTTTTTAATTTTTATTTTATTTTTTTCCTCAATTGTGGAAAAACACTTGACTTTTATACATACATGTATATATTTAGAAAATGAGCTTATTTTGCAAATGTTTATAATATGTAAAACCAATCGGTAAAGTCGATATTTTGCTCTTTAAAAAGAAAAAGGAAATGGCATTTCGCTCAAAAGCAAAACAGTCCTTATTTGGATTTCAGAGCTCTCCGTTTTAGGGATGATTTCTTGACATATTTGTATCGGTAATCCGCTATCATGGCAAAATGTATGTTTAATTGCAACCGCTAAATTTTGCAGCTTGTCGTTAAAGTGATTATCCTACAATTCTTTAAAGGGTTGCTTTAATTTCATATTATTTGTTTTTAAATCTGAGATGCAACCTTTGCTGTTTCAGGAGCGTACTTCTGTCTGTCCATGGTCATGATTACAATGTCTACTGTGTTGGCAACCATCGTCGCCAACATGTTCTTCCGGGGTGTCCGCATCAACCGAGCCCCGTACTGCCTCCGTGCTGTACGTATCTTCGTAGAAACCCTCACAGAATCATAAATAAATAATAAGATAAACGTAACATATTTGGAGAGATGGAGACAGAACATTCAGCGTTACATACTGTTTACATTTACATGGTCAAAAAGAAATCAAGTTTTATATACCCTTGGCTTTCTTACAATGATCGCAAGGTTCAATTGAGAGCCGGGCTGAAAAGGCCATGTCACAGTTTAGCGTATGCATAAGTTATCTGTAAAACAACACGATAAACTCATCATATTTATTTAAAGCACCACTATCACGCCGACTCAGTGCACAGTCTATATTTGATATATACGCATGACGTATATATAACCGCATGCATAGTTCAAAGTTATACAAGGTTTCCGACTTTCAATTGGATAAAAGTGCCTTTGCCTCTCCTGAACTAAAGAAAACAACATCGTTTAAAAAACAACATTTAACCCATATAATCTTAAGTAAATTTTATCGCTTTTCGAATCAACAGTCAGCCTAAAGCAACTACTATTACTATAAATGCAAATTAAACTTATGGTGACCAAGAAGCTGTTGACTTAGAAAGAAGACCTATGCATGCAGAATCTATGCAAGTGCAAATTTGAAATTCAGAAAAAATACTGTCATTTGAGCGAACACTCTGCACTCCTCTGATATATGTTCAGCATTTTAATTAACAGTTTGAGAACTATTGCCTGTCCGCATTTTAACAGGACAGGAAATTATTTCTAGCTGACATGCACTTTCTGCCTGTCATTGACAAAAAACCGGAAACTCGATTTTGTGAAGCCTATTGATTGACATGAGGAATCCATTTGATTAGTTGACTGAAGTTTGAATCGTGGTAAATGGTCCAATCTACAACACACAAACGTGGTTTCCGCCAGAAGAATATTCAATGTCATCTGACGTAATTTAATGTATTTATTCGTTTGAGAATGTTAGGGATAATCAGTTAAAATAGAAAGGATCTTGTGAAAGATTGTTGTTTAATTATGGACCGGTGTGCATTTGTTGTACTTATTTACACATCAAATAGTCATCATGGCTTCATATGCGATTGTTTATTGTTGTTTGATTTTTCATGGAAAGAAAATGCACCGGCAACATTATAGCGACGTACAATTTATTTGTGGGGAAATACAAATATCTCGGTTAAAACTCTTGTGCAGTTCGTCAGCTGTAGGGCCTGTCAAGTACAAGTTTTTTGCCCAGCTGCGACTCGGAACCACGAGATGAGAGACTAGGGGTCAGAGAAGCAAAAAGTCGGTCACCCTACCCACCCGCCCTTACGCCTGTCAAAATTCTATAAAGAATTACGCAAAACGGGAAGCCAAAAGAAAATTGTTTAAATTGTAATAAATAAACTATAAACATTAAATTCAATTACCCGTGTTTAATTCCCATTAGGACCAAAACCTTCACGTTAGAACGGCACTGATATTACTATGCCGAAAATACTCAACCATAAAATCCTAACTGAAATAATAAAATATTAGCTACAGAATAGACATATTTGCGTTATATTTTATTTAACACCAAAACTATTCGTTACTTTGAAATGTATTTCCCAACCGAGAAAATACATTGTGCAGAAAACTAAATTACGAAACCACAACTGATGCCTTGACAAAAAGTGATACTATACTGCATGCTCAAGCGGTTATTGATTATAACATATCCTAGTTCCGTAGCTAAAAGACGCCTGCTGACTGTTCCGTCCGAACTACCACTCTTGTGTAGATTTCGATTGCCTTTTATTTGATATCTGTTTGTTATTCATATAATTGGATGGAAGGTCTAATCCTTGATATATTGCCGCCCCTTGTCTGCAGCAAGAGTAGATTCTTTGCTTTATGGGATTATCACATCGCCGCCGCGAAATTAAAAAAGATGTATCATACAGTTGTTGGAATTTTGGTCTTTCGATGAAACGATGCCAATACAGTCACGGCAACAAGTCTGTGAGGATTGGTATATAAAATATATATTGTTTTTATCATCGCTGTTTTTACTTATTGAAAAAGAAATTGCATTGGTATTTTGCCAAAGCTATATGCCTGTGGCGGTATGTGATGTTTTAATATACATAATGTTATGCAGAAAATAGTCGTGTTAAAAGAAATGAAACAAGCTACTCGATAATAAGATGGAACCGATATACCGTTATGACTGTTTCCTCTTGAATTTTGTTTCAACACTTTTTAACATGTGTTATTGCATCACTTGTGTTTATGCATTATCATTATCCTGATTTTGGTCTAAACAGATAGATCCATTTAATTTCAGTTGTATTATTTACCAATGATAACTTTACGACCAGGATTACGAAAAGTCTGTTTGAGGTTAGATATGGCCCGCGTCAAACGTTGAGCGTTATTATTATTATGGCGTCCGGGCTGAAGCGCGGCGCCCTTTATGGAATGTGTTTGAAATTTATCACTTAGCTGTTATTTTAGTTACATGTATAAGATCATTTCTCGGCGGTATCTGAACAAGTCTATTTTGTGGAGATTGCCGAGGAGTTTCGAATGGTTAACCCATGTTCGTATCAATGCACTTCGTACCACGCTATAAGATAACAATTTAGCAACTTCCGACTACATAAATGGAGCAGGATTTAGCTGTTAGCAGAACTATAAGACTGTACAATTGTTGCTCGTCCAATATTCTTTACGTGGGTTCAATAAAATATAGTTACATTTATAAATTGAATGACATTTTCAGGGTTTGCAATAACATGTGATGGACGATTGTTCGAGCATTTTTTTCAGCTCGGTGTAAATTAGATTAAACCGTGTTTTTGTGAGTCAGGTAACGTAATTTACTATTAAAACAAAAAATTATGATTTGTATCAATGCTTTTACCTTTTGCACTTTTCATCGATCTCAATTATTTTACTTTTACCCTACTAGTTCATGATCGACGGTATTGCTCGCTGTCTTTGCCTGCGTGACGATCTTTTAGAGCCAGAGACCCCCGCGACACAAGGATCCACTTGGAAAGCCAAGGAGGATAATCACTTCCCGTTTCAAGACGCCGAGATGAAGTGTGCCAAGGTGCGTCTCTTGGACAACGGCCGCGATGATCGCAACCAGAACTTCGGTAGTGGGCTTTCTACTTGTCTGGACATGGACCAGAATAACATACACGGCAGTCTTCCCGAGCTGTACGTTAACAGCGGGTTGTGCGATGACATCCGGGCCATTAGAGAAATCATGGAGAAGGTGGAAGCCAAAAAGGCCAAAGCGGATTTCAAGGAAAAGTGTCTACGGGAGTGGAAGGTGATCTGCTGCGTCACAGATCGCATGTTCTTCATCATGTACTTGATGGTCAATACCATTGGGATAATTGTTATTTTCTTTGGAAACCTTTCTTCTCTGTAAACTATCCCCGTAAAGATGCAAAGAAATAAAACTGATTATGCATAAATGTTATACGAACATACATATACGTTAGGAACTAATTGTTGTTAAACTTGTTGCACTTGATGGTGTTAAAGTAGCCCAACCGTTGATTGACAGATTGAAGTAGATGCCACGGCTGTGGTTGTTAGGTTCTCCTTGTGTAAAAACACAGAACTAATATCCATTTTGTTGAAAGTATATTGGTTAATAGAATAGCTGGATGTGAGTTCGTGCACTTACCTAATGTGGACCCATCTGTGTCAGGGATGTGTAAAAGTTATTGCCACAACAACATGTCACGTGTTCTCTGGCGTATCAAGTTTGTTGTTTTTATTCTGTAGTATACACTTATCTATTTACCACTTGATGTTCGAGCTAAATGTGCACAAATGCTTCGTTGTGTTTGACAGTTGCAAATATGAATGTATGTGTTCTCATGATCGGAAAGACACACCTTTTAGCAGGCATTAACACAAATAAAACACGTCATGAACTTGAGGTATGTCTTATATTAATTACAAAGTTACCATGGTATGTTTTTGATATAGGTCTTTTGAGACAATAATACATATAATGTCCGATCTTTGTGTAACATTATTTATGATTCATTTATTTATCTAAGCATATCTATGTATAAATCATTGACAAAAATCAAAAATCAAAATACTATGGGTTCCTAATTTTTAGAAACAACATTTTTGCCGTAAGTGGTAACTTACCGTTCCCATGATTTGGACATGCTTCGGCAAATATAGTAGATCAAAATTAACTAGCGCTCCCTTGGAGCTGTCTTCAGAAGGATATGCACTATTTGCTTTGGTCTTTTAGTAAAATGTTCAGTTTCGTTATTATAGCTGGTGCAGAAAATTTAGATTTAAATGTGTAGAACTAAAAGGTGTATCAGGTTGATGTTAAGGAAAAAAATTATAGAGACGGAAGCACGCCGTTTTGGAAACTATTCAAAGGCTCAGCTGTCTGTCATTCTTTAGAACTGGGTGTTCAAAATGTGTCAAATGTATTGCAAATAAAATAAATGTGTAACTCAAGCATTCCAGCAAGTAGTTTATAAAATGGGTTTGGCTAAACAGAAAAAGCACCCCAGATGTACAAAATGGCTAGAGATGTCCATTGCTTCTACCCTTAATCTACAACTAGCTACCTATTTTATGTGCTACAAATTTTGCAACATCTACTTTTTTTAATATTTTAGGGTATAATGTTGATGATTTCCCTATTTACAACTGTCGAGAAATGCTCACTCACGATGTAGCAATATTAAGGCTAATAATGAAGTTATGTTAAGCGGGTAATCTTTTAAAAATTAGATGCGCTTTACATTTTTAGACAAATCGCTTGTAAAAGTTTTACTATATGGCTCTAAATAATCAAATATAGCTGTATGAATTTAAATCTTGTACAAATATATACATGTTTAATAAGAATACACAGCAGCACTTCCAAGTGTAGGGAGAGAGAGAAACGAATTTGTAAGGAATGTGGTGGGTGTGGTGTTAAAATAAAAATCAGCCGCGGCTAGAAAATAATGTAGCTGGGCCCGCTTAACAAATCTTTATCTTTTCAGCCTTGAGTTAAAATCATTTTGACTTGGTATTTGTAAATAATCTATATATGTGTTAATACTCACGTTGCAAATATGTGCTTTGTTATGTATCTATTGTCACAACAGTGTTATCTTTTCTATGCAAGATTTTTATTAATAACTGACACTACATTGTAAGTTGCGATCTGTTTAAAGAACAAGGGACAATTTAATAAAGAAATACGTATTTTCTTATGTTAACTTAGGATTTTTCTCGTCAATACAGAAACAGATCCTTATTTCAAACAAAGGGGACTCGTAAGTTTAATATTATTATTTTAGCGACCACCAACTTGTTTTATGCTTTAGGAAATATTTAAAAAAATGAATGTATGCTTAGTTAAAAAAAATAACATGGTCTTTATGCATATGACATCAGGACTGTTTTATTACAGCGCAGGTTAAAAAGTATTAATGCGCATCATGTGTTTTTAATAGCTAGTAAGTTATTGACGGCTCTATGTGTATATTGCTATATATGGCTTGAGTATATCATCAGCTTAATGGAAAACTTCAGCTTAGATTGTGCATTGCTGTAGAATTGTACTATCGCAACATACTTAATGTCGTCTGTTATAGTTTTACAATTGTTGTTACCACAATTGCGTCTCTTAACAAAGGGAAAATACGCAACGCATTCAAAATAGCAGGAGTGCACTTTTTCCAGCTTATAATTGCGACAATGAACAAAAATAAAGAAAGCAAGAACGTTTAAAACTGTTATAGGAAAGGGTTTGTCTTGATATTACTTATGTCGTTAGTTATTTCACTGTTACTGCACTGTTTATAAAAGAAACTGTGTTAACGGTTTCTATAATATGAATCGCCATCCTGGGTTATCACGTCATACATCCGAAATTCCAATTTAACTTAAAGCGTCACGTGTCTCACTTGCAGTATATGGACGGTCGGTTTCGAGTTGGTCCACGAGTTTCTATACAACGAAACTGTACATTTTAGGTCAATAAAAAGGTTTTGTTTTTATAAATCACTCTGACTTGAGTTTTAGATAATGCTTGACACTCCGTGAAATTGATTTTCTACAAAGCAATATACAATACCACCCAGCAATATTCGTCGTATATATGAGATTTCTCGATCATGTTTGTGATTTCATGGTAACAAGGATCAACTATTTGCTTCTTAACATCAACTTATCAGGCTAAGCAAAAAAAATGCGTAAATCCGGATCAGGCAGATCCCGCTGGGAGCTGTCAATCAGAATCTAAAATAATATTTTTGCAAATTGTTTCACTATCTTTTTGGCAGCTTAGTGAAGAAGAATGTCAAGATTTAAATGGATAAAAACCAAAAAATCAAATTATAAGGACAGATGTCACATAATGGGGGCTTTTAGTTTCTGAAATTTCTAGCTGTCGTCCTTTTCATTTAACTAGCAGATTTGCTGATAAAACATTGTCTTCTCGATAAGTAATATGTGGTATTTATGATTGAGCATAAGATAACGATAGTCATTTTGGGGTACTATTTCAGTGTTGTTGTTTTTCTAGTAATGTTTGTACGTTATGAAACTGTTTCAATAATAATTCTCCCTCAAGTATGATCAGTTTCTATCAACAATCTTGTTTTACAGTAAATGTATTTAACTGCCATTTTTAAAAGAATCGGTTCCTAATATTTCTCTCGTTTGTGATCAGTTTCTATCAATTATATTTTTACAGTAAATGTATTTAACTGCCATTTTTAAAAGAATCGGTTCCTAATATTTCTCTCTCATTTATGATCAGTTTCTATCAATTATATTTTTACAGTAAATGTATTTAACTGCCAGTTTGAAAAAGGATCGGTTCCTTATATTTCTCTCTCGTTTATGATCAGTTTCTATCAATTATATTTTTACAGTAAATGTATTTAACTGCCATTTTTAAAAGGATCGGTTCCTTATATTTCTCTCTCGTTTATGATCAGTTTATATCAATTATATTTTTACAGTAAATATATTTAACTGCCATTTTTAAAAGGATCGGTTCCTTATATTTCTCTCTCGTTTATGATCAGTTTCTATCAATTATATTTTTACAGTAAATGTATTTAACTGCCATTTTTAAAAGAATCGGTTCCTAATATTTCTCTCTCGTTTATGATCAGTTTCTATCAATTATTTTTATACAGTAAGTGTATTTTGAAAAAGAATCGGTTCCTAATTTTTCTCTCTCAAGTATAATCAGTTTCTATCAACTATGTTTTTACAGTAAATGTATTTAACTGCCATTTCAAAAGGATCGATTTCTATTATTGAAATGTAAAAAAACGTGCAATACGTTTTAAATGATGACGTATTATGATTAGAAATAAAAATAAACATCGAGAAAGGTACATTCGTATTACAGGTTTATATCGCCATTTAGCTGGTTAATTCTTTAATTAACTAAACTATCATAAGACACACTTTATTTATTTTTGTTCGATTGCAAATTTATCTTGATTTCAATGTGCGTATTTTGTCTGTAAATAGTGTTGTTACATCGCCTTTTAAGACATCTATCTGTAGAATTGAAGTACAGACACAAGATTCGCGCAATTTGCTATAAATATATCGGGATGTCTGAATTAGATTACAAAACTCAGGTTTATGATTATTTTAGCGCTGCTTGAAACCACAGAATCCTCGTCCATGGTGAAAATAAAAAAACTGGTGAATACGATGTTTATTTGCCGCTTATAAACTACTATTTCTGACATGTACATGTAGAAAACGCTATAATTTCCAGGTGGTGGAACTTTCTCACACATAGGCGTTGGTTGTGTTGGTGATAATTTAAAAAAATATTACGATGTATTTCTTATACGGATGTTTTCCACTATTGTACAGATTCCTTCTTCTATTTGTGTATCAACACCAGTCTGGTTCGAGTCCTTTTGCCCCGGCTATTTTTCACGGAGTACATACATGACTTACGGATCAAGCTCTACAATGTTTGCTACAACGTTTTTGGATATACGTGTTTTACTAGCAGATAAAGTTATAAGGCGATTAAGTAAGAATTTTCTTTGGTTATAGTTGGATAATTGACTATGGGGCTAAAATTGTGTCAGTAACAAAATTTGCATGATAATGGTTGTATAGTTTACACTTTTTCTTATCTCGGAGTACATTCCGTGCTTTTTAGCCGGGTCTTTAGCCCTTAGACTCTATCCCGACTGGTGTACCGAAGCGCTTTCATTTCACCGTAACAATTTCCTTTATATTGAACAATCGAACATCCTCGAAAAGTGCCACACTCTGCGCAATTTCTGTCATCCAAATGTTCATTTCTTCATAATTACATTGAAAAAAGTTTTTTTATAATAATGAATTATATATATAATATATTTATTCAATGTTATGGATGAACCTCGTGTTCTAGAAAAAAAATCCTTTGTAATTCTTTTGTTTATATAACACACATGGCTGGGTTATTTAAATAATCCAGAATTTAACAAAGACTAATAAATGTAAACACTACTCGATATTATGGTAGTGAAGTTGTCAGTGATATTTCACATATCCAATAAAACTGAAAGCTTTGCATCAGCTTTTTAAGCATAAGCTTTACTTTAACAATTTTATTACTAAATAGAGAGAAAGTGACATATAACTTTAAATGGGTAAAACACGCTTGCGTAGAGTATAATATTTATTCACAAATTAAACAACTAACAAATAAAATTTAATAAATATTGTTTATTCACAAATTATATAACTAAATGAAAATGAGATTACAAAAACAGTATAAATGTCATTTAGATGTAATCCAATAGTAACTTAGGTACTTGTTCTACAATTTTGTCGTTGTCACTTTTTTCACTATTTAGAGAGTAGATTTGTGGAATTATTCGAGGAAGTTCGTTGCGAATTCAGATTAAACGCCTAGATTTCATTCATTTGTCTTTGTAAAATGTACTGTGTTGCAGCCACCTTGTTTTGTGTGTAAATAAAGTGTGGGATTACATTGTTGTTTACGTCATGCACTAAACTCATAAACTAATGAACAGTTTACGAGTTATCTATCCTTTCATTTCCAGCGAAAATTTATATATTGTTAACCTAATATTAAAAAAAGACATGGCCAATCATAAAACGTAAGTAAAAAGGTCAATCAAAAAGTGATGATATTGCACAACAAAGAAAATAAAAGGGTGTTCCATTTTCAAAACGGTTACAATACTAATGCAAATCAGATCATATTTCAATATGTACATTAGGTAGTAGTAAACCAGGTTGTAAACATTGTTATCCTTCTTATTTATTGTAGCATTCACAGAAACGAAACAGCTGTAAGCAATGAGACATATATATTTTAAAAACAACATATACTAAAAGTTACATCGTCGCCCCTGTAGTACATCCGGCCTGCATTTAAATGCAAATCGCACAGAATGTTTTATGGGAAACGGTCATTATGTTTTATCTAAAGTTTGTTGTCAAGCGACATTGAGACAACTTATACGCGGCTTGTACATATAAGGTTTGTTTCTTTTATAAATGTACAATATATATATATATATATATATATATATATATATATATATATATATATATATATATATATATATATATATATATATATATATATATAAACACATGATAATCAAACATGATATGTATATGAAGATAATACTTTACCCTATGAGAGTTTTTATTTGATAACTTTGAGTCGAGACTTTAGACAAATACAAAAGAACAAATTTCTGCCTGGATATTATCAATCGACAAAAGAGTCGTGTTCTTAAACTTTTCTTGAAGCCTCTGTTTCAAAAACCATGCCCAAAATATACCCTCAAAGGGAGACAACCAAGAGTAAGCACCTCCCAAGTAAAAAATAAGAAAATGACAACAGTGTATTTATTATCAATATAACATTAAATTATATTAACCATCTTAACTCTTCAAAAATAATTAAAAATACATTACCCAAAATATGTTCCTTATTTTTAGTTCCGTTTCAAAGTTATGTTGACAAAGTCATTGTTGACAGTTCTTTCGACAAAATGATGGTGGTTTTCCTGCAAACTCAAGTTAGATTAACAGCATTTCCAGCAGATACGTGTTATGTGTTGTGATGGCCTTGCGGTAAGTGGTAAGGGCCCCTGAACCATACTTGCTGTTATCTGTTACCTTTTTAAGCGCTGGCAGTTCTACCCAGACATTTTTGGGGGCTGTTCCTACACCAAAACAGCTGAACGTCCCTATGATGACCATTATTGGTCGCTGCGATGTATCTCAAAAACGAAAAGCAAAACTTTAAAAAATCTGTTTTATTTATGTTATTTTACGAAAATAATAAATAACAAAATTCCTTCCAATAATGAGTTTAATAAAAACAGAATTGTTACAGGAAAATGTGCTAAATTGAATAATTAATAACAATATTTTGTCTGTTATGCTTTCACATTTCCCGGTACTAAACGACAAACGTATACATACAAAGAGAAACAATTTTATATTTTTAAACGATTAATAACAGTTCCATCCGGATTATAAGATATACAAGCACGAAGCAGATGTGTATCTTCAACTTGCTATTTATCTTTCGGTATGTAACATAATATCTTTCTTATAGCACAACCATTCATCGCATGATCGGAAATATGAAACTGGGCAAATATTTCGACAGTTCACGTTCTCAGACAGATGGTTGTTACATACATCCGCAGTTTGGTATGTTTGTTGTTTGTTTTTTTGGTAAACTGTCTTACAAACTTTACATAAAGCTGTTCCAAGTGTGCTCCCTGAGATTAAAACAAGAGTATTTTCTTTACCTCAGTATTAAGATTGATTGAAGATACAAGAGATCATAAAATTTACAAAACGAAATTGTAAAATAATCTCAATTCACCTTTCCGCGAGTCTAAAAATAGAATTTAAGCTCCGCCCCCTCGCCCACAAACAACTTGGTTTAAAGTGACAGATCTACACATTATCTTACAGATCCGCAAAAATATTTTAAATTGATATCTCCCAAATGCATAGAACTTGTGATGGAGATGTTTAGATGAAGATTAAGACAGTTTCACCCAATGATGCATTCATGACACAAAATTATCAAAGACAGTTGTTGCTGGCTACAGCGGGATGCAAACAGAGAAGCGATTACAGCAGCGTACGATTCCTTGCAAACCACAAACAACCATGTTGCTATTAAACTGAACCAAAGGCTCAAACAGATTTAAACTGATCGCTTGTCAAAATCATTGTTTGTGGGACAATGTGTAAGTGAGAATAAGCATAACGCAAGTAAAGTGTCAATCAACGCGATGTGATTGGCTAATTCCATGCTAATACACAATGTGTAATATCTATTTTTAGATCTCGCAAAAAGGTATATTGTTCAAAAAGGCTTATATTTGGAAGTTGTGTTCATCTTCTTCAATATAAATTAACATAACTTTAACATAACTCACCTTGACGAGCAAGCATTTTTACGAAATTTACATACTTGGATAACTTAAAATGAAACCACTGCGAATAATTTGCCTCATCAAAAATGTACCGCATCTGAATTATACAACAATGATCAGGTAGACATGAATTAAATAATGAGCATAAGCTGCATATTGAGTCTGTCTACAGTAAAAATCTTAAGTTTCTTCTGATTACATAATAAGCGGATCCTTCTCTATGCAAGTGTCAGACACGATCAGCTGTATTCCATTACAGGAATGGTTCCAGAAGATATAACTATATTTCCCAAGCGTTTTGGTGCGTTGAATTTAACGAGTACTCTGGAAGGGACCACGGTCATCATTTCATCTGTTCAGACAACACAAAAATTCAAAGGGGTTTTTCATGCGCTTAAGTAGACGAGTGATCTGCAAGAGATCAAAGTCATCATTTTATCTTTACAGTCAACCTGTTGACATATGTGAAAGTTAGAAATTATTGTCTGCAAATAAAAGCAAACTTAAAAATTCAAATGTGGTATTTTGGTGTTTAAGTAGACGAGTGTACCGGAAGAAGCTACAGTAACCATTTTATCTTTATACACAACCTGTTGACATATATGAAAGTTAGCAATTATTGTCTGCAAATAAAAGCAAACATACAAATTCAAAGGTGTCTTTTGTGCGCTTAAGTAGACGAGGGATCTGAAAGACCACAGTCATCGATTTATCTTCACAAGCCTGCTGACATATATTAAAATTAAAAGTTATTTTCTGTGGATACAAGCAAACGTAAAAATTAAATGTGGCGTTGGTCGTCATTTAGAGGAACATTCGCAAGTGGTAAATGTTTACAAATAGGACAATTGAGAACTCCAAAACACATACTTTCAAAACAAATGACTTCTGACAAAATAATTATGTTGATATAAATCTGTTTGGACGTTTTGTCGTTGATGTATTTACATCGAAAAAGAAATAATACAAAGCAAATACATAGAATGGCATGCCCCAAAGCAATTTGCATTTTTCATTTCTTCAAATTATATCTTTTCCACAATGATGTCAATATGAATCATTAAAGATTAGCATCGCCCTCATTGTTTTCTACTCCCTCACGGTGATTTAAACATCTCCTTTTTATATTCCGCTTCCACTGTTTTAATACACATTGATATATTTGATTTCTTTAAAGCGACTTGGTTAACGCGGCTCATGTTTGAATTTTAGCTCAGAGCTAAATTCAAGCTAAAGTTCCGCGTAGTTTGTAATAAACAGAAATGCATTAAATAATATAAAGCCCTATTCCAGAATCTGTTTTCAGTATGATATATGATGAATTGAATGCTTATCAACCCCATAGTTAGGCAAATGGTTCTAGAGAATACTGTTAGAGATGCCCTATATCTGTAAGTGAAAAATCATGCATAACACTATTATCGTTATAACAAGTTTGTATCTGAGCTTCACTGCACAGTTACCAATTACTAAACTAAGACTACTACGTGACCACTTACTCTTTAGATCACTTTGTATCATCATACCGGTAATTTTCTGTGAGGTCGATATCTGTTTTAGCAGAAATACCCATCGTGCTTATTTATAGATTTGGAAAGAATGGACATTTAAAGCAACGTTTTCATGATCTGTACTAACAGACCATTGATTTAGTGTTTAAAATCAAGTTCATGTAAAGTAAAATATAAAAATATACTGAAATAAAGCCCAAAGTCTCCTAAACAGGGTAAACTGTTTTCACAAAAAATTGATACATGTTTAGGCAAACTTTCGAATGATGCTGTTGTTCAATTACCCAGCGTTCCGCGTGTGGATGCTTTATAACGACGTTCTCACCTATATGCTCCATTATTCTGCTTCCTAGGACATCGCTTCCCCAAACCAAGCGTTTCATGATGTTTACTAAAAGTTTTGTCTGAGCCATTAAATATGTATTCGGACATCTTTTTTGTTCCACAATCATGCTCACAGGGACAGCGTGTCTGTTTCATTACACCGCCGCTCTCTTAAAGGTCGCAGATGAAACAGTGTCTCATATCTCCAGATGTCGTACCTGCTCCATATCTTATATCACCTGGCTGTAACTCTGTTCTAAGGTCCAACTACCTCTGCTGCCATACCCGACTTCCTCTGACGCCGTGTTATAATCTTTATAATCTACCCGGATGCTATATCCGTTTGATAGCGCCTTTGCCGTTCTTACCAGTGCTTTAGACGGCTACCTCTGATGCATTATCTACTTCATTGCACCGCGTCTTTTGGTGCAAAGATATGCTTCATAACCACGCTTCCAGACCATCGTGGTTTCTCCCCATAGGCCGTATTTTGTTCATTACGCATCTTATGCCTTCCCTGGGGTATTTTCCAGGCCTCCCTGCCGTGCTTGTCTACTGTGTTCAAGTACTCTCCTAGCGTATTGTTTTAGGTGACGTGGCGATAAAGGATGCTGGTATGTGGCATCTTTGACCTATGGTATCTGGGTATCACTAAATCACATAATCCATTACTTTTTCAGCGCTCATGCAATATTGGCCTGAAAATGCAATACTGCTATTGGTTTTTATTTTCTTTGCGAAGATGTGAGTTATACGTTTACTTGTCAAATATATATTTTCATTAAATATTAAATAATGTTCATATTAAGTTTACGTTTCACATTTTGTATCTCCCTCCATCCTTGTGTATGTTATTACAATTTCTCTGGAAATCAATCTTCAAACTCAACAACTGTATGATTTCTATGATAATCAAAGCCCTTATAATTTTAAATAATAATTTTCAGATGAAAATGTTACTTAACGTTAAATACATTTTTCTATCAGATGCGGATTTTTAGAGCTTTGTCTAAAAAGCTTTGAACATTAATAAAAGATGATAAAACGTTGCGGATGTCAATTAAGGAACTCTTCACTCGAGGCCATTACATTTGCAGCTGGCCAGCAAACCACATTATTGTCAATTTGTGTAATACAATTTCTGCTTTACGCCGTTCATAGGATTTACGTTTATTGCATTTTCTCAATGATCAATTTTTGCATTGATAAGGTTTGCTATTTAATTACCTGAACGTCTTTTTTTACACGATGTCTTAATGTCATTAGCAAAAGCTTTCAGGAGGTCGAAAATATGGTTTACGGTAAAAACCGGCTGGCAACTTTATGGGACTAGAGTCTGAGGAAAGTGAGAGAATCTCAAAACAAAAACTGCTAATAATCTGATATTCGAGGTAACAAATGGAAGAAGAATAGTTTTAGTGTTCATCACGTTCTTGATATGTCCTGTAAGGTGTCCTCGTATGTAATGCGTTTTAAACAAAACCCCTAAGACTAAATTTCAGCTTTGAATTCGGGAACGTGTCATTAATAAAGGATAGGGGTCCTATTTTACACATTTTCAAAGGTCCGTATAATCTGAAAACTGCAAAACGCTATAAATTATGAAAAAATGACAACACACAAGTAAGGAAAAATTAAAGACGCAGAACACGTCAAATTTATCTTCCGTGCGTATGAATGAGGGTACTTACAGTCAACAACACTTCCGCCAGATAATGGAGATTAATCAAGAGATGTTACAGCCACTAAAGAGTTCCATGCCCTTTTAGAAAAGACAGACGAACGAACAATAAACTCTTCAACTTATGAAGTTTCCCTTGTACGAATTGCGTTTGGAGGAAGCACTTCAGTACGTCAAATGTGTGAACACATAATTGGATGTCATCATTGACATCTCTTATCACTGACATATCACATAACAGTGTTAAACACTTGTGTTTTATAGATATTTATAGAAATGTTAAACCAAATCCATCCATGCTGCTTTGTTGTCATGACAATATACTGGTTTTATGTACTGGAACAAATGAAGCGCAATACTTTATAAGGGAAAAAATGTATTTTGTTGTATTTTTTAAATGTTAAACAGAAACTGTCTGTATGATTTGTGTTATTTTCCATGTTGCTTTGTTATAGGAGCGTTTCCATGCTGGTTATTCTATCAATCTACAGACGCAATAAAACCACACAGTTTTCATAAATAAAATATAAAGCAGAACATTTTGAAGATCACTTTTGCTAATAACACAATTTAGTTCCCAACATCACCTTTTTGTGGTCAATGGATTTCAAATTAATTCTATTTTGTAAACATTTAGTTTTAGATATGAACGTTGTTTTGAGTTTTAATGTCATGTTCAATAACGCTTCTGCAACATTGCCTTTCGGCCTTCCTGCTCAATACTGGAATAATTTAATCGGTTGGTTCAAATGTACTGTTTTCTTTAGCACTGACCAAAAAGGAAAATAAGAATAAGAAAATGTCCTATAAGAATATATATTTAAATCTGAACTATCATTAGACAAATGTCAATAGAGTAAATGTAAAAGATGTGAATGTGATTTAAGGAGCAGTCCAACCTCGCACTTCCTAAGGTTGTTTTTTTACAAAAACGTTGCAAATAAAAAATATCTCATCAAATTGAGACAACTAACAGCAAGCCAGTGGATCGAGAGTTACAACTGATAAATGGAGCTTATATAACAAAACAACTAGTAATATAATAAACAAAAAAACATATGCAAAATCTGCACAGAATATTAAAGCCTCAGCAACCCAATATTCCAAACGATAGATTGTTTTGAAACTTATCCACTTTACAGCTCATTTAAATTTATTTGCATTATTTTGTCTGTATGTTAGTTCATTTTATCTGTTTTAAATCCCGATGCAGGTGCTTACTGTTAGTTGTCTCACTTTGACGGGATATTTTTATTTACACAGAAAGTTCGAGATTGGAGCACGCCATTTACCAGGTTTAAGCACCCCAGTCGGTCCTTTTGCCGACTGACCGTTCCAAGGAGGTAACCGCTGGTTATTCTTTTGTGTGTTATGTCTTGTTCCTTTGTTTTTGTCACATTTACATCTACCATGTTTGCATTTGTTTAGATTTAAATATATGCGGTAATTTTGATAGGACACTTTCTAAAATACCTATTTCTAGTAGGTACGCCTTTTCTTGTAATGTACAACATTTCTGGGTTATGCACATTTTAGGCTATTGATCTGTGTTTTGGTTATCTCTGCAATTAAATGTATTGACATCAAAGCTTTTTACAATTACAACATGTAAAAGGATCGTTCTTGACAAATCTCTCTTGAGAAAGAGATTTGCTAATTAAGAAACATTTTCGTGCAGAAGAAGCTTAATTTAATGCGACTACATTCTTTTGCCATAATTTGCAGTAAACAGGCACATCATTATTTGCCTTCGTTAATGATTATAATAAAATCATTATCGGGAAGCCTTAAAAGAATTCTGGCACGTTCTTGTGCTTTAACAAAGAAAATGTTCCTATACGATACTCAATATTGTTACATGCAATTTATCTATTGGACTCACGATAATAGGGGGGAACATTGGTCTTTTTATGGTCATAATCACGCTGTCAACTGTGTTGGTTTTCAGCACCAACCAAAGTTAGCATTGCTCCTGCTCCTGTTTTCCTGTTATACCCTCAGTTACGTAATAGTAAGAGGCATTTTCTTGTACTCTCTGGCAGTATAAAACCAAAGAAAAACAACTCAAACAGTCTTGCGTTTGTGCAACCTTTTCGCCCACATTGAGTGATAAGACTTCTAATAATTAGCAGTGTTGCTTTGTAAGTGTTAGATAAGTGACTTGATAAAGAATATAAACTTTTATTTACATATAATTATACCAAGGGAGGAGACATTTCGAAGAGCAATACAGAACACAACTTTATATATAGCTAGAGACGTAGACAGGACAAACGTATTGGAACCTTGTTTACCCTGTAATTGCTAAGTTGTTAATACGCCACATATCTCTACAGTAGACAACAGGTCGAACAGATTGCCTGCTGCACCACTTTTGATTATCCCAACATAATTATCTTTTGAGTCACATCCTATCTATATACAATCTAGGAAAGATGATTAAAATATTGGTCCATTAGTGCTTTTAGGCAAAAGGTTTGCTTTTGTTATAAAAGCAAATATTTTGCTTTGATTTGTTAAAATCAAATATTTTGAAAGTTTCACAAAATAAAACCAAGCTGTTTATTGTTTAGAAAACATGTTAGGGCTTGCCAAATCCGCGCAACAGTAAACTTGAAATCCAAGAAAACTCTAAAGAAAAAATGCTCTAATCGGAGTCTCATCATTATAATTAAGAATTAAAAGCACAATCAACTTCAGATGACTCAAAAAATGGTATGCCTTCGAAATTATTAAATCAGAAACGAATTTATGAATATCTGTTATTTGCTTATGCTTATAAATAGGTCAGGTTTACGTTGGTTGGACGTATCCACACAGAGAAGCACTGTATATTAAAATCATAAGAATAATAATAAAATATCAGTCACATTTCACTCGTTTTCTTATTCTTCTACTCACATAATTTGAATTCTACTACATTTACTTCCAAACCGTGTTTATACTACATTGAAATGACACTTCTCAACAACAGGTATATCAAAATAAAACCAACTGGCACCGTTACAAGGTACTAGGAACAGATATTGATTATTACACTTCATTGTTCTGTAGCCCAACTAGAAAGAACTACCAGACTTGTGAAGCAAGCAATTGCCTTTTATTTGATATTTGTTTGTAATTCACATAATGGATCAAATATCCATGATATATTGTCGGTCCTTGTCTAAAGCAAGGGTAGATTGTATGCTTTATGAGATAACCACATGTCCGCCGCTAAATGAAACAACAGTGTATTACTGTTTGTATACGCAGATTCGGGGATGGCGGACTTATGAAGAACCCTTGCAAATACCATCACGCCATTATATCCGGGATTTTAATAAGAGACCGATTATTATGTAAACTAGCAGCATTTATTGTATTCATATCATTAAACCTGGTTCTAGTATTCTAATATTTAAATGCACGAAGCTTTAAGTTTAGTGTTGGATTACATTGTTGTTGACACTATGCACTAATCACACAGTGATGCACATTTTACGAGTTGTGTATCTTTTCATTTCTAGCGAGAATTTATTTATTTCTCTACATAACCAAATAGCCTTGACCAATTATAAAACTTAAAGACAGGGCCAATTAAGAAGATGTCGTGTAACCCGACGAACAGCGAAAACAGTTTAGCTCCGTTTTGTAGACGCCCACGATACAGAAAGCACACTATTTCAATAATAAATGGGCATCAAATTAAATATTTTTAAAGAACCATATGCTTATATTGACATAGTCGCACCCCTCCCATTTGCATCCATCAGATGCGATTATCTTAAAGAGATTCATTAGAAACTGTCCCACTGTTTTATCTAAAGTTTGTAGGGAAAACTCGACTATTCATACACGGCTCGTTTATTTCATTTTTAATTTATTTTCTTAAAAATATTTACTAGAAACACGCGGCAATCAAACAGCATATTTTACGAAATAAGACTAAAACCTTTGAGAATGATTTGAAAATCCTGAAACAAACTATTAGGAAAAAATTAAAAAAACTTTTCGCCTTAATACAGCCATCAGACAAAAAACTTTTGTTCTTAAACTCACACTTCCTGAAGCATTTCTTTTGAAGACAATGACCCAAACTAATAGTAAGCACCTGAATCGGGAGTAAAGAAGTAAAAAAATAACAAAATGAATTGACCATAAAATATTGTCTTATAGAAGATCAGTTGCAAAAATAAATCAGTCCAATGATGCTGCCAAAATAACTTTTAAACAGTGTCTTCAAATAAAATGGTAGTGGTTTCCTGTAAAAGTTATTAAGACGAACATTATTTATGAACTGCGGATTGGTAGGATCTGTTTGGTCTAATGGTCTTGAGCTGGCCTTCCGTTTTTGGAAGCCCTTTGATTGAACCATTGTAGCTGCAATCGTTAATTTTTTTTAACAAAGAGTTGTGTTTAATATGTCTTACTGTAGGTTATTTTATGATATTAAAGATTAGCCTGTCCGTTTGAATGTGGATGGAGACCAAAAATACGAACACTCGTAGTGGACGGGACTTTTAGTGTGTAGGGAAAAATATTGTAGAGATATTGCATATTTTTCAAAGATTGAATGAGAGTAGATAAATAAATAAATTAATAAATCCTTGAAATAATGAATACACAAAAACATAACTGTTACAGGAAATGAAATTAATTCATTAATAACAATATGTTGTCGGTTATGCTTCCACATTTACTGGTACTAGGCTAATCGAAAAAAAGTATACATACAAAAAGAAAGATGAAAAAGCAATTTAAAGCGCATCTGGATTATATTATATTAAATAGTATGCCTTTGTTTAGTTCTAATATAAAATTATTCTTTTCTAGGTACCATACGGATATTACTTTTCAATTACGTTTCTAACGATGATGTCATAACTTATCTAAGAAAACGTCGGTGCTTGGGAATTTTTTTATTCAACTAGACCGGTTTTCTTTTCATTGTTTGCATTTGAGACTCCCCATCAGGAAGTGCGGCGTAAGAGCTCTGCAAAACCGGTTTAAGCACCCCAGTCGGGGAGTTTTGCCGACTGACCATTCTAAGGCGGTAACTATGTGTGCTCTTTTTTGTTTAATGACTTATCACAGATTTGTACTTACTTTTTGCATTTGGCTTGCATCTGAATACCTTTGCCTTTTCAAATTATGGTATATGTTGCAATGCTCATAGAGCTTTGCAATATTACCTTATTATTGTGCAACCACGAAGCAGATCTGTATCACATCTCATGGGATGAAGTATGTATATGGCAAATATCTCGACAGTTCGTGTTGTAAGAGATGGACGTTCTATACATCCGTAGATTATCTAGAGTCACATAAGTGTCCCACAAACTGACATAAAGCTGTCTCGTTCGTGTTCTTAGGACTTAAAGCAAACGTATTTATTTCTTAACCAGAGTTTTAGTGTCAATCGAAGATAAAAGAGTTCATAATTTACAAAGCAACATTGTAAAGTTATGGCAATTATGTTGCCAACGAAACTTGAAGATAAAACATACATTTACATTTTACTACCTAGCGCTCTAATTAAAAGTAAAAGCATAAAAGAACCACCGCAAAGAGACAAAGAAAAAGTAATAGTTACCGCCTTGGAACGTTTAGTTGGCAAAAGTAACAATTAGAGTATACAAACAGGTTAACGCAGCTTCAATATGTCATTGCCTGTTTGTAAGGTCATAGACAAAGAGTATAAAATATTTTTGTCACAAAATGTCATTACAGTAAGACAACCATCTTTATTTGTTGTTATGTATGCATTTGTAAATGTACGCAATACTCGAAAGAGGCAACATTTAGACAAAGTTCTGACAAGATGATCCTTAAAGATGTTACTTTAAATATTTCTGGCAAATAACTTCCTGATAATATGTGTCTGACAATATTTTTCTAGCAAGATGAATCGAGAAAAAGATATGATCCATGTTTCTAACTCATGATTTCTATTTTGTGCGGGCGAATGTTTCCACCAAAATCTACAAACCATAGGTTTTCTTTCTTTTTCGCTGATTTAAAAACTGGAACAATTAAAGAAAAGAAAATAGGAAAATCCTCCGAAATTGCCAAAATCTTTTTTAGTATCTATGTAAATATGTATTTGTAAGATAAAGGGTAATGTTTATTATACTGATTGCGCTTACTGCTTGTATTATGCCTGAAAGAGATTGTGTGGTAGTTGTGGAGTTTTTCTATTTCAACTTCTGAAGTGAACAAGTCGCCTAATTAATTTGTTGATTCTTGTTTTTCTTTTTAGGCTAAAAAATTTCATTAGCATCAAGATTGTGTCCCATGATTGTAACTTTTTTCATGTTTTAGTCATAAAGCGTCAAAGAACACAAACGTCACAGATTTGTTCAGCGGTCCCGTCGTATTCCTTTTTATTCTCACCGCTAGAGAGTCATTTTACCGTATATAACAAAGCTTTTGCACGAAATTAACAGAAATGGATTATTTTGAAGCAACCACTGTGCACTTTTCTTCTCATAAAAATAATGTCCCACATCTGAATTTGAAAATACAACTTAACAATGTAAAAATACTTTAATGTTTTCGGCTAAGCTGCGTCTTGAGCCCACACCATTAACAGGCAACAGATTGCAACTACATAACACCAGCGGATCTTTCTCTATTCGAGTCTCAGATACGATTACCTGTATTCTATGACAGGAATATTCTAGAGGATAAAAGTATATTTCCCAAGCATTTTGATGCGTTGAAGAAGATGAGTTTCTTCAAAAGGCCACATACATCATACAATTTTCACATACCACCTGTTGACGTATATGAAGATTAAAAACTATTTTCTGAGCATATAAACAAAGCTAAAATTCAAAGATGGCTTTGCGCGTTGAAGAAGACGAGTTCTCTGGAAGAAGCCACAGTCATTATTTTATCTTAACAGACAATCTGTTGACATATATGAAAGTTAGTAATTATTTTCTGCAAATAAAAGCAAACATAAACATTCAAAGGCGGTTTTGTGCGATGTAGTAGACAAACGATCTGGAAGAGACCTAAGTCATCATTTTATTTTTACCGACAACCTGTTGACATATATGAAAATAAGAAAATATTATTAAAGGTTGTTTTCTGCGGGCAAAAGCAAGCATAAAACTCACTTGTGGCTTTGGTGAGGGAAGTAGACTAGGGAACTGGAAGAGACCGCATGCAATATTTCATCTCCACAGTCAACCTGACATATATGAACGATAGGAATGATTTTCTGCAGATAAAAGCAAACATAAAAATTCAAAGGTGTCATAAAATATCGTTTGGTCGAACATTCGCGAATGATACATGTTTACAATAGAGCAATAGAGAACTCCGAATCGCATAAGAGAATTATTTTTAAAACAAATCAAATGCCTGATAAAACATTGAATATGCTTGGTGGCAATGTCGTTGATGTATTTACATCGAAAAAGAAATCATGTATACAAAATACATCGAATGACATGCCCCAAATGTATTTCCATTGTTGAAGATTTCAAATGATTTCAAATGATTTCTTTGCAACATACAGGCGATAGCAATATGAATTAAACATTACCAACGCCCTGAATGTTCTCTACTCCCTCTCAGGCACTTAAATGGCTTTTCGGAAACCTCATCCATTGTATCAAATACAATTTTATACATTTGATTTCTTTAAAGTTATTTAGACATTCAAATATTGAACACCACAATTGGCCAAACCGATTGCTTAGCTTTCAGGAAAGGTTACTTTTGTACATAGTGGTTTAGTTGCCTGAAAGCAATACTGTTCAATCTTAAGCACAGTTTCAGGAGATCTCTCTAGGGCCAGGAAGCATAACTAGAAAGTAGTAAGTAGTAGACATAGTTTCTCCGGGATCACATTTCATTATTTTGTTAATGTCGACATACATTTATTATGAAAGCTGTTTTTCTTACTTCAAGATGATCATATTCAATTTATCTCAGTTGGCTAATCACTTGTTAATGATAATCATTCTGATGATTATAATTGTTATATTGATTTCAATATTGACTTAATTGATATCGATTAAAATGATGTGATTAAAATGATTAATGTTTATATTATTGTATGGTGCTTATTAGGAATAATATCTTTAAGTAAGTGGACGATCTTATACAAAATATCATGTATTCTTTAATATCTTTCTAAGTTAAGACACAAATTCATATTCTAGCACATTATCAGTCAAAACTAATTTATCGTTAACAAATTTAAATTTAAATTGAGATATGAATATTTATTTCCACTTCTGCTGTCTGATGCATTACCCGCCTTTCTTAATGACGGATCTGCTTAATTACACCTCGTTTCTTAAGGTCGTATATAAATGCTTTATTAACATGCTCCCTCATGTCTACACCAGTCTCCTTCTCGCTCGCATGTGTTTTTTTTTTATCTTTCGTCCTATCCCTTACCCAGGTTTCCGGGCGTCTTTTCTGTTACGTTATCGTGGACGTCGAGTCTGTTGCATTACACCGTGATCCGTGGTCGCACTATGACTTCATTATACTGAATGTCGCATCTGCTTCATATCTTGAATCACCGGGATGAGACGTTTGTGCTGTCATACCCGGCTTCCTCCGACACTGTCTTACCATCAACCATGATGCTGTATCTGTTTACAACGCGTCTACCGTGCTTGTCGTATTATCCGGGTCTCCCGGAGACCATTACCCCGCTATCGCGTTGTATTAGGAGGCTTCTGCTGCTACAGTATCTGTTTCATTACACCATGTCTAAATAGATACGTTTTATTAACATGCTTCCCGACTGTCATATCTACTACCCAGATGTTGTATCTGCTATATTACGCGTCTTCCCTCTGATGCCTTCTCTGTTGTTTCGTCCGAATCTTCCGAATGCCGTGTCTGTTTACGGTGTCTAAGTGCTCTTTGAGCCTCCTTTCATTGGGGATGTGGCTATTAAAAAGATCTTTGAACTTTGGTATTTGGATATCACTAAAACAAATTATCCAAACTATTTAAGCGTATATTTGTTACTTTTTTCAGAGCGAAAGTCACGAATGTATACATGTCCTATACATATTTTAATTACCAAATAAATTTCAAATTGCATTCTGTTTTGCGCTTTCATCTACTGTACATGCTGTACACATGTTTACAGTTTAATTTGTTGCTAGTTGTTATGTATGTATATAAGTTCATTGCATCTGTTTTATCTCCCGATGCAGGTGCTTACTGTTAGTTGTTTCACTCTGACGGGTTGTTGTTATTTACACTGTTTTTTGCAAGAAAAACCTTCAGGAAGTGCGAGGTTGGAGCGCTTCACAAACCAGGTTTAAGCACCACAGTTGGCCCTTTTGCCGATTGACCGTTCCAAGGCGGTACCTGATAGTTTTTCTTTATGTGTGTTATGTCTCGTCTCTGTGTTTTTGTCACCTTTGCCTTTACCTTGTTTGCCTTTGTCTATTGGTAGATAAAATTTAAATATATGTGAACATTTTGATAGGACCTTTTCTTATTTACCTTTCCATTTCCCTGCACCAAATTCACGATTTTATGTATATGATTTCAATTTCTCTGGAAAACAGTCTATAAATCCATCTACAGTGTGATGTCCATTTAAACCACTTTATTAACAGAAAATGAATTATTTAACTTCTGAAGAAAAGTTCAGCTTTCATCATTTCTAAAACTTTACTTGAGTCTGTCGCTCAAAGTTGAAGCTTAAAATACACGTGTTATTCATTAGCAGTACATTTTTTAAAGTAAATTTGTCTTTTCCAAAAGCTTCAATCGCCAGTTTTCATTTCTGGACATGGTTTAAAAAGGTTTGATCATTTGTTAAAGAAGGTCACGGCTATCAGTCACGGAACTTGTCATTCGTTGCCATAGCATTTTGCAGCTGGCCAATAAACCAGATTAGTGCCAATTTGTGTAATGCTATTTCTTCTTTACGCCTTATAAGAGTTACGTTTATTGCTTTTATTCTTTCAATTATTAATTATCCCATTAATCAGTTTTTTTATCTTTTTTCTTAAAAGTCGTCCGTTTACAAGATTTTCTTAATATCATTAGCGATAGCTTTCAGGAGGTCGAAAATATGGTTTTCGGTATAAATAGGCTCGAGGTGTAAATTGGCTCGGAACGTTGTGGGTCTAGAATCCGTAGCAATTGAGAGACTCACGAAAATTGTTACTTCTAATAATCCATTTGCTTAAGCAACATGTATCATTTTTAATGGTTTTAGGGTTTAAATGTGTTCTTGGTGTAAACTTTAAGGTGTTTTCGTTTGTAAAAAAATACAGCTTTGTATTCAGAAACGGGTCGTGAATAAAGAATCCTACTTGATACACTGTTCAATTTTTTTGTGTAAAATTTGTTTAGCACGGCTTACTGCAAACGGGTATAAGTATTGCAAAATTGTATTGCAACATGAAAACACATACATAACGAAAGTTTAAATAACTATATTAGTCCGCTAAAATGCGTACACAATCATCGTCATATTTATTGAAGTGCAATGTCCCTGATATGCACCTGCCTGATAATATTTATTTATGTTTTAATGCAATTCACTTTGTACCGTTAATTATATTCGATCTATAAAAAAGAGATTTGGAAAGCAAAACACGTTAGAAAACTACGTTAATTCCTCTATGCTTCTATGCTTATTAAGGTAACAACTTTCTATCTGACAATATAGAATTATCGTATAATATAGATATTACAGCCATAAACTTATTCCATGTCTTATTAGAAAAGATAGACAAACGAACAGAGAACTTCCAGCGACAACTAATGAAGTGCTCCTTGTACGGCATTTTTTTGAAGAAGACACTTCTGTACTCCAAATGTGTGAACGTCCATAATAGAAGTATCTGACAATAGTGTTCTACAATTGACAATAGTGTTCTACAATTGTGTTCTATAAATATTTAATATATAAAGCCAAAAATTACCATGTTGCTATGTTGTCATGATAATAAGCCGATTTTATGTACGGGAACAAATGCAACACAGTACTCTTATATGAGAACTATGAGCATTTTGGTAACATTACATTTTTAAATATGTTTTCAGAGAAATAGAACGAAATTCCCGTATCATTTGTGTCACTTTCAAAGCTGATCTGTTAGAATGTGAACAGACCGGTTTAAGTGCGGAGACATATTATTCTCAACGATCTTCTGTTATTGTCTAAAGACTGACATACAATTTATCCGTAGTATGCCTTTATTTCACATAATATTCATTTAACTGACACACTATAGCTGAATGAAGAGAATTTTATTTTCGTTTGGCGCTTTTCTGATAACACAACTTTTCTTTATAGATGAGATTTGCAAAATGCAATACTAACAGATTAAATCTTAACCTCTTTGACTCAGTACCAATTTTTACGTAACGACTGTAAACCCAGATAAACTACTCCCGTTAGGATCATTCTGATAAAGATCCACACTACTTGCTGCTGATATTGCTGTTGGTGTTTCAGGAATATACCAATAACGAAAGAATAAAAAGAATTAACTTACATTTTTATTTTGACTGTAGGCATTGGTTTGTAGCTTTGTATTGTAGTAAGTTCATTTATTTTACTCATTACCATTTTTTTTCTAATTAACTCATTTCAGATTTTCAAATGTTTCTTTTCTTATGATGATGATGAAGAGGAGGAGGAGGATGGCCGAACAAGGTCCTTTTTGCAGTCATTTGATTCCCAATGTGTTCAATTTTGTAAATTTACATGTGATTTAAGTTATAAAACCGTTTGTTTTGTGATTTTCTAATGTCATATTTTAAAATGCTTCTCCAACATTAAATTTTGACCTTTATATACCCGTTTAATACTAGAATTATTGAATCGGTTGCTTTAGATTTGCCAATGACTTTAGTACCGACTGAAACTTTGCTTCTTTATGACGCCATAAAATTTACTTGCATCACCCTTTGTCTAGTACCTCTTTCCTTGTAGCATACAAAATGAAATTCTTTGTTATGAATCTTCTTAGTTTATTGATTCGTTTGTTTAATATCTTCACAATTTAGTTCTTGTACATCAAACTGTTTTACAATTACATCTTGTAAAAGGATCGCTCTTAACAAATCTCTCTGGGGCCGGGGATTTGCCCGTTTACAAAGAGTTTCGTGCGGTTGAAGCTAATTAAAGTGCCAACATTCCTCAGCCATAATTTTCAGTACAGTCACCTGACAATGCTTTGTGCTTGTTACATATTTTACAAGTTCGCCACTAAGACTTGTCTCAGTCATTAATTGCTGTCGTAAATGCTTATTATACGGGAACAATAATCAGGAAACCTTCAAGGAATCATGGGTCCGTGTATAAATCGTCTTTTCATTTTTCATTTTTGTTTTTTCTAGTCAGAAAAACGGAAAAGTATTTTTTGTTTTTATGTATCGAATTTAAAAAAGACAACAACAAAAAAGCAACAAAGAAATATATGTATTCCGGACCGTTTTTCTAACGTAAACATGTAGATAAAAAAGGAGAACTTTAACTTCTTACCGTTCCACAAAACGAAAAAACGAGTGGCGCTGCGATCGCTTGGCCCGGCCAAGGATGTAACTATCAAGATAAGACATATGTTTCAATGGTGGCCAGTTATAATTTGCATTCATTCATCCTTACTGGTGTTGATATTGCTTGGTACTGTTTCTGACCGTGTCGTGCTAGTTACCAACCAATTGCAGCGTCACTCGCTTTTCGTTTTCGTTTTGTGAAACGGTAAACGGTAAACAGTTGGAGTTCTCTTTTTAGGTACATGTTTGCGTTAGGAAAACGGTTTGGAATACATATATGTCTTTTGTTGTTGTTGTTGTTGTTGTTGTTAAAATTATTTATAGAAAACAAGAACATTCTGTACCTTTTCCGTTTTTCTAACAAGAAACACAAAAATGAAAAAAAGATAAGACGGTCAATACACGGATCATCATGGCAAGGATCCTATTCGATATTTAAAACTGTTTCAACCTTCGTCTCACTTACAACGGCATTCATCTTGATTTTTATTTTAATATTATATCACCAGATTAATGTTGAGTGTCTATTGAAACGTAATGAGTTATATTAATGAACTAAACATAACGCAATGTTAATGTATTTGACTGTTTCGAAGTGCCTTTTCTGATTTCAAGTTTGCCCTCATACTGTCTGATTTTAAACTCATCTAACTACCTGAGGCACCTGCCAAATAAATACTTGGTAAGCACATTGTTTATTAAAATTTGCAATTAAAAAACAAAAATTCATTCAAGACATTCTTAAAATTCATGTTTTTATCAGTTGTCATTGCCATTCTTTCATGAGCCAGACTTTTCATCCTATCTGCTTGCGTGCCGACACACAATCAAATGATATTACGCAAAATAAATGCATGACGGTTGACAAAGAATTCATGATCGACTGATATCAAATGTCATTATACAATGTTCTTTTTGTCACGAATATCTAGTGAACTAGGGTACGTTCTTTATAAGGAGTAACAAGCCCATATCTATTTTTTCTTGATAAACGCTTATGTTTGTATTTCTATTACACCTTACATGCTTGTCTTTGTAACTTAAAAAAGGGGCGTTAATGTTTAAACCGAGCCATTCGGTTTTCCGATACATGATGCAGAGATAAGCATTAAAACATGTTTCTAAAAATTTCCACCTAATTGTATCCTGGTACTATGTATCTGACATTTTTCTAGCGAGATGAATTATGAAGATATATTTGACGCCATTTTTCTTATGATTTTGTTTTGTGTGGGCGAACGTTTCCACTAATATTTAAGGTAACATATTAATTTTCTTCGTTCATCTTCTGTTATTAAAAATCAGGAGCAATGTAACAATTTTAATCGGAAAAGTCGTCCGAAGAATGCCACAAATATAATACTTTTTAAAAGTTTAATATTTCTTTGTATAAAATAGCAATGGTTTTTATATTTATTGTGCTTAATTTACCTATAAAATGAAATCAATTGTAAATTTGTTTTTTTTTCTCTTTCAATTTCCAAAGTGAACCTAAGAACATAATTGTTTTGCGGATTCTTATTTATCTTGATAAGGTTATATCTATATCTTCTTGAGCATGTGTCTACAATTTTTTATGAGAAAGCTGGATTGCAGAAACACCACAGATTGACTCCGCATGACATTGACTTCTCGCGATCAGTAAATGATTAGGAAAAATATGTGCGCGTACGAGAGGAGACTAGACGCGTAAATTGTGTTTAGACGTGCTTTTAATGCAAGTATATATATAATCTATTTTAACTAGATGTTGAATATAAATAATACAGTCATGAAACGTCTGAAATGTAATATAAAGGCACATGAAATGTAGATTTATTAGTGAACAATGAGGTACAGGAATATCACTCAGTAACGGGGCAGGAGGAGGAAAAGCAATGCATGGAACGATTGTTCCACTGGCTATGCATTATATACTTGGCCGAGATATTTTCGATGACCAGTGCGGCGCCTCGCTGCCTTTCAGCAATCGGGATAAATTTAAAATTCAGATAACATGGATGTAGTGTTGACGAAATAAATCAAAGCAAGTGTCGCGGAGCCGGCTACCGACCAGCTCATACATTTGTGTGAATTTTAAACTAGTATATTTTTGTCGCATCCGGTAGCAGTTATGAGAAATTATTTTAGACGTAATTTTAGTTAAAATGCAATATGGAAAGTATTGTTTGGTGAATATAACAGTCTCTATAATCGGATGTTAGTGGCTGTGTTGAAGCTTTTGTCACAATGTATAATGTTTAATCAGAAGAGGCGGTTGTTTTGCAGCTGAAGGTTTATCTGCTTTTCGAAAGGTTGCTCATTCGATTTACCACGGAAAAAAATAAGTGATCATTATTTGCATTATTAACGCTTACAAAATAAAACTGACACCGCCCTAACAACATTTTGATTTTCCATGATGTTGTCACAAGATGTCAAAGGACACAAGAAGTTGGCATATTGTTCTACGAACACAACTACATTGCTGGATAACTTGAAAGGAACCAATGTGAACATTTTGATTCATCATAAAAAACAACGTACCGCATCTGAATTTTAGACAAAAAATGCCTGGTAAACATGATTTCAATGTTTTAGCTTAATCCGCATACTAAGTCAATGGTATGAAGGTTGTGTTGCAAATGATTAGATAACGCCAGAGGATCTTCCTCTATGTGAGTCTCAGACACGATCAGCTGTATTCCATTACAGGAATGTTCCAGAGGATAAAACTATATTTCCCAAGCGTTTTGGTGCGTTGATGTAGACGAGTGCTCATGAAGAGGCCACATTCATCATTTCATCTTCACAGACAACCTACTGACTAATATGAATTTTAGAAACTACGTTCTGCATCAGCTCATCTTCAAAGATGAAAATATAAAAAATATACGCGGACAAAAGGCAAACATAAAAAATCAAAAATGGTGTTGGCGCTTTAAGTTCATCTTCAAAGATGAAAATATATTAAACAAAAATATCTACGGATAAAAGCAAACAGAAAAATTCAAAGGTGTTATAGAAAGCCATTTAGAGGATCATCCGCAAATGGCAAATGTTTACCAAACAGGCGTTTAGAGAATACCAAAACGCATAAGAGAGTTTTCTTTAATACAAAGATGACTTCCGATAAAATAATTACGTTAACCTTGGTAGTTTTGACGTGTTATGAAATACTATATCCCAAAATACAACGCATGCCCAAATCGGTTTTCATTGTTGAAGATTTAAAATGATTCCACATACGGGTGTCAATATAAATCAGTATGATAAAACAACGCCCTGGTGTTTTCTACTCCCTCTCAGTGAGTTAAATGGCTTTTTGTATACCGCTTCTACTGTTCAATAAAAATACATTTCACTACTTTAAAACGCCTTGGTCAAAGCCGACCATGTTTGCATTTGAGCTCAAGAGATAAAACCACTTTTGTATAATTTATGAACAACAGAACTGCACTAAATGATTTAAAACACCTTTCTAAAATCTGTTTCCATTGTGTTATATGATTAAATGGGTACACAAGCAATACTCACACATAGGCAGTGTGTATGTGGCTAAACGTTAAATTGCAACTAATTTGTTGCAGAGGGCAGTAATATGTACATATCGCATTATATTAATATAAGAAAAGTTATAATTTTGTATATTTGGATGAAGTTGCCTGAAAGCAATACTCTTAAGTCTTAAAAACTGTCCCAGGGTATTCTCTATGGCCTGACACTAAATAACTAGAACGCAGTATATAGCTAAGGTTTCTACTGGATCACTTCTCTTGGTTACGCAACTGTAGATAATAATCATGTTTTTTCTTACTTGTAGTATTATAGCTTATGTTATCGTTTATCTCAGTTAATGAATTACTTGATGATTATGATATCGAAATTTATGATGATCTAAAATATTTAAATGTTGTCAAAATGGATATCCTATTAAAAAGATTAAGTTGTTTTTCAAATTGACTTTTCCGACAATGCTACTTAATGGTAATTATTTCCATCAAGTGGGTGTTCTCATGCAATAGTATACTGCCAAGTTGCAACACAAATTCATAATCTAGTCACTTATCAGATTCTATTATAGTTTATCATTTTATACTTAAATTAAGAAGTCGAAATCAAAATCTTTTATTCAATGACTGCTGCCATAAAGAGAGTTTAAGCTATTTAATATTTAAATCACCTAAATGAAAATTAACACATCCTTTTGTTACAAGATAACGGATAATAGAGTTAAAGTGAAACATATTGAGGCTGCTCTAGTACTTGAACCACCCGGATTTAGTGTTTGTTCCATTACTAAGCTACTTCTGCTGCCTTTAGTGCTGTATTTCGTCGACTACACTGTCCTTAATGCTCCATAGCCACCGTCCCTCATATCTGCTCCTTTATTTTACTCCATCTGATGTCTGCCTGCACCTGGAGCGCCGTCTATTCTTCTTTACACTGTTCCCAGAATGTTTTGTCAGATCCATTACATGTACAAACTTTCTGGATGTCTTTTCTGTTTCATTGTTGCTCTCCCAGGGACGTCGCGGCTGATGCATCACTTCCTTCTCAAGGTGACGTAAATGCACTATTACCATATTCTCTCTGACGCCATCTTACCAATAACCCGGATGCTGTATGTGATTTACAACGCGTCTGCATCCAATGCCGTGCTTGCCATATTATCCGGGTCTCCTGGAGATCAGTTACCCCACTAACAACGTTGCATTTTGTGGCTTCCTCTGATGCAGTATCTGCTTTATTACATAAATGTCGTTAATGCCGTGTAGATATTTTTCATTACCACGTTTCCTTGTGGTCATGTCTTCTGTTTGGATGCCGTTCTGTTCCATTACGCATCTTCCTCTGATTCTTTACTTGCAGTATTAGGCGGGTTTCCCGTATGCCGTGTCTGTTTACTGTGTCCAAGAACTCTCTCAGCGTCATGTCTTAAGGAATCTGGCAATTAAACATATTCCGGCCTGTGACATACAACCTCAACAGAGCACAATGATGGCTTATGGTAATCAATCATCTTTGACCTTTGTTATCTGGGTATCACTCTCAAAATCAGTTATTGCTTATATTTTTATTGGCTAGGTAACAAACAGAAGAAGAATTCTTCAAATGGCTTGAGGACTCAACACGTTCTTAGAATATCATTTAAGTTTTCATTGTTTGGAATGCATGTAAAAATACTATGATTAAATTCCAGTTTTGTATTCAGGAACGTGTGAATAATAACGAATAAAGAATGATATTTTACACACCGTTCAAAATCAGTAAAAATTGTTAAGCACTGCTGCATAATCAGAAGGTTATAATTATTGCAAAAACAAATAAAATCAGGATAATTTACTTTTTTGCTCAGATAAATAAGAACAAAATCATTGTCAACCTTATGTACGGGTAACAGAAGATTCAAAATGATATATTTAGTAAAACGCATTTATATTGCCACAGTTAATTGTCTGTACTTATAAATGTACTGAAAGCTAACAACCTATCTTCCGGACAATAAAGATTTATCGTAAAATATGGATGCTACAGTCATTAACGAAGTTCATGTTCTATTAGAAAAAGTAAATAAGAAAAGGTCCTATCAAAATTTTCACAGATATTTAAATTTTATCTACCTGTAAACAAAGGCAAACAAGGTAAATGTAAATGTGACAAAAACACACAAAAAGAAAAACCATCAGTTACCGCCTTGGAACGGTCAGTCGGCAAAAGGGCCAACTAGGGTGCTTAAACCTGGTTTGTGGAGCGCTCCAACCTCGCACTTTCTGAAGGTTTTTCTATCAAACAAACAGTGTAAATAAAAAATATCCCGTCAAAGTGAAACAACTAACAGTAAGCACCTGCATGAGAGTTAAAACAGATATAATGAACTTATGTACATACAAAATAACAAGTAATTAAACAACATATGTACAGTATGAACAGTAGATAAAAGCCTCGGCAAAGAGAGTAGTTTCAAAAAAAGACGAACGAACAATGAACTCCACAACGATAGCTGATGAAGTGTCCGATATGCATTTGGGGGAGCGCTTCTTTACGTCGAATGTTTGGACGTATTCTTGGACATTGTCCTTTACACTGTCTCTTAAGCACAGAAATATCACAAATCAGGTTAAACACTTTTGTTCTACAGGTATAAATATTTAACAGAGATATAAAGTCAAATCTTTCCATGTTGCTTTGTTGTCCTGACAATAAACCGATTTTATGTGCGTATACAAACGCAATACATTTATATGAGAAAAACGTGTATTTTTGCAGTTTTAAATATTTTATCCGAGATATAGAACGAAATTCCCGTATAATTTTTGTCCATGCTGCTTTGTTATAACGAGAATAGACTGATTTTACGCGCGGAGACAAACGCAAATCTGCTTTTGTCTATAGACTTCAAATGCTGACATACAATTTATCTGTAGTATGTCTTTAATTTATATAACAAATCTCTCCTGAGACAAGGATTTGCCAGTTGAGATAGATTTTCTTGCGGAAGAAGCTTAATTATAGTGACAACGATCCTTTGCCATAACTTGCAATAAAGAAGCACAAAAAGTCTTTTTTACATATTACATATTACATATTTTGAAAGTTCGCGACTAAGGCTTGTCTCTATTATTATTTGCCGTCAAAAATATTTATAATACCAGAAAAAAGACTAAATGACTTAAAGGAATCCTGGCAAGTCTAAAACCGGTTTAAGCACCCTAGTCGGTCCATATTGCCGACTGACCGTTCCAAGTCGGTAGCTGTCGGGTTTGCTCTTATTGTTAAATGACTCATCACAGATTTGTTCTCTCATTTACATTTGGCGTGCATGTGGATACCTTGGTTCTGTGTCTTGTTAACTTTTGTATATGTTGCCAATGCTCATAGGACTTTGTCTTATATATTCTTATTTGTGCTTTTTTAAATGAAAATTGTCCTATTCGATACTCAAAACTGTTATAAAATTCGTCTCCTTGACTCATGATGGAATTATGATCTTAATCTTCTTTTTACATCAATATCACCATATTAATTGTGGATGTCTATATGGTCTATATGAAAAGTTATTGATAAGGCAAATAAGTCAACTGAGCAGAACGCGGTGTTTAGGTATACGACGTTTGTAAAAGGTGCCTTGTTCTGGTTTCAAGTTTCATTTGCTCTTTATATCTTTATTCTTTAATGCTCTGTAGTCATTTTCTACGTTCCCGCTCGCCAAACAAAAAAAACGTAAGCACAGCTTTTTATTGATGTTTTCAAGTAAAAAGTCATTCAACACAAAAGCTCTCGTCGTTTCCGAGACACTTCATGCTTTTTTTGAGTTGTCTTTGCCATTGTTTTTCGGCGTTGTGGGTGGTCAGATTAGATCAGTTCAGAGATAATTAATTAAATCGAAAGGTGCTTGTGAAATCCTTATATTCAAATATGCTGACAAAAAGGAACGGGGTTGCCTTCGTTGGATGAATTTACACAGTAGCACATTTCAGCAGTCATAATCTGGTTTCGTGTACAATGTTGTATACATGTATATCGTTGAATTCGCAATAATGCTACCGATTGGTTACATTTGTCTATTTAAGCGCCACCACACTATTAATGGTAGAGGAATAAAACAGACATTTAGTCAGTACTTCCGGTGCGCGGCAGATAGCTGGCGGAGGTCTTTAGAAGTAAGGCAACAAGAAAGAGTAGTTAAAACTTCTATCCAAATGACAATCCGAAATGCACGGACCAAACGTCCAGTAAAAATAGTTTGTTTTAAACTGGGAAAATTAAATGGCTTTATTTGGTAGAAAAAAAAAAGAAATGAAAGAAAATCTCTAAATTTCGCATTTCTTTCTATTCCCATAATAAGGAATCGTTTTATGATAATAAATTATCTTTTTATTACGATTATCTTATATGACATTTAATTTTTCTCAACAAGTATACATGTATATGCAGAATATATAATAATGCAACCAACTGGTGCGGTTACAAAATGCGATACAATACAACGAGCCTATATTGATTATCACACATCATTGTCCTGTAGTAATAAGACGCCTGCTGACTGTTCCGCCACGTCCAGAAAGAATTACCAGACTGGTGTAGCAACCGATTGCCTTTTATTTGATATTTGTTTGTAATTCATATAATTGGATAGAAGTCCAGTCTTTGATTTATTGCCGGTCCTTGTCTGGAGAAAGAGTGGAATCTATGCTTTATGAGATAACCACATCTCCGTCGCGAAATTAAACAAAAGTATATTACTATTGCCAGGCAGTTGCGAGGATTGTGGGCTTATGATGAACCCTTGCCAATACCATCACGGCATTAAGTCTGTGATGTTTATAACAAACAGACTACAATGCGAAATTACATCAATGATTATGTTGTTGATATCATTAAACATGTTTGCAGTATTCTACAAATTAAGCTATATGCAAATATTTATGATTTTTCTCATTTAAGAATATTTCGGATGCCAATAATGATTATTTTGAAACTATATTCAATAGATTACGTTGCGCATGAGGAAGTTCGACAAATATTCTGACATGATGTTTCCAGAGAGACATTTCTAAAACATATTTCTGACTAACCGTTTTATGATAATATGTGTCTGTCACCATTTTTCTAGCAAGATGTTGCTGACAAGATATTTTAACGCCATGTTTCTGGCGAAATGATTCTGATCTGCATGTACAAAATCTCCTTACATCTATGAGTTACGAACATTGTTACGATCTGGCTCATTTCGGCGCTCCAGGAAAAAGACTGCTTTACAACTCCCATATGCATGCAGTAAGCATGTAACATGTGAATTGGCAAGAGGGAAAACTAAGACAACACTATAAATATTACTTTTCATTTCAAAATACTGCAGAAACAGCTGTATATATAACAGAATATAAAATATTGTGTGTTAAATGAAAGTGTATTTGATGGATTAATAAGAAGTATACATAACACTTACCGGTTTTTTATAACTTTTTAATTGTTTCATCTTATTTTCAGTACCTAATGACCACGAATATTAGATTCTCTTTATCACATAACCAAAACATCAGCTGTCTTTTGTTTACAATGCATCATCTTTTTATAGTACGAACAATCGGCCTTGACATGTGTAATTCGGTTTAGGAGAATCCGCACAAAAAAATAGTTCCACTCTTTACTCGGGCATTTTCCATAAACAGGGAACAGATTCGTTTACACCATGACAAAATGTTATTTTTTATTTATTAAAATGAAATTGTCCAACAAAATCCATAAGACGGCGACAACAAAGTGATGAGGAAATGATAGACCTACAAACACAACACAGCCTTAATGACGTCACACTACGATAATGACGTCACACAACGATAACTAACTAGTGAGTTACCAAAAAAAACGCATGAGTGTTACCTCACGCTCGTGCGGTAGGTTATGTGATAATATGAAATATTGTGTGTTAAATGAAAGTGTATTTGATGGAGTAACATTACACTTACTACTTTTTAATAACTTTTTAATTGCTTCATCTTATTTCGGCTATCTTCAGGTTGCAGCTATGTACATATTCGTTCTACCAGACAAATGCGATCAGTGGACATCTCAAGTGACCGTTGAGATTGACCTTCTTTGTGTCGTTTTGACAAAACCGCCCAAGCTCTGAATGCAAATGACATCCAGGAGAATATTCGGAAAAGCTTTAGTTGTTATAGTAATTAATATCCAGCTATTCTATCAGTAATAACCCAGGAAAAGAGCTAAAACAAAGATTATAGTTAAAGTAAATTGAATACGACAGCGAAAATTGAGTTGACGTATAACCGTTAATTGAATACTATTCTGGTTCAAACAAATCTGGTACACGGGCAAGTGTAGGATGAATTCTCATAATTGATGCACGATATGCTCCCTAGCTATTCATTAGCTGCGGTAGTTGGTTACTCACTCGCTAATTAGACTTGACTTCCCTGTGGCAAGCCCGAACGAAACCAGGGAGACTTAAACTGAACACAGTAGAACACAAAATATATTAATCCATGTATGTAAAGTATGCCACAATATGCCATACATCCTGTTATATAAGACAATACACAACTGTGCATGCCTTTATTCAAACTGTTCTATATTCTTTCTTCGGCGAGCGATACGTATTAGAATAGGAGTATTTTCAGTACTATGCCTATTTACTACTTGAGTACTAACTATATTCAAGAAGGAAAATCTCTTGTTTTTAACATTCAGAACAGCAAATCAACTCTAAATAAAAAGGCTTAAACAGATATTTGTACATAGTCAACAATTCTTACTCATTTTGAGCTGATTTTTAAAACAGGCAGCAGTAAAATCAATTAAAGTAATTAAAATAATATTTTAAACAGATTTGTTTTCTGTTCTTTTTCTAAACACATGCTGTGCAAAATACAATAAATTGATAAGCAATATTGATTTGAAGATTCTTGTTCGCCACTAAATTTCCTCTTTGAATATTGTTTTGTTGTTACTCTGTCAGGCACATAATCGAGTTGTTTTTTTCTCAATTTCTATAGCTTTTAAGGTATTAAGCCACTGTCTTCTCCATGTTAATACTTTTCAGCAAGCCTCGTCGTATTCATTTTTTTAATTTTCTCCGCAGAAGAGTTGTTAATTGTTCAATTAAAATTAAAGTGATTTTAAAAATGATTGTGTTGAATGTTCTTGTCAAAACATTATTTAAGTTTGTTACGCATGTATTTACTAAATGCTAATAACTAATCTATTACGTGTTTGCCTGTAATACATGTTTTCAAAATGGCGCCAAGCAAGGAACAATGTAAATGTTGACTTTATTATGAAAGTCAACCACTTGTAACGACTATCATGACGATAACTCAATTAATAACTAGCGGGATATCGAAAATTTACCTGTTTTTGTTACTAATTACACGTCAAGGTTTGTGCTTAATTATATATATGTATATATTCATAAGGAATATATCTCTCAATAAATTGTGCGGCAATCAGATTGGTAGTTTTAACAGCGTTGTAATCTTTTCGACTATGTTATTGCATGCGAACCCAAAGATTTCCATTTTAATTACATTAATAGCATGTGTTTATATTGTGGCTTAGCCGTTTTGTACAAAATATAATTTCACACAAATGTATCTAACACTAGCCGATTCCTTTAACACTATCCAACCAACATTACCTTTTTTCAGTTCTGGAAAACTTCAATTTTGCTTTGATGTAACAAGCCAATATAATAATAAATATTAAGGTGTAAACAACATATTCTCCATACTGTTTTCATTGTTTCAATCTTCAGACGTTGTTTAGATTTAAAATATTTTAAAGTTTATCTTACACTGTCCATGCATAATCTACTGAATGACACATTATTATAATTCATTAATAATTGTTGTTTTATAAAACTTTTGGTCAATATTGATAGAAGAAAAGAATGTATATTTCACCTACTGTGGCAAACAGAAAAAATATAAAAGGTTCTGAACATTTCCAGATATTTAAATTTGAACTACCTCAACACACAGAGTAATTGTAAACATGAAAAAACACAGAGACTAGGCATTACACACAAAAAGGAAAACAGTTACCGCCTTGGAATGGTCAGTCGGCAAAAAAGGACCGACCGGAGTACCACAAACACAAACTGGCACCAACCTCGCACTTCCTGAAGGTTTTCCTGACACACTTTGTAAATAAAATTTTCCATCAAAGTGAGACAACAAAATTAAGCTGGTAAAGACAATATTATAAACAATCAAAACAACAAAAGTATTTTGATTATAACGAACTCTCAACATGTATGTATAAAATGTACCGACGATAAAAGCCTCGGCAACATAATAGTTCCAAACGGTATAGTTGTTTGAAAAGAAAGCAGCCCAAGCGATGACGTAAAATAATAACAAGTTAATGAAGTCATTCGATAAAATGCAGTGACGTCTTGTCAAAACTAAAATGTGCAAATTTAAAAGAAAAGCACGAAAGAAAATAATGAATTTTAGGAAATAATCCAAACCTACAAAACCAAATGTAGTATGGTGGAGAGCTAATAGGTAATTAATTCCAAAAGGCTTTGCTTTAGTATGCCGAAGATATATCCGCAATTGGCACATGATATAATCAGGACAAGCAAGTCGCTTTAATTACGTAGTTGTTCTGCCAGCAATGACTCTGAACGCACACAAAGCAATAGCATGTTTGGCAATTTACGATTGATTACGTCAAGATCAATGTGTTTTATTGTTTGTACTTTGTAAAGTCTGTTTCTAAAAGGAACAAACGTTTAATTTCAATTAAACTGTCATTGAATTGAACAGCATTATCACTGCTTGACGAGATTCTTAATAATACAAACAATTCTCTATTCAATTAATTTGATAACAGAATAATACGAAAGGGGCTGAGAAAATTTAAAGCGATTTCAAAGTTATTATTGCACTTTTCATCAGTGGATGACATCTAATAAAACTTAGCCAATCACCTTGCCAAGTCAAAACTCATATTGCTTTCTAAATGACTTTTCCGGTATTGGCAGCATGCGTGAAAACAGACAGTGGAGGGATCATGTACGTGTGCTGATTATTCGATAATAAAGGAAATCATAAGGTTTGTGCGGTGATGTATGTGTTCATCATTTGTTCAATTTCGCGATCATTTCGGTCAAAGCTTCCCGGCTGAAACAAATGTCTGTAATCAAAAACGCACAAAAAAAACTATAAAAGTCGAGATTTAAAGATTGTGATGACTCTTTAGCATGTATTATACCAGTTGCAATTTATCTTTACTGTCTTGGGTCTTTGCAAAATAGTCGTTTTACAGGCACTTGTGCTGATGCTAGTTTTTAAGGCAGCAACTAAGTGCTCTTGTTTATAATCGCAATTACTTCGTCATAGTCTTCCACATTGTCTAACAAGCCTTCACAATTTAAGAATGACTTTTAGACCCTAAGTGATTGTTTCATACGTTAACATACATACCCAATTGGATGAAAGAAACTATTTATTTACGTATGGTTGTTATACGTTATACAGCAAGAATTTAACTGTATGATCAATTTACTCTAAAACCATTGTCCACCATAAGTATCGTTTGGTTTCCATGAGGTGAGCATTTAAGTTTTTAACAAAAATAAAATATGAACAGCCGACTTTATCATCTATTCTTATTCGTTATATATAAGCCGCGCAGTCGAACTTGTTTGTACAGTCATAACATGACTTCCCTATATGAATTTCTGGGTCAAAGGTACTAGAAGTGTGAGCTCTAGTCTGAGACCGTTTCAAACCATCTGATTGGTCAAAATTTGAAGAGAGAAAAAAACTAACAAATCAGATACTGGAGAAAAATCTTAGCATCGATCCGAAAAGTTTGTAAGCCCTAACCCAAGATTTAACTGCTGGTAGTACACTTTGGCATTTCAGCTTCAACCACGAGAGCCTTTGTTTTTTATCGCCTTGAAAACTTTCTATAAAGCCCCACACATGTAAAAATGAAATTTAATTCCATCAAAAGAAGACACACATACATTGACATCCCTAGGGGGTTAACATGAAGCTGAAAGTGCATATTTTCCTCTTGATTATCATATTCAAGCGCGCTTACACTTATCGGACTATATTTGTTAATATTCAGCACTCGGTTCGTAATTGCTGTCTACTTCAATGTATTAATAAAGAAACCAAAGAATGGTTATACGTATAAAGATAACTGAAAACTTTTAAGTAAAGTAATTAATGGGCTAATATTTAGAACCGTTTTTTTTTTTTTTTTCAAATGTAAAATCAAGTGATGCTATATAATAAAAAGATGTACTTAACCAATATTTGTGCATTAGCTGTTACAATGTATTAATGTGGTTGTTTAAGTGTAATTTTAATACAGTACTACATAATTCAATCAAAATGGTTAATGCTTATTCTCCAACAACTACTACAGAAGGAAACATGCAAAGCAAACTACCAACAAACAATTATCCAGCTGCACGTTCCCTCGCGTCAAAAGTGCGGTTGTCTAAAGAAGCACCAGGCTTTTGAATAAGATTGATCCTTGTTCAACATGTTAACGAATCCCTTTTTAGCGTTTCCGAAAATTGTTTCGTAACATTAGACGAAACTCGTACCTTCGATGAAAATGAATATGTGAATATTAAACATTGAATCTCGTTATGCTGACGGCTATGCTTTATGAAAATACGCATGGACCCCGGTGTTCATAAAATATGAACGAAAGCAAAATAAGATTAAATACATAATTAAATCACTGCCTCACATGTAATGACAGCAACTCTTTTTTTAATTCCCTTTTAAATTAAAATAATGTCAAAAACATAAACATGCAACACTTCGTAGCCCCAACCTGAAGTATAATTTTCAAGCTATTTCACAAATTGCCCCGAGGTAGATTTTGATAAAATATGTTATTTAACTTTAAGAAATCGAGATGTAACGTATATTCATGTCAAAAGTAATATCGAAAGATTTTATTTCTTCAAGGACCGCATCCAACTAAACAAATAATATAAGAATATTGATTGGTGACAATAAATACATATTTCTATGAGTGCAACTTGTTTCTAAATGTGATGTTTGCGTTATTTCTGGGCATTTTCCTTGAATAATAAGTACTAAATCTTTACTTATACATTATTATGACAGTTCCACGACCTGTTGTCCCAGTGTCCGGATATTGTGACTGGGTGTGGTAAAATGCCAGGTGTTCAAGGCATGCTATACACTGTGAAGACAGCACTATATCTGCTTCCAGTGGACACCGTCTCCAAATAACTAAAATACTGTTAATACTGGGAAGACAGACCTAATAAACACAATATAAGTGTTTTTTATTAAAATTACTTAAAGTCAGTTTTAATTGTCTTAAAAGGAAAAAGTCGTAACAAGTCTGTAAATGTACAAGTCTCTTATTAAACATGTAGGTGTTAATTTAACGCTAACTAGTTCACTGTAAAGCAAAGATAAATATTTTATCCACATAACTTGAGTATATGTCACAAGTACAGCGTTACTGAATAATGAATGGTTCGCCTCTGTATCACCTCAGTACGTAACCTACATGCGTAAATCAGTGGCTTAGTGAGTCCGTGACGAAGTGTTCACAAACTGTAACAGATTACACACAAATAGATTTAGACACCGGTTAAAGTTCTAGCGCCGATCATAGCGAATCAGTTCCACTTGGCCACCAGGCGCCACAACATCTTAACCTGGTAAGCACGAATTGATCAAGTCAAGTCAAAAAGTGTCATTGGGGCGCCCGTGGCTGAGCGGTTGGAGTCACCGACTTGAAACTATTCAGCCCCTCACCACATGGGTTCAAGACCCGGTAGTAGTTCGAGTCATGTTGGAAGGTTTTCCAGTTAACCTGTGGTACGCCGGTGGTTCTTCCAAGACGTAAATCTGATGTCTTTCTTAACCAATATGGCCAAAATTGTGTCGATCCGATGTAACAAAAGAAAACAAATCGTGTGGATCCCGACCAGCCATCCTCCGCTGGAAACTGTTTTATCAGAATTTATTTTATTTGCTGCCATTTTTAAGTAGATATATGATTTGACAAAAGAGTTTATTGAAAAAAGGGTCAAGCAAGTTGGTTGAAACGATACGAAACGAGGTTCTGCTAAATATACTAATCGAATTAGTAAATCATTTTCAGTATTAGGTGAACACGAATGTTAAATTGTATGAACCACATAACAATGTAAAACAGCTATTTTTGATGGATATGAAACACCTTTGTGTCTTTTAAATATCTTAGAACCGGAAGCGTAATCGGTAGAGCGTCGGCTCCTGGTACGTGAGAACCCTGGCTCGAACCCAGGCCGCAACATACCAAAGTCGTAAAAATGGTTGTGGTATAGCTCCCTTGCTAACGCTCAAGTAAATATAAGGGTAGTTCTACAACTGGTTGGCCCGGTGTCAGGATAATGTGACTGGGTGTGGTATCATGCAAGGTGTTCACGGCATGCTCAACACAGTGAAGGTAGCTCTATATTTGCTTCATGTGGACACCGTCTCTAGATAACTGAAATACTGCTGGTGGGACGATAAACCCAATAAACAAACAAAATAAATATCTAGCGGGTTATCGTAGAAGACCAACTTATGATACTAAATGAATAAAAGTCAAGTTATATGTTGCATCGTGTTTCATGAATCTAACAACACGTGTTGTACTAACTTATAATAGTATTGTTTTTAAGTAGCATTATAAGGAATAGTTAAAAGTGACCTTCAGAAGAGATCTTCATCTGGAGGTATGTCTTCAGCATGCTTTTTATTATTGAACTAGAATCTAAGCAGACTTTCTGTCTGGCAGTAAATCACTAGCATTTTTAGTGCTGAAACATTTAATATAAACCGACCTTCTTCCTGATGGATAATTTAAGCACGCCTATTATTCTTAAAACATTTATTCTAGGCGGGCTTTCTGTTTAACACTAAATCATCAGCTCATTTTTATTGTTGAAACATTATATCTAAAGCGACTTTCTGCCTGAAGATTATCAGCACGCCTATTAGTCTTACAACATTTTTTCTAGGCGGGCTTTTTGTCTGGCGGTAGATCTTCACAAGTCTTTCATTGTTAAATAAAGTCTAAACTGACATTCTGTTTGACGGTAAATCTTCAGCAGATTTTTATTGTTGAAATATTATATCGAAACCGACTATCTGCGAGACGGTAGATTATCGATGCGTCTTTTATAATTGATGCATTGAATCCCGAATTAACCCCCAACTGACATTTATAGCATCTCTTTAATTTTTTAAACATTTAATCAGGGACTTTGACTGAAGATAAATCTTAAACACGTCTTGTTTTGTTGAAATATTGGATCTAAGCGACCTTCTGCATGGCGGAGGATCTTGAGCATATATTCTATTGTTGAAACATTTAATATAAACATACTTTCTGCAGACGGTAGATATTCATCTTGCATTTTATAGTCGAAACATTGAATATTTGGACTTTGTGCCAAACTGTATATCTTCTGCACGACTTTTATTGGTGAATAAGCAGAACCTAAGCAGACTCCTTTCCTGACGATAGATCTTTAGTATGTCTTCTATTGTTCAAAGATTGAATCCAATTGAACTTGGCGGTAGATCTTCAGCATGACTTCAATTGTTGAAGCATGGTATTCAAGCTAACTCTCGAACTGACAGTTCATCTTTAGCAAGCCGTGAAACATTGAATCTAAGTGGTATTTCTGCCTAAAGATAGATCTTTAGCACGACTTTTATTGTAGAAGCATGGCATCCCTGCAAAATTTCGAGGTTACGGTGAACTTTGGTGCGCAATTTTATTTTACTGTATGCGTCCGGCATTTAATCTAAATTGCTTACTTTAATGTGTTCAATTTTCTCTATCCCATTTTGTTATGATTTGAAATGCATGGCCAGTTATTTATCAAGAGTCCGTCTCATGTCATATGAAAGTCGTATTTTGATTTGTATGATAGTCGTATTTCGATTTTGTATGAAGTCGTATTTTGATTTGTATGATAGTCGTATTTCGATTTCATTATTTGCGAGTTTGAAGACATTAGCCATTTAAAGCACAATTTGCATATTACATGGGCTCTTGCTTAAACTATGGCGTGCATGCACTTTGACGTTGCTGTACTTTTCTTTAAACTCTGTTGTTTCTCCAGCTCACTATTTTAAGGCAGATTGTTATTTAAAACGGTAATAACGCTTGTATTGTTTAAAGTTCTCCATAAAAGATTTAAAATGGTCTGTGGTTTAAAACAGTTCGAGAACTCTTGTCAATAAATATAGCAGCTGTAAAATGCTAGCAAGGAAGTCAAGGAAGAAGACGAACGTGTAACAGAAGCTGGAGTATGCTTTATTGTTGTATAATTTGAACCTGTGACCTCTTAGATGACAGTCCAATGCGCCGTCCATTTTTTATGTGGTGTTATTTATACATTCCGACTGGCACAATATTGACATACAGTTTCAACACAATCAATTCGATGAATTTGATGGGTTTCAACAGGCGCACAATTATGGTATATGGTTCTATTTGACCTTTGGCTTCATTTCTTGTTATGGATTGCTTTGTTCTGAGTACATTGTTTCACTGGAACAAGTATTGCTTTAACAAATACGTACGAATTATTTGATTGTGTTGCTTCAAGAGTGTAGAATTTATTATTAGATTAAGATAAGTTAACTTGTTGTTATGAATGATTACTATTTAAAGCATTTTGTTTTTATCTTGCAGAAGAGTCCAATTATTTTGCATACAAGTAAGGGTAACAAGGAATACTTACTTTTAGGCGTGTCTTTAAGAGGCTTCAGTGTTACTTAGCAAAGCCATCACTTCTTATAAAGCATATATATATTTAGTAGAACAAGTAGTATATTATGTGAAGTTTCGAGGAAATTGTTTGGAAGAATAACTCCAAAATAAACAGTTAAGTACGTATTCCCAGAGTGCATGGAGGGTCTAAACAAACTTGGCGCTCGTTACTCTGTCTTGTCAGATATTTGCTGCCAAAGAAAAGAAAACGAAAATACTATTTCGTAATTGCTTCATAAATTTTATTTGCATCTAAATTAGCCTTTAAAACCGTTTTCTCTTTGCAACCGTGTTTCCAAAACATGTTTAAATTAAGTTTCAAGACACAAATTGTCTCAAAACGTGAAAAATACGCCACAATACCTTGACAGTTGTCTACATCTAGGGAATATTGTCGACACCTTGATGAGATCATTGTAGAGCAATACCTGATATTGTCGTACCTTTCCATGCTTTCGTGTCGCTGTTGCTCTGTTAATATACTTCTTAGGAGATGTACTTGTTTTTAGAACTATACGAAACAAATTTTAGTTTGTTGATAACTGTAAATTTTCTTGGAGGTGATTTGGGAGATCTAACTTTGCCGCTGCGGATTTCGTCGATCGATTTTTGCTGAATATCTTCTGGGTCGATCCGGTTTAGCAATAAGGATTTGTTCAAAAATAAAGCATATAGTGTTTTAGTTTCAGTGTATTAGTTTATAGTCGACTGAGAAACAAGATCATTCGAATATCTATTATTGTTTAAGTTTTTTTTCTGTTGTTACAAACATTTTGTTGGGGCGTTCCACAAACCAGGATTAAGCACCTCAGTGGGTCCTTTTGCCGACTGACCTTTACAAGGCAATAACTGCTGTTATTTCTTTAAGTGTATCATTTCTCGTCTCTGTGTTTTTGTTACTTTTCTTTCTACCCTGTTACCCATTATCTAGAGGTGCTTCAGATTTAAAATTTTGTGTGATAATTCTTATGAGATCTTTTCTTTTTTTCCTATTCATGTTCATACTTCTCATACACTGCTTTTTCCCTAATGCCATTTAAATAGACATAAAACATTTTAAAACATATAATGCAAACTTTTAATGAACTTTCAAAAACTATCGTTGATTATAAATAAAAATTTTAAGTTAGAAACAGCATACTCTTGAATTCGCGTGCTTTGAGCTTAAATAAAATATAATAATGCAAACAATTTTAATGATATCATCGGCACAATCATTAATGCCATTTTACATAATCTTCTGTGCGTTAGAAACATCACAGACCTAATAACGTGGTAGTATTGGCAAGAGTTTATCATAATGACCACCATCCTAGCAACGGCCGGGCAACTGTAATATCCTTTTATTTAATTTTGCGGCAGAGATGTGGTTATCTCATAAAGCATAGATTCCACTTTTTTCTAAAGACAAGGACATGCAATATATCAAGGATTGGACCTTCCATCCAATTATATGAATTACAAACAAATATCAAATAAAAGGCAATCGGTTGGTTCATAAGTCTTGTAGTTAATTCTGCTCGGGACGGAAAAGTCAGTTGGCTTCTAATTGCTACAGTTCAGTGATGTGTGATAATCAATATGCGCTTGTAATATTGTATCACATTTTGTAACCGAACCTGTAGGGCTTCTTATATATTCTGCATATATACATGTTGTTGAAAGGTTTTAAGGAACATTGAATACAGCATAAGTACAGATTGGGCGGTAAACATAGTCTAACACGTTTCGAGATATGTGATTAGAGATAAAGATGTTCATTGTTATTATATCATTGTTTTATCTATCAGTTCTTAAAGCACAGATGTGACTGTTTTATCATCGACTTCATCTTCCTGTTGTTTGGAACTGAGTTGTTTTCCCAATGTATTGTTTTAGTACGAAGACAACGGTATACAGCTATGAGCCATTATACACGTAGACATTATGATTGCTGCTGTGCGGCCCTGCTGTGTGATTACGTCCAACTATCGCAAACAAGAGCTCTTTATAAGCATAATCAAATATAAGGTTTTCGCAAGATTGCTTCTGATTTAATTTATTATCTCTGATGTTCCAAAACGCAAGCAATTACTTCTTTGCGTCATCTGAGGTTTTTTGTACCTTCAAGACTGTACCATTCTTTGTTCGTTGTAGATTTACCATGTTTTAAACATAGGTCATATTTTGACAAGGAAATCCTTATGCTAGAAATAATCTTCACAAAATCGGATTTCCGGTATTTAGGCGATGATGCAAAGAATGTAAATGTCATTAAGGTTATTTAAGTCTTAAGCTTGGACACGTCGGTTTCGTCGGGGGTGTAAGGTTTTATGAATTTCAAGTTTGCTTTTGTGCGAATTCGGAAAGCTCTGGCTGTTTTTCTAAACAAAATAAAATTAGAAGTATTATGTCAAATTTGCAAATATTAAGGAACAATACGAAAAGATCAATAATTATGGACCAACATATTTCCCCTAGATTATGTATAATCAGCAATATTTGTCATGTTAATGTGTAAGTCATTAATAGTGCGGCATTTGAACTTGCTAGCAGCGCAGTAGGTCAAATAAATATAAGAGCAGATTGTGTGGTTCAATGAGTCATGCGCATGCGCTTAACTGTTAGCTGGTACTTTAATTCGGAAACCTTTCTCTTCTACAAGGATACGCTTGGTATAAACAAGTTAATAATTAACTATTAAAGAAAGATTTATGAGTTTTGGGTGACATAAATGTATTATAATGTTTGTTCTGTCTCTGTCTGTCTAGGTATGTATAAATTTGTTTTGAATTGTTCTGTTAAACGTACAACAACAGCAAACCAAAAAGTTACTACTCTGTAACGATCCGTCGGCAATAGGGGTGCTAAAACCGGTTTTACAGGGCTATAACCTAAGGGTTTTTCAAGTGCAATCAGAGAAAAGAAAATGGATTTATTTAAAGCAAAAATGTCCAAGTGAAGAGGTATTCTTATGATTAAGATATAATGTCGTAGGAAAGTAGTGAAGTATGAAAAATAAAGTCCACGTTGTACGTGGGTGAGTGGATAAGTATCACTTTTTAGAACGAAAGTCAAAGAAAAGTGAACGTTACAATCCTGATAGGATGAATTAAATGACAATATTACATGAATGGGAAGAAAATTTCATGGTTTACTGTTTGATGTTGATTTCAAGACAGTTATATATCTGTATTAGACAATAGCTACATCAAAACCACGTAATGTGTAACGAAGTTTATCAAACTGTCCTACAGTTACCTTAAATGTGAATTAATTCCGTAATGAAATAGTTTAATTTGCCATTGTCTTCGTTTGAAAACAGAGAAAAAATAGTATCTTCTTCAGAATCTGGTTGTGTTGTATTCGTTATAAATTAACCCTAATGTAACTGTTAAATTTACCAAACGCGTCATTTCAGTATAGTCGCCACTGAATTTTTTGACTTTAGAATCTGGTCGTGTTTTTATTCTAAATTACTGCCACATTATCTGTAAAATTTAGATAACACGTCATTTCAGTATAGTCTATGCATTTTGTTTGTCTTAAGAATCTGGTCGTGTTTTATTTGTTGGAAATGAACACCATTTTATCAGTTAACTTTAGTTTACACGTCGTTTCAGCATAGTCGTCATTCCATTTTGTTTGATTTTGTATGAACAAACATTTAAGACGTACAAATAAAATAATACTTGACACACACATTTTCTGTAGCATTGTGTAAAGTGCTGGTTTGACAATATTACTGGGATTATTAAGGTTGTTAGTTTCAACCCCATCAAAATCCAACTTTTTAACCCATCTTTTTTTAAATTTTTCATTATGTTAGCATTCCATAATTTGAAACACACAGCACAGGTTAAATACTTACCGTCAGCGATAGAAAAAATAAATGTGACAAATTTGCAAACAATTAACTTCAAAACAACGCTACATGTCTCATACAAAGTGTAAAATTAATGGTAAAAGAACATATCTTGTGTCTTGTCAACTTACAGTTGGTGATATAACCACAATGATGTTATATATTTAAAGATGGAAATCTGTATACTCGTACCTTAAAACCGCGTTTGTAAAGTAGATCTATTGAACACAATTATAACGTTTATTTATAATTTTGTATATATAAGTTTAAAAACAAGCTACTTAATGACGTTTGGATTGTCTTTATGGACTTAAATCATGAAGAACACCATAAAACAGGTTGAACCCAAATAATAATGCTCAAAATATGAAAGATGTATTATTTGCGCATCTCCAAACACATGTATCGGAAAAGCGAAAAAGCGAATCGTTTAAAAATCTCAACTTACAGTGATAAAAATACATCAATAATGTTGTACAACTAATATATTTATTTGTTATCTGAAACAAAATATTTTAATAATTTATTATTGTAATTATACTTCTTCCCTCCCACATCACATATCGACACATCACATAATAAGACGAGACTCTTCATTGTTGAAAAGGATCACTTTAAATACAATTAAATAAATAAATGAATAATAATAATAATAATAATACACACTTTCATTACAAGAGTTAAAAGCTTGCACGTTGAAGTTACCTGCATACAATAAGTTATATACAAAGATGTAACATTATTACAAAGTCAAGCTACCTACAACGACTGTATGACCTCCAAAAATTTCCCGCATACTATTTGAAAAAAAGTATATAAACAAGAAATACTGGATATTCATGCACAGTTAGGGACTATATCTTCGACCTAAGCAATCAAAAGACACGCATTTACTTTAAACGCTTAGTATTTTAAGCTTACATGAATGTGTTTTCACAACTCTACTGTTTTACCTGGTTTTTGAGGGGGGAGTGCATACACCTATCCCCCACCCCCACCCCTGATTCCATCCCTGGTTCAGAATTGAATAACGAGTTGTTTTTTCAATTCTCTTTTGTTTATTTATCAACCTTCATGCATTTATTTTGCTTTATGAAAAGCTATCTTGATAATAATTATATTCTGGAATTTCTTGTGTGGTAACACTCTAACAGATGTAATACAAAATGTATTTTATAAAAGAAGAATAAAGACAACTGACAAAACGCATGCACTATTGCAGAAACAGCGGGCTTTTGTAACCGTGTTCAATAATTAACTTTGATTAACAAACTACAATTAAAAGCTTACCTACCGTTGATTAACTTGGCAGGTGCTTGGTTTCGTACCCAGAAAAATGATTTAAGATATTGTCGACAAAATGCCGCATGTACAGATAGGGATATAAAGGAAAACTTTTCATTAAACTGACAAACAAACTTCTACCCAAAGTATGGCACATCTTTATAACAGTCGTAAACTTTAGAATTGTGTTTTGCACAATTGATTAATTTCCCTCATTAATAACCTCTACTGACTTCATTCATCATAAATCAGGAGATATTGTTAAAGACATGAATATCAAGATTAATGACGTCGCGGGCCCTGGATCTGAACAACATGTAACAGTTCTGAGTATAAAACGGGCATTATTTCGTTTTAAATCCACAAAAATGTACAGAATTTCTTTAAGGCATCTTGACTTTGATGCTTGTAGACATTTACAAGAACACTTAACGATGAAAAAAGTCTTAGTCGCGAACTTTATCAATTATGTTACATGCACATTTTTAAGTCCCTGAGCAAAGCCGATAACGGCAAAGGAATGTTTGCTCGTCAATAAGCTTTATTTGGCACGAAAATCTTTCACACTGGCAAATCCCTATCTCAAGAGATATTTGTGAAGAGCGATACTTTTGCAAGATGTAATTGTAAAAGATTTTGATGACAGTAAATTAAATTGCAGAGATATTCAGCAAAATGATCAATAACCTAACAATGCGCAACAAAGAAATTCATTTTGTATGCTAGAGAAGCGAATTAGAAATAAGGCTGATGAAAGAACTTTAAAGAGGCTAAATTTATAATTAAACGAACCGACTCAATGAGCTCCGTATCGTTTAAAGTAAAATGTATATACAGGACGAAAACCTATGTTGGAGAACGAAAACGCATCATAAAATAAGTAAAACTCAGGATATACCACATCATTTGACACATTGCGAATCCAATGACCACAAAAAGAGGATGTTGGTGGAATACTTTTAATGACACAAGTACTACGCAGAATTGCCTTGGTCAACCAAAGAACATGAACGGTTTGCAAAATATTGGCATAACATGCCTTTCAAACTATCTACCTCATGTTGAGAGTCTGTCTACCCTGTTTTGTTCTTTTAATGTAAATTCAATTATTTAGCACTCTTGCTACAGGCGATGTACAATAAATTACCTGTTAACTTTACTCGATTACTAAGAACGTTTCAATTGGGATATACATGTTTATATAAAATCTAGATGAACTTGTTTTCTTTAATATTAATATCGTATAGAACTTTTAAATTCTTATTGATCTAAATGAAACAATTACGGGGATGAAAGCTTTCCTGTTATATTTTTAAGAAAAGTATTAGTTTCTTAAATTCGGTGATTTATTCTACCGTGAAACCATTGTAGAAGGGTGCTTTTGTGGCATTTAAATGGTATTTAAAACAATTTTAAAACGTCATTATTGTAAGCACCCAACTCATTCACCCATTTATCCAGATATGATGATTGCATCTTATTTTCACCATATTATCATAAATAATTCTGCATCCTGTTTTAGCTTCAATTAGTACTGAAATTGAAAAAGGTTAGAGTGGCTCCACTAATTTTTCTCTAAGGTCATGGATTTTAATCTTTCTTAATAAGTGTTTTACAGCCAATATTATGCTTGCATAGTCAAGGTAGTTCGTGATACTACCATACTTTAGTAAAGTCTCCGAAGTTTAAGAATGAGTCGTCTTCTTTAGAAGATCATTTATAATATATAAATGTTGGTCTAAACATTTCTGTTTATAGATAAACCGTCCTGTGACATTGATATTTTTATTATAAAAGAGGTTTTTACACTCTGCCTCTTTAGAATTTAGAACTGGTGCTACGGATTTAAAAAATTGTAATAGGAGATGTAAACATCTTTCCGAAAAGAGTTACTTATAAAATTATGTTTTCATTTATGTATTCTGCATCAAGCAAAATGAATGTTTTTCAAATACATGTTTTGGCAAACTAAAGAGTTACTTATAAAATGTTTGTTTTCATTTATGTATTCTGCACCGAGCAAAATGAATGTTTTTCAAGTACAAGTTTTGGCAAACTTCTATTTGTATACATTTCCTATCATTCAATATCCTTTTTCTAATCCAAGAGGCCTTAAGAGCCTTTATAAAGGTTTTCCACATTTACCATTTTAACATGGCTAATGCAGGTAAAAGAGATACTTCTGTGTCATTAAGAATGAGGGTTGTGTCATCAGCATACTGGGAATTTATATTCATAGTTATTTGCCATTATTCCTGATATATCATTAGTTCCCCTCAAAAGGATAGAAATATAGGGGGTATTGGGCAAACCTGATGGCACCCTCTTTCCAGATAGAACCATTTCGAACAATGTCCATTGCTAAGACAGCAAGATTCACAATTTTTTATAAATGGTGTTTATCCATTTCTTAAGACTTAAGTTAAAGAAAACCAGTGTTTTATTAACAAATGATCCAGATGTTGAATCGAACGCCTTTTCCAAGTCGATCAAAATTAAAAGTCCTGGTAGTTTAAACTTTTCTGCATAAAACATAATATCATAAATCAATGTTGTATTTTTCCCCAATACACCTATCAGATATAAAACCAGCTTGATCTTCATTTATAATACTGGGCAAAACCTTGTTAATCTGTAAGCTATAGGACAAGGTGCAATTTTATTAGAAACGTTTAGAAGAATTATAGGGCTCCAACTTGCCTTTATTGCCTCTAGGGATGCAATGTTATTGCACCTTGTTTTGGGGGAGATTAAAAGTCCGCCTTTTTGTAAGTCATAGTTTATGGATCTAATAAGAAATGGACAATATTAAACTAAAAGTATTTTTCATATTTTTAAAATCTGTGTCCTTTTCAGTAAGAGCTTCTTCTAAAATGAATAACTCTGATAACTTTTGACTTCTACCTTATCAATTATTTCTTCAATGTTAACGTCACTTTTTTCCTTAGAGCAATATAAATTATTGTAAAAGGATTTAACTTCTTCAATTATTTCTCTTTAGTTATCAATTACTTCTCCGTCACCTTTAACTAGTTTAGACATTGATTTTAAACAAAATTACCATTTTCCAAATTGCAAAAATACTACTTTTTCACCATTTTCAATCCAATTTGCACGTGATCTAATTTTCCCTCCTTCTATATTTTATCGTGATTGTTCTAATTCCGTACGTTTTTCATTTAAGAGTACATTATAAGTGAAGAGATGCTTTTTCTAAACAACAAATACTTTAAATCAATTGCTTTTCTTTTTATCACAATCTTTTTTATATATTAAGCTATATACTATTGTTTCGCCTCTTATTTCAAATATCAAGGTTTTAAAACAGCTTATCAACTATAGTTAATTTTATTTTACAATTTGTAACTTCACTGATGTTTCTGCCATGAAGTAAGTTTTCTTGGCAATATTGTGTTTTAATATCCTTACCCTTTTGTTTTACCTTTTTGGCATATTAAATATCTTTAAAGAGAGAATTATTCAATTTCCAGTAACAACGTCCTGTTTTGAAGGTTCCAAACTCTAGATGTAATTTGAGCAATGAGTGATCCGTTCTACAGTCGGACAATATCTGGCAATTTTTCACCTCTACCTTTAGAATGCAACATATTGAGAAAAAATCAAGTCTAGCTTTTGTACTAGAATTATTTTTGAAGCATGCAAATTCCTATTTTTTTACATAAATATATCCCTTTAACAGTCTACTAAATCTATTTCCAAAATAGTTTTAATCAATTTTTATCTTGCTTTTGGGGTTTTAGCGTGCAAGTAATCAAAGTAATCTATATCTGGATAAACAACTTAGTTAAATCACCAGCAATAAAGCACTGAATATCACATTTCTCCACTATTCTCTTAAAATAAGTATAGAATTCAGATTTACCTTGATTAGGTCCATAAATATTTACCAATGACAATTTCTTCTTATATATTTGATAATTTAGTATTAAAATATTGCCTTCTTCATTCAAGTGTTTGTAAATAAAAGCTGCAACTCCTCTCGAGCAGCTACTACCATTAATAAAATAAACTTAAAAACAATGCTTTATATAAATCTGCATTGTGTCTTCATTTGTAAAGTGGGTATCTTGTAAAAAGTAAATGTGTCCATTGTACTTTTCAAATAATTAAATAATTCTTCCTTTTACTTTTGTCTCTAACACCCCGGCTATTCATAGAGTAGATAACAAGTTTGTTATTGAACAATATAGGAAGGTATGCTACTGTGCATAGATGCTGACTTAAGATAAAAAAAGAGCAAGTTAAGTTGAAGTATATTTTGAACATATTGACATAACATATTTTGAAATGACTCAGTTAAGGCCACTAAGAGTGAGGTTGCCAGAGGAATTTTATAAGTTATAGTGTTATATTTTGTTGTTACACCATATTCAAGTTAATCAATAAAAATGCATGACAAAGTCAACATATTCCAAACTCTGAAAAGGCACAGGACGAAGGTTTTTCACATGCAAGCCAAGTGAAAAGTAAGAACACATTTGTGATGAGTCATTTAACGAAACAGCAAACCCAACAGTTATCGCATTGGAACGGTCAGTCGGCAATATAGACCAACTTGGGTGCTTAAACCGGTTTTACAGAGCTCTAAACTTTCAAATCACATTGCCGTTGTGGAGGCTTGACTACCTTATTCTGTATCAGTATCACAATAGTTACACACTTACAAAGTAAATTTCTAAAAGGAAATATTAATTTTATAACCTTTCCCGTTCCAAAATCCTTGTAATTGGCTCGGTATGTCTGGTATGTCTAAACAATGTTAAGCCTTTCTATCAAATTAAACACCGAACATTCCCCCACAAACAACACGAAGCAACAGAAATAATATAGACAAATGGTCGGATAACTTAATCGTATTTGTCAATTAGTCGAAAACACGACCGGAACGCGGTCGTACAGAGAACAGACTAATAGGATGTTGTGTTTTGACAACGTGTTTTTGACACGGCAGACATTGTAACTCAGTTTTATTTCAGAGCCGCGCCATATAACGCTGTTTTATCCTTGTCTATTTGGGTCATGATGGAACTACATAACATTGTATCATAGTTGTCCGTTTAAGTCTGGAGTCCATAGATCAAACAAATCCGCAGTAAGCGGACACCGGCTATTGCATAATAGAAGTAATTTTAATGTATCTATTAACTTTATATTAAAGTAAGACTGATAATGTAATTAAGCACAATATCAATTAATACTGTAGCACCATACTTGCATCAGTTTACCTGTTATTGCCGCTACTCCAGACCGAACGTCTACTTGTCGTTGTTATTACTCAAGTTAGACTCCAAGCATTGCCGCTCCTGTAAGTGAATCAGACGCTGGTGATATTCCCGTAAGGTTAAGTGAAATGTATTGTTACTAACGTTAGCATACCAGAAGCTTTTACTGCTTACTAGCATACATATACCTAAAAGTTTGGTACTGTACCTTTTTATATTTTTTTTGTATATGTTGCAATGCTCAGAGGACTTTGTTATATTTTGTTATTACTAATGTAAGTTTACCAGACACTTTTTACGCACGGTGGTGAACATACACTAGTAATTCAGGTAAATGCTCACTAACTTCGGTATTAGTAAAAAGTATACACAATATTGTCGCTACCAACGATTGTGTATCATGCACCTGACTCTTATCGTCCAGGTCAATGAATGACGGCTTAGTCCTACTGCTTCTGACATCATATTGGGAGTATTGGTCATGATCGGTTGATCATTGTACAATCGAATACATTGCATGCTTATTCGACTCTTTCATGACCCTCTCGATTGGGCATTCTTTTTTATTCTTTCTTAAAGTCTGACATATGAAACATGTTGATTTTTTAACATCAAAGCACAACATATTCAATAACAACAATCCCTGAAAGCACTCTAGAACATTTCTGAGGAAATGGTAACCATAAATATTTTAAGGCTGGTTTAATATTTTTTAATTAAATGTGATTTAAATTTTATGTCTAATGATTGAAAAATCTTACCTCCTAGATATGTCCTTAATTTCACGGATTATGATACTAATTCATAACTTTAAAGCCAATTTTATTCAGAAAATTTGTGTTATCAGAAACAGTCATACCCTTTTTCTTTTATTCAAATATATTAGGAAAGTAAAAGTGAATAATGTGTCAAGTAAATGGATACGACTTATAGATTATTGGCAGCATTTGACTTCTACAGTCAATAACATAAGAGTGCTCGGATGCATTTGTCTTTACACTTTAAACTGGTATATTTCCTTTATAACAAAGCGAAAATGATATGGTAGTTTCGTTCAATATCTGATAAAATATCTTTTAAAACGGAAGAAAAATACTGTTTGTTCTTTTTCGATGTGCACGCGATGTATTTGTCTCCGCTTATAAACCGGTTTATTCTCAATATAACAAAGCAACATAGATCGTTTTGTGTTTTATCACAATTAAATATTTATAGAACACGAGTGCTTTAACACAAATTTGTGATTCTTCTGTGATGAAAAACTCTGCTATGCCTTCTAGTTGTATGTTCCCTCCAAATGCACGCCGTACACTTCATAAGCTGTCCAATCCGATTAAATTTCGCCGATGATGTTAGGATGCCGTGTAAAAAAGAAGACGTTAAGGAAATTATTTAACAAATATGAAATAATTGCGAAAAATAGCAATAAACGTTATTCTGATATAGATGGCGTAAATCAGAAATTGTTATTTGTAATGATATTGTTTACTGAAAAAAGAAGAAGAGTTTTATGAACAGTTGCAACGTTTAATTATGTTTTACAAATTAGCAAAGCCTCTTAGACATGGTTTGGAATTGGAAAAAAAGATCAATTACTTTCCCTGAAAATATCCATGGAGCAGCAGCATTGTTTTTCAGACTAGAGGAGACTGGGTATTTCAGTGGAAGTAGCATGGTAATGGAACAGTCTCAACATGAGGGTGACCTGGTATTTGAGTAAAAATGGTAGCTGAATCAGACATTAACTGTCGGGTTTGCTCTTTTTGTTCAATGTTTCATCACGGATTTGATCTTACGTTTACATTTGAACTACATGTGAATACCTTTGTCCTGTGCCTTTTTTTAAATTTTGGTATATGTTGCAATGCTCATAGGACAATGTCATATATTTTTATAGACATATGCCATAAACTTAACGTATTCATAAGGATTGTGACAAGACAAACTAATACTTCAACACAAAGACAAGTCATATGCTTAGTTGTTGCTCCTGGTTTGTGATCTTTTTTCTCTCAAGATCATGTATACGTAAGGTTGCATATAATCAAAGATCAGAATTATTAAAATCAATTTCGTGCAGCTCATGGAAATATACTTACTGTGTGCCTAAATAGTCTACTGATTTGCATTCTACCCAGTAGAACAACTGCTGATTTTAAATTAGCCAGTACAACGTAAAGCTTTGTTTTTAGTGTTCTTGTATGTAATATATTTAAAGTTTCTTACTTTTAGTTTTAATAAATTGCATACGATGTCAGTAGAAAATGGAGAATAAAAATGCATTATTCATTTTAACTCATGATATAACAACATATGTGAATTTTCGTTTGGGGGATTTAAATAAAATTATATTTAATAAATACTCTGCAGTCATTTAATATTCAATGCAATAAATTAAAATTGATATCTTAAGTTTTAATTTTGTTAACTTCAAGTGCATTTTCCGAAATGATAATTGGCTAGAACATGAATTTGCGTTACAACTTTGCAAGATACTTTAGGATATATTAATTACTGAATAAGATCATCATCTCAATTAAAATCATCATCCTGAATCAACATCATCATCCTAATCAATATTAACTTAATGCTATCTAAAATCTTGATCCGTATAGTTACGTAACAATGATGAATGATCCGTTACAATCGCCGACTCATCACTGCTGTAAATTCTAGTAATTTTGCTAGGCCTTAGAGATTCTTCAAGTAAATACACGTCTGAGACAGTGTTCACAATTTTACAGTATTCGCTTCAAGGCAACTACAACCATGTACAAAAAAATACATTTCCTAAAAGCCAACTAATCAGTTCGGCCTATTTAAGTCTTAATCTTAGCTTATTCCGAAAGGCACTTGTCCTCAACCATCTGTTAAATAATATAATGTGTTATGCACGGATCACAAGGTTCTGCAATTAATATAATCTCTAATATGCTTAGCCACGTATACTAAACTATTTTGCTTTATGTGATTGTTCCTGGGTAAACAATTAATTTATCAGATAACATTTTGAAAACGGTAACAACACATGTTATGCATTTCAGTTGATCACAAAGTATGTTAACTTTATAGCGGTCAAACGTTTGCTCTTAAGGTATAAACTACAAATATGACCAACTTTGATCAAGTTTCTTTAAACAATTCAGATTTATAGGGGTTTAATTTTAAACAATACAAACGGTATAAAATTGCACCATTAAAAACTTCGCGAGAGAAGAAAACAATCAGCGCATTAGAAATGATTGACTGGTTCGTACTGAATCGACTGATTGTGAAAAATAACTTATTTAAAATCCTCAACAGTGAAAAAAAGTTTGGCAACCTGATTTTTTATCAAATCGGTTTACAATATTTGTGTCAAGAGGACAAATCCATCAACTCGATTTAAGTCAACACCATTGTGCGCAGAAATTGACTAAGTTGTGACATTACTTTGTTGTCATTTTGTATATCACTTGTCTTGTTTGAAAGGATTCACCAGTTGCAAATTTCACCCCAAGTGGCTTTCTATGACCCTTTCGAAGTTTTAAGATTGTTTTTATCCGAAGAAAATTACTTTGTTATGCGTTTTGTTGATCACTTTTGGTCTTTTTGTAGGCATTAACATGTTGCAAATGTCACCCAAGCGACTTGGAATGACCTTTTCGGAGTTTTAAGTTTGTTTTATCCGAAGAAAATGAGTTCTTATATATCGCCTGTATGGGAACAATAAATCATTTGAACTGGAAACAGCTTTGAGGCATGTCTTTTGTATATTTGGGATACCATATTTCTTACTTACTGTCAATACATCAAGGACAAAACTATGAAGATGATTTAGTCAGCGTCATCTAAGCTTTAAAATTTCTCTCTAATCCGTTTTTGAGTTCTCTATTTACAATGTTTGTAAGCAACCACCAACTGCAACTGTTCCCCATAATTACTTTCTATGACACCTTGAATTTTCATGTTTGCTTTTTCCGAAGAAAACGTGTTCTAACTTTCATTTATGTCAACAGGCTCTAAGTGAAGATTTGCACGTGTCCTTTTCCAGAGCACTCGTCTAATTCAACGCGTCAAAAGGCTTGGGAAATATATTTATCTTCTAGAATATTTCTCTTATAGAATACACCTGGTGGTCTATGAGATTCGCGTGATGAAATGTTCACTGATGTTATGTTATAACTTGCAACATAATGTTTGTTTTCAACGCAGCTCAATTAAAGCACTGAAGACACTGTTTACCGGGTCATTATGTTATCAGACAAAATTCTTACAGTTAGTTAAAACGAAGTATTTTTTTATATTAAAAGCTATTTTGTTTTCATTACAATTACATGGGTATTTGGATAAGCTTTAAGTTTGTAATTATAAGAAGATACTTTGTGACTAACTCAGTGAAATAATAGTATGCTGTATGACACAGCGTTAGGTAAATATTGTAGATCTAGATCAGCTAAATGCCCTCTGGGAGCTGCCAATTCTGCACCTTCACTATTTGCAGCTTAGTCCCTAACATAATCTCTTGTTACTTTTGTATCAAATCGTTAACAAACGTATACGGACTACCGTACATGCTTTTAACAATGAAGAAGGCACTATATTTCGTTTAAGGGACCAAGGACAGGGATACTGAGAGATATTTGATGGAACAGACAATTAAAAGAGAACAATATCATGTTACTCTAGAGAGTCTGCAGATGTATGGAACGACCTTCTCTTAAATCGTTGCGCAAACCTTTGCCGAATTCCTTATTTAAAATCTTGCTCTTGCGATGAATGGTTGTGGTATGGACACTACATTACATACCAAACGCTATATAATAACTAAAAGATACATACCTCCTGCGTGGTTGTACAAGCATCCATCAAATCTTTTTAATCCAGAGGCGGGTTGGACTGCAATTCATCGTTTATTATGAAATGTGCACTTGGAATCTGTCTCCCTCGCCTTTTTATAACAGAGTGTACACGAAAATATTTCTAACAATTACTGTGGGCGTACGAGAATATACGAACATCTCGGAGCCAGTACCGAGTTCGGTGATGCTGTTACATGTTATCGACGACAATTCAGTGAAAATCCTGATCATGACCATAGACAAAATAGAAGTCCCATGACACAGAAAGTGTGGCATCTCAAAATAAAAACCGAACAGACGACTTCTAATAACACTTTTCATGTTACATTCATCTGAAACAAATGGAAATCGTAGTCTAAGCTAAAATCAATATTGTGGGACAACTAAAGCACATTTGTACGATGTTTTAGTTAACTATATAATGCCGATGACAAGAGCTCCTTTAGTTACCTACATGTATAAAATGCCGATGACTAAAGTTCATTAGTTAACTAGATAATGCCGATGACAAGAGCTCCTTTAGTTACCTACATGTATATAATGCCGATGACTAAAGCTCATTAGTTAACTAGATAATGCCGATGACAAAATCTCTTAATTTAACTATATAATGCCGATGTCTTAACACCTACGTATCAGTATGTGACTATACGTACGTCAGAACCATGTATTATTTAATAGGGTTCATCAAACTGTCCCACACTCTCCAGAAATCACGTGAAAATATTTCCGTGATGAAATAACAGAATTTGTCATTCTCTTTGCTTGAAAGCAGCGAATATTTACTTTACTACTATTTCATTGTAGTCATGAAATTGCTTTATTCGAACTAGTATGAACGAATTCCAATTTAAGTGTAATATAAATATCACTTTTTTGCAGGATAAAAGATCTTATAATCAATGTTTCTGGTTTTAACTATTGACCGCTCTTACTCGGAAATTCACAGTCGTTAAATGAACGTTTATAGAACACATTAAAGGTAACAGTCAGTATTATGTTTTAAAAAAAAGACAGTTTCTTCAAACACGCAACAGAATGTTGAACAATTCCTTCATAGTTAGTATACGTTCTTTCTGACAAAATATAAAAATAGACAAAATCAAACTTCTTCAAATACATAACAGAATATTGAACATTTCCTTTATAGTTAGTTAACGTCTTTTCTAATAAAATATAGTATTAGACAAAATCTAACAAAAAACTTGCTTTGTCGACAGCGAACATGCAAAATTGCGGGCACACAATCACAATACCTTCTTATTGCGTAATCTTTGAATATTGAAATATTTTACCCCGACAAACAACAGTAGAAAGGTGTTTCAAGTGTATGTACTGATTAGTGGCATTGTCTACATATGTAAGATTAAACATAAGACAACAAGTCATTCAATGACTTTGGGTTGTCATGATAAACTAATCGCCATAATTGACAACATACAACATGTTGAACTTAAATGTAAATGAATCTTACTTTCCTCAGCCACCACGAATAAATATATGTAAATTAATGGTTTAGTATTTCACTATATTCAGGGAAATTTTTAAATATTATAAATAAATTATTGTGATTTATAAAATTAAAAAAGGATTGGACATGCCACTTAAGCAATTTATGCAATGGCAACATGCGAAACAATGGTAGCAATGGTAATAAAAGCGAAAGGTATCCAGAGTGACGAGTTTGCAAACTTGTATGTTGTAATCATTGCGCATCTCCGCGCAGATGTTTCAGAAAGACAAACCGCTCAGTTTAAAATCGTCGCCCCAACTTACAGTGGCAAATAATATGAGACACGCCTGTAAAACTTATAAAAGAAACGGAAAATGCTGGCGCTTAAAGGACATCATAAAAATTATTGTATTTGTTATGCCTTTGTTGAAAGTGTAGTCTATTTCAAAATGATGTTTAGACGTCATTATTTATCAATATTTTTCATTTCTGCATCTCACACCACGTGACTCTTCGTGAAAATGTCTAATTCTGTCTAACTCTGTGTAATATTATTTGATCTGAATTGAATAACGAATGTGTTCTTTAATTCTTTTTCTTTAGTATCTGTCATTATAAATTTTGCTTTTTGAAAAGCGATCCTGAAAATGATTTAAATGCGTTATATCATACAAAAGTGTACTGGCATGCCAACAGATTATACAAACTATAGTTCATGAAACAATTGCAGTGACAAATCAAAATAAGAAACAGCTTTGCAGTTGTGAACTAAAACATTGCGTTCTACATGATTGATTTATATGCCCCCATTCATAACTTTCAATGTAGCCAACCATCATGCCAAAGAATAGTTAATATTTCGTTTAAAACGCAAGGACCTAATGGAGGAATATAATGATGAAGTCAAACCTTAATCGCAAACTTTTGAAACTATGTTACATGCACACATTCTAATAACTGCAGATAACGGCAAAGAAATGTTTCTTTTTAAATTAGCTCTTTTCACACGAGAATCATTATAAAAACGGCATAATCCTAGTCCCAGGAGAGATTTGAAATGGCGATACTTTTACAAAATGTAATAGCAAAATAAGTAAATGACTATAAATTAAATGGAAGAAAAACCTGAAACAAGGCTGAAGAAAGCAAATCTTAATTCAGAGGCTAGATCTCAGTCGGTGCCAAAGACCATGTTATCCTAATATCTACCGACTATTAGTTATTCCAGTATTGCACAAAGTAATATAGGAAAGTTAGACGTTTAAGTGACACAATTTTTTCGCAGAATCGCCTAGACAGTTTGATAGATGCTGTTGTTGTGACACATGTCTATCAAAACCAGCGACCGGCGGTATGAGAGTTAAAGCTACCCCCCCCCCCCCCCCCCCCCCCCCCCCCCCCCCCGACAACACAGGCAGATAACTGATGGCTGCTTTTTATTAATGTTATTATGCCATTCACAAGTGTTGTTCAACTAACGTAAGTCAAAATACCACAAATCCCTCAGTACGATGTTAGACCTCTGTAAAACCGATATATGCACCCTTGTCGGTCCTTTTTGTCGACTGATGGTTCCAATGCGATCACTTTTATTTTTGCTCTATTTGTTCTTGTAAACTTTTACCTTTGGCATGTGCCTTTTGTAATTTTGGTATATATTGCAATGCCCATAAGACTTTGTCATGTTTCCTTATTCTAGTAACGCAGGTACATGTTCAATAATTTTCGCCACTTACAAAAGTATACCAAATATTGTCGTATGACTGCCTGACTTCTACTGTGAAAGTATTAGGAGTGTTGGCCAACCGCTGTGTCGTTCTGGTGCCGATCGAGTACATTCTCATTGACTCTGATTAGTACATGATCCAGTCGATCGGGCATTTTTTCTCAAAACCTGGAACAAAAAAAAACATATCCACATAAAATAGTTTCATTATTTAACACCAAAAGCCATATTTCTATTCGTTATCAGTAGCCTCTGAAAGCACTCTCGAACTTTTCGGAGGAAATGATAATAGTTTATAGTTTATATTTCAAAGCAGGGGCGAAATTGTTGGAATGAAATTGCGGTTAATGTTTCTTTTTAATGTGCTTTTTATTGATAAAGAAAATACTACCTCATAGATATTTTCTTTATTGCAATGATTTTTCATTATTTTAATGCTTAAAAGGCCTATCTTTTCATTTGAAACCCAATTTTAATAAGAGATATTGTGTTATCAGAAACAGTGCCAAAATATTATCTGCTTACCTTATTTAACTAATATGTGAACATGAAAGTTATATAATCAATTAAATTCATACTTCAGCCAGATTGTATGCCAGCATTTATATTGTACAGTCGAAAACATAAGAGTGTTTCGATGCATTTGTCTCCGCACGTAAAACCGGTATATTCCCATCATAACAAAGCAACAAATGATACGGTTATTTTGTTCTATATCTCCGATAAAAAAATTTAAAAATGAAAGACAATGCAATGCAAATACCTCATACCTTTGTTCTTATTCAAGGGTCATGCACTGTACTTGACTCCACACATTAAAACCTGATATATTCTCAATATGACAAAACAACTTTTTATAACTCTTTGAAATATCTATCACAATTTTTAACATTGTTTTGCTCTTTTCGTTAAATGACTCATCACAAATTTGTTCTTACTTTTCACTTGGCTTGCATGTGAAATACCTTTGTTCTGTGCCTTTTCGGAGTTTGGTATATGTTGCAATGCTCATAGGACTTTGTCATATATTCTCATTCATGATCACAACAATGTTACTTGTGCAGTGTGGCGGTCGTAAAAAATCTTCCCGTGCATGTAATCTATGTTGTGATTTAATTCATCCTACAAGGATTGTTACGTGTATTTCCTTTGATTGACATTGGACTTTGGTTCTTCAATTCCATCTTCACATGAACAGGATGCTACAACCGTTTATTCGTCTCTGGTCATGTTTGTTCATGATTCAGAAAGTTAATATTATTTATAGCCGACCATTTTTGTGTAGTTTTTTAAATCGAAATAATACTATATTCTTTTTCAACACTATGTGGACATTATTTTTCAATTACGTCACTACTTTCGTCATAACGTAGAGAAAATATCAGCGCTTGGACATTTTGTATTCAAATAGATCATTTTTCTTTTCATTGCTTGCATTTGAGAAACCCGTCAGGAAGTGCGAGGTTAGAGCTCTGTAAAACCGGTTTAAGCACCCCAGTCGGTCCATACTGCCGACTGACCGTTCCAAGGTGGTAACTGTCTGTTGTGCTCTTTTCGTTAAATGACTCATCACAAATTTGTTCTTACTTTTCACTTGACTTGCATGTGAAATACCTTTGTTCTGTGCCTTTTCGGAGTTTGGTATATGTTGCAATGCTCATATCAATTTGTCATATATTCTTATTGGGATACATCTGTGTTGAAGATCTGTGTAGAATGCCATCCACTTATGTGTTTCCACAAAATACATGCCGTACAAGGGACAATTCATTCGCTGTCGGTATTGAGTCCACTTTGTTCGTTCGCTCTTTCGCAGATACGTTCGTTTGTTTGTTTTCAAATAAGACGTCGAATTCTTTCATGGCTTTATAATCCTTATCTTATGATAAATTTTCATTGTACGGTGGACAAGATAGTTTTAGAAATAGCTGTAAGTACAATGGCAAGTATTTACAAGCCCCATAAACTGGCTAGCCTATATATGCATTTAATTTAACTATATCTTCGACCCCCCACCCCCACCCCAAAATTTTCGCTGTTGACATTAAGGCGTTGTGTAACAAAAAGACATTAAAGAAACTGATTAGCTAATCCGATAAAAGACTAACTTATAATTACGAGAAGAGCAATAAATGTGAGTTTCATGGAGGACGTAATGCAGAAAATGACAATAGAATTTATAATACTTTCGTTTACTGACAAGCTGCAATTATAACTGCCCTGAGTGAAGTGTATTTCGATCTTGAGTGACTGCCTAACGTTTTACAAATGACAAAATCCTTTTAGACCAAGTTCAGAAATAGAAACTAGCGATTTCAGTTTTTGAAAAAGACAAAAATTACTACTACTTAAGATTTGTTCTTGAAATTGATAAATCGTGTGTAACGAAAAGTTACAGTTTTATAGTGAAAAGCACAATTCAACAATCATTAACACTTTAGTTCTTGCCATTTGTTTTATTTTATTTTAACTTTCTGTCAAATGAGTAGGTTAACTTAAACATCGTATAAAAGTTGAGTTAATATATTGCTTTCCAAAGAAATAGAGAAATTGTATTCACATACTTAAGAAAGTGAAGCTGCTGGAGAGAAATTTAAAATGACTACACACAAGAGAATATTTCACAGTTCTATATTGTTGGCAAGTACATCAACGGGTTAAATAGATCCATAACTTTCGCTCAGAAAAAAATATATTCCTGGAACAACAGCATTGTATTTTGGGGCCAATATTGCATATACGCAGAAAAAGTAATGAATAACTTGATTTAATGACACCGAGATCCCATAGGCCAAAGATGATTGTTTATCACAGATAAGGATTATGCTCTGTCGAGATTTTATTTTTCAGCACAGGATCAGCTTGATCGCCACATCGCCAAAATCAAGACACTTATAAAGAACGTGGACAAAGGGAATAGACTCGGCCTTTAAAAGACCCCATATAACACTGCAGAGATAGCATCAGAGGAAGAAACCTAATGGAGCAGTCGATGGCATCAGAGGAAGTCATGTGATGGAGTCGATGTCATTAGAGGAAGACACGTGATGGAGCAGTTGATGGCATCAGAAGAAGTCATGTGATGGAGTCGATGTCATCAGAGAAAGACACGTGATGGAGCAGTCGATGGCATCAGAAGAAGTCATGTGATGGAGTCGATGTCATCAGAGGAAGACATGTGATGGAGACGTCGATGGCATCAGAAGAAGTCATGTGATGGAGTCGATGTCATCAGAGGAAGACACGTGATGGGGCAGTTGATGGCATCAAAAGAAGTCATGTGATGGAGTCGATGTCATCAGAGGAAGACACGTGATGGGGCAGTTGATGGCATCAAAAGAAGTCATGTGATGGAGTCGATGTCATCAGAGGAAGACACCTGATGGAGCAGTCGATGGCATCAGAAGAAGTCATGTGATGGAGTCGATGTCATCAGAGGCAGACATGTGATGGAGCAGTCGATGGCATCAGAGGAAGTCATGTGATGGAGTCGATGTCATCAGAGGTAGACACGTGATGTAGCAGTCGATGGCATCAGAGGAAGTCATGTGATGGAGTCGATGTCATCAGAGGAAGACATGTGATGGAGCAGTCGATGGCATCAGAGGAAGTCATGTGATGGAGTCGATGTCATCAGAGGAAGACACGTGATGGAGCAGTCGATGGCATCAGAGGAAGTCATGTGATGGAGTCGATGTCATCAGAGAAAGACACGTGATGGAGCAGTCGATGGCATCAGAGGAAGTCATGTGATGGAGTCGATGTCATCAGAGGAAGTCATGTGATGGAGTCGATGGCATCAGAGGAAGTCATGTGATGGAGTCGATGTCATCAGAGGAAGACACGTGATGTAGCAGTCGATGGCATCAGAGGAAGTCATGTGATGGAGTCGATGTCATCAGAGGAAGACATGTGATGGAGCAGTCGATGGCATCAGAGGAAGTCATGTGATGGAGTCGATGTCATCAGAGGAAGACACGTGATGGAGCAGTCGATGGCATCAGAGGAAGTCATGTGATGGAGTCGATGTCATCAGAGGAAGACATGTGATGGAGCAGTCGATGGCATCAGAGGAAGTCATGTGATGGAGTCGATGTCATCAGAGGAAGACACGTGATGGAGCAGTCGATGGCATCAGAGGAAGTCATGTGATGGAGTCGATATCATCAGAGGAAGACACGTGATGGAGAAGTCGATGGCATCAGAGGAAGTCATGTGATGGAGTCGATGTCATCAGAGGAAGACACGTGATGGAGCAGTCGATGGCATCAGAGGAAGTCATGTGATGGAGTCGATGTCATCAGAGGAAGACACGTGATGGAGAAGTCGATGGCATCAGAGGAAGTCATGTGATGGAGTCGATGTCATCAGAGGAAGACACGTGATGGAGAAGTCGATGGCATCAGAGGAAGACACGTAATTAATCAGTCCATGAAATCAGAGGAAGACGTGTAATGGAGCAGACATTAAAATGGAGCAGAAGCCATCAGAGGAAGTAAGATAATGCAGCGGAGGGAGCAGGGTGTTGGAACAGACATTCCGGCTGATTCAAGTGAAGGAGGAGCCATGGGAATGAGTTAACGGCTTTGCGATCACCTGCAAGAGAGCGATGTAATGAAGTAGACACTAACGCCATGCGAACAGGAAGATGGTACAGAAACGACGTCCGGAAATCTGGGTAATTGAACAGACAGAAAGTCCTGGTGACAGTGTATAAGAACGAAACGACGCTCGGTGCGGAAAAACTTTAGAGGAAACAGGGAAATGAAGCAGAATTGTGTGAAGCATATATGAACGGTATAAACGGTACCAATAAACGTGCATTGATAGAGCAGATACAAGAGCAGAAGAAGCTTGGTAGTGCAGAAAAAATAGCGGGTAATAAAATGTAAACTACATCCCGGTGATTCAAGTAACAGCACAGCCTAGACAGTCAGGAGAACTAGCTAATGTCACATCTGCCTCCTTCAGAAGAGAGATATAACGCAGCAGGCATGGCCTCTGGATGATGGAACAGACTCAAACATCGGGGAAGAATCTGGGTAAACAGAACGGGAACCACATCCGAGAGAGTGCTATGTCCGGGGAGTCGGGTAACTGAGCAGACACTAGGCCTGTTAGCAAAGGGGTCGACATGGCCGTGTGGTAACTGAGAAAGAATGACTTGAGGTGGGCAATACAATGGACCAGACATCCAAGGAATCAATGTAATGGAGCAGACCCACCCATCTGTAGGACCTGGCATCCGAGTAAATGGAACATACATCCGCTAAAGTTAGGTATTTAATCTGACATTGCGATGTCGGTAGGAATACTGACATGTGAGTACGTTTGTCTTGTTCCTTTTCAAATTTTAATATATGTTGCAATTCTCGTAGAATCTAGTCATACTTTTCGTATTAAACTGCGAGTACTGAATTATTGACAAACGACATACAATTATACATAGTAAAGTCATATGCTTAGCTGTTGCTCCTGGTTCGGGATTTATGTTTTACAATGTTGACAAATTATATGTAAGGTTCCATATATACATTAGATGATAATCTTAAGTTTGAGTATCCTTAAAGTAAATTTCATGCTGCTAATACAAATAAACTTATCGCCTGTAGAGGTCAACAATTTCACACTTTGTCCAGTAAAATCACCGTTGCTTTTGTGTTAACCAATAAAAACGCAAGGCGATGTTTTTGTGTGCAATTTTACTTACATTGCGTTAATTGTTTTTTATTTCTTCCATAGCTTTGGCATCACTATTTTTCTATTGACAGTATATTCTCCGTAATATCATCATTATTGTGTCTAATGCATTTCAGGAAAGTTAATTAATTACCTACAACTTTTAAGAGACAAATGGAGAATAAGAAGGCAAAAATCATTATGTCACTATAATTCGTTTTCTTGTAACAATAAAATAGGTGAATTTTCGTTTAGGAGATTTAAATTTACAATAACTCAGCTGAATTCCATGTACGGCATTTTCACATTTAAAACAATAAAATAAGGTTTATACTTGTATCTTAATTGAGTTTTTAATTTGGTTAACTGCAATCGCGTGGTCCAACCAGATAAGGGAATATATTGCGTTACACTTCGGCAAGACATTATATGATACATTTACTATTGCATGAGATAAACATCATTCTAAATCAATTTTATCCTCCTTATTAATATTAAGCTAATCAATACCAATTAAAGAGATAATGTTAACCGATTTAATTATAGTCAATATTTTAATCAGTATCCTCTCCATAATAAGCTGAAGCACCTCTATAATTAGTTATCATCAAGTGATTAAACAACTTAAATAAATGATAAAATAATATATAAGTAAGGACTATAAAAATAATTTAAAACTTAAAAGCAAATTGTAAATTGAAATAACTTATCAATAGTTACGTAACAAAGAGAAATGATACCGTAAAAAGGTAATCTGTGTTCTAGTTTATTTGCTAGGCTCTAGATATCCGCCTGTAAGTATACATCTGGGACAGTATTTTAAGTTTATCATCAAATACTCTATAAAACTACTACCCACATATGTACACAACCTAACTTTCCTAAGAGCAAATCAGTCAGCTCGGCTTATCAAAGTCTTTAATCGTGTTTTATTTTAAAAAGCATTTAGTCTCAGCAAACTTTAGAATAATGTTGAGGAATATTATTAAGGTTCTGGACCTGTAACGGTGACCTTCCACAATCCTTATAATGATACTGTTTCTTGAATCTGTACTATAAAACACATCTAACGGTGAATTTTTAAGGAAGTTTACCGTTTGTAACTCAAGTTATGTACATTCTTATAAAGTGACCCTTCATTTTCAAAAACACCGTAAATTGTGCTGGAACAAAAAATGAAAAAGTACCATTTTTTCAAATTCTACTGTTCTATATTCAAATTTTAACCAATTTTCCTGTTACACAATCATGTCATGATAAATCAGAACAATAAGATCACACTTTGGACAAATACTTATAAAAATACAGAACTTTGCATACATGTACCCCCGAGCAAAAATCCGAGTTTTTTGGGTGTGTTTAAAAATTTACTCTATCTATAAAAGCAAATATCTTAAGTTTGAATATAGTTAGACACATACAACTAGTTTTAAAATTTTCTGCAACATAGACTGCCCATAATATGAGATTTTAAAGACATTTTACCGTTCCTAATAAAATTTACAGAACTTGGCATACATGTACCCCCGAGCAAATATCAGAATTTTTTGGGTGTGTTTAAAAATCTACTCTATCTATAAAAGCAAATATCTCAAGTGTGAAGCTAGTTAGACACATACAACTAGTTTTAAAAATTTCTGCAATATGAACTGCCCATAATATGAGATTTTAAAGGCATTTTACCGTTCCTAATAAAATTTATAAGAATTTGTAAAGGTTACTATAATGAAACTGCAATAGAATTTATAGCGAAAAATAACGTCAAAATGGTCAATTACAAATTATACTCCTTTATACAAAAAATCACCTACAGTTGGTATAAGAGATGGAAATATGTATGTAAAACTCTGCATTATTACATGAAAACCTTCTCTTTGCTGATTTTGGCTGGCTTGAGGGAAATATTTGAAATTAACCACTTTACACGGTTTTCGTAAAAAAATCCGACAGTTTAGGAATAACTGAGTCAAGCACTCTTTTGTTATTAGTGACACTTGGTTGTCCCTCACAAGTTTGACCCCTGAACACATTTAAAAGTCCATCCTGGCCATCCGGAGAAAATATCAGACGAAGGTGAGCGAGCGTCAAACCATGTCGCTAACTCTCGCAGTTAGCATGCGAAGGAAAATTTAAATCGCAAACACAAGATGAAACAGTGCATTTTTCACCTGTACACAGGAAACCCACACAATAGTTATGATCCACTTCAACTTTACATGACTTTGTTGTCGGTAAATTTTATTATGTTAACAATATCGCCCTCGACGATCACGCTGTCGAGCTCCCGGTTCCCTCATTTTTTGAGAAATGGGTAACCCAATGACGTCATGGAAAATCCATATCACGTGGTGAAAAACTACTAAAAATAGCAAATACGAAACTTTACGACGAATGCTATTCAAATAAAACCGGATCATATCGAGTGCCGATGTTTGACGAAGTTAGTTACAGGTCCAGAACCTTAAATAACTTTACGTTATAAGTCCTATAAAAAGCACCTGCCACGGTCAATAATATGACGGCCTGCTTTAAAACAGTGCCAATATCAATATCACTGATATTGATATAAAGCCCGCATTTGAAGTAATTTGATTGGCTTATAAGGCAGGGACAAAAAATATATATTTCAGCAAGAAACTCTGGGAAAGGCAGTCATTTTGTTTCAACTCGATCTATTGTGTAGACGCCGACAGGTTGCATAAATGTATTAAACAAAATATTCTCAGTTTTCAAAATTTTCACGGCATGAATTGGTAATGTTTAACTGAATGTGTTATTTTACAACGTCTAGATTTCACAATAACACTAACAAGCATTTTCTGACTTGGATTAATGCAAAAACTAAGTATTACATGTAAATGTTATAAGTACATGTAGTTATTTAATAAAATTGTCAATAAATAAGTGATTTGATATTGGCCCTGTTATTTGTCTTCGTGTCAGTCGTATTGGCCCTCGGCCTTTGGTCTTGGGCCAATACGACTGCCCTCGGACAAATAACAGGGCCAATATCAAATCACTAATTTAAAACATATAATGTAAATTTGTACGGATCTCTGTCCTCTGCCATTAATATAATTTTAAATGTCGAGCAACATAGAAACTAACCTTTTGCTTTTTGTGAATGGTGTTTTATGAATATTGAATGTGCAAGCTTTCTATTCATTAAAAATCATTTTGAAAACAGATTTTTTCAAATGATTTCTATATCATTTAATGTAGTTTATCACACAGTAAGCAGCTTGATTTTTGCCCACTTGAGATTAAATGCAAATATTACCCAATTTAAGTACATAGGTCGTTATTATCTTTTAATGATTTTTACTGATATCACCTGCATGTGGAAAGAAATTCTGAGAATGGAAAGAGCTTTGGAGCGTGTCATTTTATTAAATTGCAGTAGAATATTTGTTTCTCGTGTAAAAACAGCAACGGCAAACCACCAAATTCGATTTAAGTTAACATAATTGTTTTGTCGGAATTTGTCTATGTTTTGAAAATAGCTGTCAGATGCGAAGCTGTGGTTCTCTATTAGCCATATTTGTAGGCATTTACCTCTTGCGAGTGTTCTCCCAAGTGGCATATTCTATGACACCTTAGTATTTTCATGTTTGCTTTTATCCGAAGAAAATAATTTCTTATTTTCATATATGTCAGCAAGATGTCTGTGAAGATGAAATGTTGCATATGGCCTTTTCCAGAGCGCTCGTCTATTCAATGTGCCAAAAACACTTGGGAAATATAGTTTTATTTCTAGAATTTTCCTCTAATGGAATGCAGCTGATCGTGTCTGACACACGCTTAGAGAAAGATTAACTGGCATTATGTAATCATTGGCGACGTTAAGTCTTGTTTTCACTGTGGATTCAGTACGCTACTTAGAATTAAACAATGAAGTCTTGTTTACTTTTCGAAAATTAAGTTACAGTAATGAGAGACATTATTTGTTCAGACAAAATGCCAGCAATGCTTCTTTTGAATATCCAAGTATGTTAATTTCGTGCAAATACCTTAAATATCCAAGAATGTTAATTTCGTGCAAATACCTTTAATATCCAAGAATGCTAATTTCGCGCAAACTCCTTAACTATCCAAGTATGTTAATTTCGTGCAAATACATTAAATGTCCAAGTATGTTTATTTCGTGCAAATACGTGCGTATTAAGCTGAAATTATTTTTAAAGTTACGTCATCATATTCACGTTTCAGATTCTGCTATAGATTCATGGTAAATTGCAGCTGCTGTGCTATAACATGATTTTTAACACTTTCTATTTTTAACCCTATAAACAAATAAGCGGTGTGTCGTGATATATCACGCTGTTCCTTTAAGTTTTATTCCCCTTTTTTTTAAAGAAAAAAATTCCAAATGTTCTCTTTTGGACCCATTTTTTCCAGTAACCCTGTTACGAAAAAATAGTCTTCCGAAATGCAATCATTGTCGATAGTTTACATACACAGACAATAATTTGCAAAACAATATCAAACCTTATTCATGAGAGCAACGTGGTAAATACAAAAGGGAAAATAACACTCTCGCGATTGTCTCCCTTTTAAACTGTGATGCTATTGCTGTGATAATGTCATTAGTTCTTTGCAAAAGTGTAAATGCAGGTTGACACAGTTGTTAGCCGTTGTCTTGGCTTCTCCGGATTTTTATCTTTGTGTTTCATTGGAACGATTATTAGACATATTAAAAGAGTGTGCAGCCTATGTGATTAAATGTGTACGCATTCGAAACCGTGATATATAGGGCATTGGATCAGCAAAGGTCAAATTAATTTCTTGAAAACAACAACATAGGAACAATACACACATGCGCACACACACACACATACACACACACTCACACACACACACATACACATATACATACGTGTGTGTGTGCTTTTTGCGTCTATGTTATTATTTTCATTATTCATTTTCATTAAAAATTTGCTATATAATTAAGAAATTAATTTGACGTTTGCTGCTTTATATATATAATATCAGGTATATGCTGATTTTGTTGGTGAGATGTCGCTCCTTAAATTACACGTTAATGTCCCTAATATTGAATCTGAAGTTGAAGACTATATAAAATATGTAATGTATCCAATTTTGAAACATCATTCAACAGACACCAGGCAGATCTCCTGTCTGGACTACAAGTCTTTTATTCGTGTTAGTTCACAGCATCGACGAGGCCTGACAAAGAATAAAATATTGTGTGGAAATTTATTCCTCATAATGAGTGTAATCACAGAGACAAGACATTTGGCGCAATAACGAGGCTCGGGTTCAGGGGCGCCCTTGACAGTGTTGATGGAGTCGCTGATTGTAGATTTATTTAGGATCATCTCTCGCGTGAGTTCGAAATATTTCGTGTGGGGAGGTATTTAGCTGACCTGCTGTGAGAAAGTGGTTCTCCGCCACAAAGATAAATGAACTTTCTGCATTTCTTAAACAATTCAATTTAATTCAATTCAACAGTTTATTGCATTAAAACACATGGTGTTTTACAGCAAGTCAAAATACATGTAAAAATACAGTAACAAATGAAAGGACATGGTGTTATCTTAAGAGCATGTTGAAGAAATGGTAATTACAATTTCATTTTGTTAGCAAAATATACGTATCTCGAAACTTTTCTTTTTATATCTTTTGATTTGGCTTTCATTAAATTAATAAACTTTTGTTTAGTAGACCATCTGTAGTAGTATCTTTTTAAGTACAGAGAACGTACATGTAATTGTGAAAATTGAGGACATATAAGCAAAAATTGATATTCTGTTTTTATTTAAACAATCTGATTCACGAACTGTAAAAGTAGATGAAAATATGGTTACTGGTGCCTGCCCTTTTTTCTTTCTATGTATCTAAAAAAATGTAAAAAAAACGTATATGTCTGTATGTCTTGATGTTTATTTAGATATATATTTATCTGTTGAAAAACATGCCATTTCTTCTGTTCGTCTTTATATTATTTTCCTGTAATTATATCTTATAAGATAAAATGTACAATATCCGTCTACATATATCAAGTGGAACTGATAGTTCTTTTGGATTGTTATTTTGTTCAATTTCAGCACGCGAGATGTTCTTTTCTTTGCTCGGTCAAGGTCATTCAATGCCGATAGTTGTTTGTTTCCGTATATACATATGACATTGTACTGTAGCCCGTATGTGTTTATGTTTTAAGACACGTTTGTTTTGGGTGGGATTAAATTTCAGGCACCATCCGCTGAACATACTGTGAAGGTGGAATTAAATGATAATCTTTCAGGTAAAGGCACAACATGTCACACTACGATACATAAGTGCATATAATACTTATATTGATGACTTTTATAATATTTATATTTGTACTGTTGTTCATTATCTATTAAATCAAATAGTGAACCTCGTCAAGCCCTAAACCCCTACGACAAGCCTACTGGTGTAATTTACCTAATGCACAACTAAATATTTTGATGAATAATGTTCTTTCCCTTGTATTTTGAATAAAAGTTATTCATAAAGATTAATAATTGTTTAGAAAAAAGAAATGCAAATGATGGTTGTTGTTTTGTTTCTGTTGTGTTTGTTGTTGTTTTTTACATTTTTATGTTTTGGTTTGATTGGAAAGGAAAGAAGGTATCAAATATAAGTTAAGTTTAATGCCTAGCCGAGAAATATCAGGATATAGGGGTGAAATATAGAGTGATTTTATACTGCAGAGATCTTACCACTTATTGTTCATCATCTTCTTGCCACGTGGATAAACTGTCATCTTTATTTAAAACTTCGACTTACTATTAAGTATAAAACAGTCCAGAAATCAATTCAAAATTGTCTATTTAAATAAAAATTAATTGCGATTTTACTTGAAAACAAAAGAAATAGATCTTATATTACTACGCACATTGACTATTCACATATTGTTTAATATTGTTATGTGTATTTTAATTGAAAAGACGTAGAAGAATTATTGACAGCTTGTATTTGCAATTTGAGGGCAGCTCAAGGGGAAGGTTACCAAAGAGCATTATTGGGGGTAAAAAATAAAGACCTTTCGAACGGCAATATTTAGGCTAACAGTTCTTTGAGTCAATTTTTTGTGTTTTTCTGGTGTCAGATATTTCTTCAACTCGTGGTCATCAAAAAATGTATTCAACCCTGTCTACGTCACTCACAAATGTTTGACAAGAGGGGTGAAATAGAAATCGATCTTACACCAAAAAATCTAGGTGACCACGGTCGAAATCAATTATATACATATGGCGACCGGAATCCAAATCAAAATTAAGATACACAACTAATCTATTATGGCAATTTTAATTAACTTTACATTCACTTACAATATTGAAAATCATAGTTTCAGAAAAATAAAAACGTATTTTCAAAGTCAAGATGGCTGCCAGATTTAAGAGGACAGCATCACTGACTTACAATTGCGTGACAAAAACATAAACAAGTATGAAGACGTTCTTTGCATTAGAAAAGTACGAGAACACGTAAACATCAGTAGTATTGTATTTATAATATGCCATAATCATTATGTTAAACCGGATGTAAGTTGGTCGAGGAACTTGGTAGAATTAGTGTAACTTTTTTAAAGCCACTTATGCAGAATTAAAAATATGGAGAAAAAAATAAAATTATTGAAAAAAGGGTACTGTCTGTGGGATACATACATATCATATTAGTAAATGTTCATTCATATTTAAAATTCAAATGGTACACGTATAATCTGTATTTATTGTCAATTCCAATTCGAGAAGTTGCAGTGTATTTACATCTACATGTACGCAGAAAGCCATCGCTTCTAGCTACCATGTTGTCGATCAAAATTAACTTATATAAATATAATTGTTCTAGTTTTTTAATATGATTTTATGATATTAAGTGAACCGAGCAGTCATTTAACAATAATTAGAATTAGACGATAAGTTTGACTTTTACCGCGGATAAAGTGAACTCCCTTTTTTAGGCCTGTGGTGTATCAATATTGACACCTTCATGGTACAGTCAAGACAAACAATTCCAGCATTCGTGCTTGTAGCAGACCGAATATCGTAATTGACAGTCCTGAACAAATAGATGTTCAATTATCTTCAGTTTTATTTCCATTCATGTTCGTGTTTGTGGAGATTGTCAAAACAATAAGTCAATTTACATTTTCGTATTTGCTGTCTGACACCAATGTTGACGGAACCAATACGTGGAGATTATTGAAGAAAATATGGACGTGCAGACAATAAACTTGGAGTATATTAAAATCTAAATATATAAAAAAAATATTAGTTAATTTCACGGGGGTATACAACCTATGTACACATTTTATATAGATTTTGATAAATAATTGGCTGGTCTGGAAAAAAAATTGCATTTGCTAACTGACTCGATATGCGTTTTGTTAATAATGGTCTTCGAAGCTACGTAAAAGGTAAATAGCGTACATATATATAAATATATATATATATATATATATATATATATATATATATATATATATATATATATATATATATATATATATATATATATATATATATATATATATATATATATATATATATATATATAAATTAAAACTTGAGTTTAAAACCGAACTGAACTCATTTGATAGGTTAAAGTAACAAAACGGTTTATTTTTTTACTTCTGCTAAAAAAGACTCACCTTTGTTAAATCTCATTGTATAAGTAATAAGGAGAGAGAGAGAGAGAGAGAGAGAGAGAGAGAGAGAGAGAGAGAGAGAGAGAGAGAGAGAGAGAGAGAGAGAGAATAGAATAGAATAGAATAGAATAGAATAGAATAGAATAGAATAGAATAGAATAGAATAGAATAGAATAGAATAGAAAGTATCCATATACGAAGCATTCCGGAGTACACCTTTCAATGATATCAGCCGTTGGTGGTGTTTAGATCTGATAAAAGGTTTCTAAACACTTTTGTTTGTGTTCTCTTCAAATACATTCAATTTTGAAATAATACAAATTGATCTGACTTAGGCACATCGTTTGCAGCCAGATCATCCAGAATACACTGGTCATGATATTCAATATATTCTGCTTAGTTTGTATCAAAACTTGCATTTGAATAGAAGTGTTAGCAACTTATTGACAGTAGAGGATTAGTTATAAACTAAAACAGTCCGACAATGGTAAAACCACTTCATTACAATAATCAAGTGAACTTCAGTACAACTGCACATTCATATTAACTCCCCAGGGATGTCAAAGCACGTCTGCTTTCTTCCGATGGAATTTGGTCCTTTACTTGCTGGAAATACTGTTAAACATAAAGCATACCGCCACCCTAATGGTGTTTCCAACTTGTTCATGTTTAACCTATGTTGTATATGTACATGACCTTCGAAATTGTTCTTCGAAGTAAACCACCAAAAAACAAGAAGAAAAAAAGATGCAATGCCAAATTGCATCATCAAATAAAAATCGTCCCTTTTATAGCTTATGATACTTTAAACATTTTAACAGGAAGCTAAGCTGTATTTCAGGGGATTCGAATACGTGTCTTCAATTTACAGTAGTCTGCCCCTTGTGTGTAAGATAACAATCCTGTCCCAACATTTCAGAAAAAAAATAGAAAGACAATTGTCCAAAGGCCATCAAGAAGGAACATAGCGAAATTCAGAAAAAATATGGCCTTAGATTTGGCAATGCGAAGTTTTATTAAATTATTCATCTGGTGATGAAATTTGCAATAATACCATCGAAGACCCTTTAATTTTACCGACATTTTTTTGTGTTCTTCTCTTATTTAATTGATTTAAGCAATGCATTGTTTTATTATCAAGAATGTTTTCAAGCAATGGTAATGTTGTTGATTTTCATGACAGTGAGATTGACATTTAACTCTTGATTTGTTAATAAACAGACGTCTAACTACAAACCATACAACCCGGTCTTGAAGCGAACCAATCGTAACTATGCAGTTGAAATGTTGTTTATTGAGTGTTCCGATGCATTGGTCGCAGAAAAAAAATCATTTTAATTTAGTGGCGCCCGTGGCATTGTGGTAGAGTGGCCGATTTGAAACTCCTCTGACTTAGCCTTTCACCGTATGGCTTCGAGTCCCGTTCGAGGCAATGGACTTAATGTGGGAAAGTCTTCCAGCTGACTTGCGGTGCGCTAGTGGTTCTGCCCAGAATTTTGTCTGAGGTCTTCCTCTATCAAAAAACTGGGCGTCGCTATAATGATCATAATTGGTCGCTGCAATGTATTTCAAAAACAAACAAACACAAAACAAATAAATTAGATTTAAATGTAGTATCCGACAATTTCCTTAAACAAAAAGCCAGTTTAGCGACAGCAAACCACTGCCTTTGGATATTTGGAAATGGTAACTTCTTGCAACCAAGGGGTAGGGGTTGTTGTTAACTAAAACAACGTCTATCACAATTTTAAGGTTGAATAACTCGGTAATTAAATACCCATCTGTCAATTTATCATTGCCTGATGATGATGATGATGATGATGATGATGATGTATGATGATGATGTATGATGATGATGATGATGTGTTGTTGATGTTGATGATAATGAGGAGGGGGAGGCGAAGGAGGGGGTGGGGTGGGGAAGGATTTGTTGATGGTGATGATGATAATCATGATGATGATGATGATGATGATGATGATGATGATGATGATGATGATGATGATGATGATGAGGATGATGATGACGATGTTGATGATGATGATGATGATGATGAATTTTAGGTTTTTATTGCTTTATTAACTAAACTGTTAACTTTTAAGCTGGTCATTAAAAACAGAGACATTGCTCCATTATACAGCAACACAACAAATATGCACAAGACACTTGCACCCATATACATTAATTAAATAAATCATTATTTAAAAATAACATTTCGAAACCAAGCCAACTGAAAAGTAAATTATCCCGGGGAAAAAACGGACAAAACACATGAACCCTTCAGGATGGGCATGATTCACTATGTGATTTCGTAATGCAATGTATTTTTTCTTCACTCCATTTTGGATACACACACCATTTCTGAAGGGAAACTCTGTCGAGATGACAAATTCACCACAAACATTCTCATGTATTCGCCACTTATTACGTGCAAGTTATTGGCTGCATTTATAAACGATATACAAAATCTTCTTTTTAATCCAACGCAACTAGTCATTATCGATATTGATGTTTTCTGTGCTAGTAATTAATCTTTTACAATTCAAAAGTGTTTTATACCGCATTCAATTTAACCAATGTATGACTTAACTTCTCTAAATCAAAGCAAGGCAAGAATTCACAAATCATTCTTTAGTAAGAAATGCTCGAGTTATAGATTTCCTGGGCCATAATACCTCGAAATTATTTTCATATACATTTCGGAAATTTTAAACATGAGTTATTTTACTTTGTGCTATCTTTGGATAACGACTACATAAAACTGCGAAGAAAACTGCTTGTTTAGCTGAGATCAAGCCACGACTTCAGCTTAAAATCAACCGGTGACAATTTTCTGTCAGTACTTGACACACTGGACCACGTGATTCGTACCTGATAATATACATTAATTGATTACTGCGTCGCTGTCAATAGGATAAAAGCATTGTTTAAGACCTACGAATAAATATAAAACATGTAAACATTAATTACATGAAAACAATATTAACGCATGCGCGGTTACATAATATATTAGGTTGTTGAGCTAAAATGGTTTGGAGCAGTTGAAAACCGTCGCGACGCTTTTGATTTTTTTCAATATGAAGACAACCCATTCTTTCTTAAGACCGAATGTTCACATATAATATGTTGATCTGTATTACATTATCTCTTGTGCTTCAACAGATTTTTGCTGTCACTGAAAATGCACATTTGGCCAATTATGCCAATTCGCATAAGAATGGCTGGTGAATATTCTAGATTCTAGAGAAAAAACATGTTGTTGTAGTGAGTGGGTGTTGTTATTGTATGTGTGTCTATATATAATCGTTCCTGAAAAGGTCATAAGGATGGTGTTCTATAAACAAGTGAAGTGCGACAATTTCATGGATTGGGTTTCGGTTATTATTCCGCTCTGGTGAATATTAGAATTTAGATTGTAGCTTAAAATGTTGCTACATAATTATCTCTTGAAATTATTATTGTATCATATATGTTCATGAATGTTATTTATTTTAAACTGCATTTGTTACGACGATGCACTATGTACAAGACAAATGTTATGCTGTATCCTGTTGTTTGTATTCGGACTTTTCCCATACGCCCAAAGACAATTTGTTGGCGACGCGCTGGAGCGCGACGCTATATATGGAATGCTCAGTGAAATTTGCAATCTCCTCACAGCGATTACGTCACGCGTTGCTACTTAAATCTCTGCCCCAGCAAGGATCACGTGATGATAGAGTATCACGTGAAGTAAACATGGCGGCCTCCATAAACTTTAAAATTTGACTTTCATAATTTCATATTTTTTCACACTTTAAGTTACTTTTTATTTTTAATATGATAAATTAATATTTTTAAAGGAAAGATACCATATTTTGAGGAGATAAGTCCAGAAAAAAATAAAAATAAAAAAAAAACTATCCGCCTGTATTTGGGCGAAAAACTTGCTGGTGGCAGTGATATAATGTACTGTCAAGGGAAGTAATCACTGCGGGGAGTTTGTGAAATTTACACATGGGGAAAGTTTGCTTTGCGGACCTTGCCTGTTAAAATACGGGTCCTAATTCGGTAAAGTTCTTATTATTTTATTTATTTATTTATTCTTGGAAAACCTATTCAATTTTGTCAGGTTTCGCTTTGCATTTGATTTTCAACCAATCCAAGATCTCATGCATATATGCTTTACATACTTTTTTTCTCAAGGTTTATAGTATACTGAAAACTTTCAAATAAAAACCATTACTTTTCAAACATGTCTGTTTTCCTCTTCCACTTTTTGAGTCGCCTTTGATGCTTCGCATCAACGACTTTTCTTATTACTATTTCTCCATGCTTCAAATGGTAACAATAATAGTGTTATCTGTTTAAACTTGATGTTCAAGTAATTATAATTATATGATTGTGTATTGCAGATATACATGAAATACAGATTTATTAATGAACAATTGAGCAGGAATATCGCTTAGAAACTATAGGGTTTGTTTGTTTGTTTGTTTGTTTGTTTGTTTGTTTGTTTGTTTGTTTGTTTGTTTGGGATGTATGACTGTTTGAAGAACCCTGTTATTATTACCTAGGTTTCATATTACCATATTAAGTTCATCAAAATGTCCTAGTTAGTGTTCCTTAAAGTGTGTGGTCAGTCTTGTTGTGTCCAGTCATATGTGTCCAGTCTCTGTCCACAATATAACCTGATCTGTCTTGAGAGAGCTATTCGGTCTGGTTTGAACTGGTTTGAAGGCTTATAAAAAAGTGCAATAACAATCTAAAAAATACTAACCAGTCAGAATTAATACTTTTTATCAATATGTTTCCTTCTCAGAACTAATATTTTCAAGTAACATCACTTTTGATTTGGCTACATCAGACGTATTAAGAATTTTCTATTTGAAGATTACTTTTTTTTAAATACTTAGACGCCATTGACCGGTAAGTCAGTTAACTTATTACTTATTAGAATACTACTGTACGGTTTGTATGAATGGTATTGTGGTTGATTTATTTATTAGTTAATTAAGAATTGTGGTTTACTGAAAAGCTAGAAATGTTCCTAATTAACTAAGAGTTTGAATACTGAAATTATGAAATATTGTGATTCTATTTCAAATATTTAGACCTGTATTATAATACTGTTTTATATCTCTTTCAGGGTTGTTTTTATTATACTCCTGACCAATAAAGACATGTGAACCTGCACCGGAACAGGTATCATTATAACTCCGGTCAACAGTATAAAATACCATACATACATTATACCAATCGGAACTCCTCGGGTAATTCCGTCCTCGGGACAATCATTCCTCGGTATCTGGTGCAATAATTCTTACTAAAATCACGGCCGTTTTGTTCGCCGAAAGTCGGAAGTAGAATATGCCTTAAATGTAGTTCGCACAAAATATGAACAATGGCGTCGTTTTACAGCTGCGTGTCTGCTGCGCTGGGTAAATTAAACTTGGATGATTTAAATTTGTAGCCGCCACAAATTGAAGTTTTACAGGCTTCATACCGTAGTGAGCTGACATTCGAGCTGCCAAATTTGTTTTGACATCCGTCACAAAAGTAGTCCCATTCAGGCAAATGGCCGAGGTGATCCGACTACCTACATACATCCGAGAGATGATTCGTGAATCATCCGAAGTAAGGGCGTATAATAGCTGTTTTCTATTGTGAATTGTGAATATATCGCCTGGAATATAACAGCACGAATGTCTTATGAATATATAAGATGCTACACGAGTTAACCTCTGTCGCCTTTTCTTCTTTTGTATTCTTTGTTAGCCGGATTTAAACAGGGTAAGTGCGTAAATTAGTAAATGTGACAAAAACACAGTGACGATTCTTCATTTAAAGAAAGCACACAGTCTGAAAATATGGTGATTCTTCGTGAAGAATCACGATTTTCGCTTTAGTTTGAAATGTTCAGACATATTACAATTGATCTACATTGTCACTGGAACAAGAAATCTGGTTCTTGTGCGTGGCATTCCGTCTGGCAAACATTTGTCTTAAAGGTGTGAGCCCAGACATTTAGTGTCGCTTTTGTTCTTTACATGTTAGAATGTCCTTGACTTGTAAGCTAGCAATCTGGTTGTCTCTTCCGTCTTATAAAGGCAAATAATTATGCCAAGAAATTTGAAAACCCACCAATTCTTTTGTTATGATAGGGTCGGGAATCCCTTCGTAGTAAAACGTAGCAAGACGGAAAAAACCTAGTAAGTACAATACTTGTAATGAGTTGTATACTTGTACTTCATTTTCACAGCAATCATGTTTTGTCCTTGTAAATGAGCTTCTAGAATGATGAAGTTGATTAAGTTAATTGCACATTTTTCAATCAAAGGAATAAATCTCATGTTGAAGCTATATTAACAAAACAAATATTCATATTACATATGCTCCACAAACTTATAAGAATTAAATTATTCAGCAGGATGCAAATCACAAACCTCTTAAAAAGCCCTTTCAACATGTATGTGTTTAATTATTGTCCGGTCAGTCCGTCCATCCAGTCAGTCTGTCCAGTCAGTCTGTCCAGTCAGTCCGTCCATCCAGTCAGTCCGTCCATCCAGTCTGCTTGTCCAGTCAGTCTGCCCAGTCAGCCATCTGTTCATCCAGTCAGTCTGTCCAGTCGTCAGTCCTTTAGTAAGTCCATCCTGTCACTTGTCCTATCAGTCTGTCCCGTCAGTCATTCCGTCCATCCAGTCAGTCCATCCAGTCAGTCCGTCAATCCAGTCAGTCCGTGCCGTCAGTCCGTCTATCCAGTCAGTCCGTGCCGTCAGTCTGTCCAGTCAGTCCGTCCATCCAGTCAGTCCGTGCCATCAGTCTGTCCAGTCAGTCCGTCCATCCAGTCTGCTTGTCCAGTCAGTCCGTCCATCCAGTCAGTCTGTCCAGTCAGTCCGTCTATCCAGTCAGTCCGTGCCGTCAGTCTGTCCAGTCAGTCCGTTTATCCAGTCAGTCCGTGCCGTCAGTCTGTCCAGTCAGTCCGTCCATCCAGTCTGCTTGTCCAGTCAGTCCGTCCATCCAGTCAGTCTGTCCAGTCAGTCCGTCCATCCAGTCAGTCTGTCCAGTCAGTCCGTCCATCCAGTAAGTCTGTCCAGTCAATCCGTCCATCCAGTCAGTCCATCCAGTCAGTCCGTCCATCCAGTCAGTCCGTCCACCCAGTCAGTCCATCCAGTCAGTCTGTCCAGTCAGTCTGTCCAGTCAGTCCGTCCATCCAGTCAGTCCGTCCATCCAGTCAGTCCATCCAGTCAGTCTGTCCAGTCAGTCCGTCCATCCAGTCCGCCCATCCAGTCAGTCCGTCCATCCAGTCAGTCCGTCAGTCCGTCCATCCAGTCAGTCCGTCCATCCAGTCAGTCAGTCTGTCAGTCCGTCCATCCAGTCAGTCTGTCCAGTCAGTCTGTCTAGTCAGTCCATCCAGTCAGTCTGTCCAGTCAGTCTGTCTAGTCAGTCCATCCAGTCAGTCTGTCCAGTCAGTCTGTCTAGTCAGTCCATCCAGTCAGTCTGTCAGTCCGTCCATCCAGTCAGTCTGTCCAGTCAGTCTGTCTAGTCAGTCCATCCGTCATCCAGTCAGTCTGTCTAGTCAGTCTGTCCATCCAGTCTGCTTGTCCAGTCTGTCTGTCTAGTCAGTCCATCCAGTCAGTCATCTGTCCATTCAGTCAGTCCGTCAAGTCGTCAGTCCTTTAGTAAGTCCATCCTGTCACTTGTCCTATCAGTCTGTCCTGTCAGTCAGTCAGTCCTGTCAGTCAATCTGTCCCTGTTTAGTCAAACAGTCCATCAGTCAATATCAAAGTCAAACATGTAAGTCTGGTTTAAGTCATGGTTCTTAGTCACGTTCCGTTAAAAGAAAAACGGTCAACAGTCAATCAATCAAGACAACACTTTGTTTAATAAATATATTTTTGTAATCACACTACAAATAAATTTATGTCATCATTAGCCACATCACCACCATAATATAAATTGTCTTCACAGGTATCATCATCAGTAGCAGCAACAACTGTCTTCACAGGTATCATCAGCAGCAGCAACAACAACAATACAACTGATATCAGCAATCGCCATCATAAGCAACAGTATTTATTTGCAACAACAATAAAATTCATCATCATTAACAAAAGTAATGCATTCTTAACATTATTAAAAATGCAAGTCATCATGTTCAAAATCCCAATCAGCATCTTGTATGGAAGTGAATTGTAATTTTATTCAGCACAATGTGTCAGTAATAACTGTTTTCTCATACTCTCGTTTGCCTTGAAACTTTTAAATGACCTAAACCCAGTTTTACTTCGAATTTAAAAATATTCAGTCCCTAAGTACAAGTAACATACATTTGTGGAAAAAAAAATGTTTAATTTGTCAATATCTAGTCATCGGTAGAGCGTCGGTTCCAGGTACAGGAGGCCCAGGTTCAAACCCGGGCCGCGACGTACAAAAGGCATAAAAAATGGTAGTTGTACAGTTCTCTTGCTAACGCTCTAGCAAATATAAGGGTTGTTTCACGACTGGTTGGCCCGGTGTCAGGATAACGTGACTGGGTGTAGTATCATGCCGGGTGTTCACGGCATGCTATACACAGTGAAGGCAGCACCATATCTGTTTCAAGTGGACACCGTCTCCAGATAAGTGAAATACTGTTGGTGGGACAATAAACCAAACAAACAACATCGATATGTATTCAATAGCAGATGTACACATTTTGTTTCAGATATGTTTAAGAAGTAATATAAAACCATGTTGGATGGGAAATTATTGTAGGTCAGTAAACAAAATAACATTAATGAACCTTAATTTGAATATGGAACTGATAAAAAAAAGTCTTCATGATATTGACCAGTCGGTCCATATTGCCGACTGACCGTTCCAAGGCGGTAACTGTCGGGTTTGCTCGTTTCATTAAATGACTCATCACAAATTTGTTCTTACTTTTCGCGTGGCTTGCATGTGACATACCTTTGTTCTGTGCCTTTTCGGAGTTAGGTATATGTTACAATGCTCATAGGACTTTGTCATATATTCTTATTCATGATTTCTTAATTCAAAACCAAGCAAAAATATGTGAAAGAGATGAGTTTATAAAACTTAAGGTTATAACGTTCATCGTAATAACCATTATCATTTTTTCAGCACCATTTTAAATGAGGTAAGTTGTATGAACATCATCAGTGTCTTCTTTCCACAAAATGGTAACCATTGGCAACAGCAGCAGCTTCCTCTTCATGATCATACCACTGTTATCGTCAGTAGCCTCCTCCACCTGATCAAAAAAAATACATCATCATCATTATCATCATCACAATCATCATTTTTACATTTTTTCCACTTTAATTATAATAATTACTATCAACAAGAATAGCAACAGTGTTATTATCCAAATAAGATCATATCCATCAACATCATCAATTATCAGTCATAATCACCAATCATCATCGACAATAACCTATCATACTACCATCATCTATCAATAAACATAACATGTCCATCAATGAATCACTGTCATTCTGCTCTAACAGTATGTAAAGAAACTGCTACCAGCATCGGCATCATCAGATTCATCATCATCACCATAAGCAGCAGCATACATCTTGATTTTTATCACCATCTACAAACACATCACCAACTTATCCTTATTACAAACAGCAGCATCAAAAATTATGAATGACTGTCACCTTTAGTGCCAACAACATTTTCATTATCAACATCAACAAAATATTGAACACATACATTTCCATTATTTTAAATACCAACATCAATAACAAGATCAACAATATCACCATCAACAGCATATCCTGCTCCTCTCCATCATCGTTGTCATCATCATATCCTTATCAACAACAGCATTGCCACCATCATAAACAACAGCAACAACAATAACATCAACATAACTACCATCGAGCATCATTAGCAAAACTATCATCATAAATATAATCACCACCATCATCCAATCCACCATCAACAACAACACCAATTAGTTATAATATACCATATTCTCATCATCTCAAGGTCTTTTTATTAATATCACATAACATAACATGATTAATATCACTAATTACAGCCTCTTCCTCCTCATCATCATTATCAATATCTTCATCAGCACATAACTTCTGGTCATGTGATTATGGGCAGTTTATATGTCAGAGTTAAATGTTAATAGTATTGAACATTTTGTTTTGAACAGAACTAAAATTAAACCTATCAATAAACGTTCATCGGGAGGTATTATTATCAGAATATGTAAATACTAGTACAGTACTGCTGATTTTACAAGTAATTGTTTTATTTTGTTGTTATTGTTTGTTTTGTTGTTGTTGTTGTTGTTTTTGTTGTTACATTGCTCTGACACAATTATGGTCATATTGGCGAGGTCCGGCTTATTATTGGAGGAGGAAGACTCCAGACTTCTGTCTAGGTAGAACCACCTCTGCACTGCAGATTAGCAGGCAAACCTCCCCCTATGAAAGTTCTCACCCCGAACGGGATTTGAACCCATGTGGTTATGGACTGAGGAGTTTCAAGTCAGCGACTCTAACCGCTAGGCTATGGGTGCCCCCTTATACAAGAGAAGATGATATTCTATGTATTAGGGTTAAGACGAACCCTACATTTTGTCACCATTTACAGATTTTTGTTTTCATTTTTACATATTTTATAGAAAAAAATATTCTGAATTCAAATATGGAAAGAAAATAAGTCGTTTACGGGCTAATGTTTTTTTGTTATAACCATTAATCTGACCATAGGGTCACAGACTTTTTCTGTGTATTTTTCAGGCACTTTTTCCATGTTTACATTGTATTTAAAAACACAATAAAAACAATGTTTTCTCAATAAATTTCTCTGTTCATGTGTTGCCTACAATTGATTTAGCAATAAAACATATACACTGTATCGTAAAAAAAAATATATTTACTTTCGAATTCTGCATGATAATTTGTCCATTATTTATTATGCAAATAAAATCTGTTGTTTTTCTCAAGATTGAAAAATTTCTTGAAATCTGTTTCATATTTTTTGTTCATTTTGTCATATTTTGTAGTTTTATGTTTGCTTATATATCAAAATTAAAGTAAAAATGTATGATGTACATTTTTGGGGGTTTTAGTGGGTAAAACTAGAGCATATTCTCATAAAAAATTTGGCAAATTCAATCAATCGATAGAAGTACATTGATATGCATAGTCATGTAGATATGTGCTGCAATTTTATTTCACTGAATAAATAATAGAATTAACATTTTAATAATCACTGCAAACATTCAAGTAAGGCAGGACAATGTATATCAAAAAGGTACTGTCATTTAATAGTATAATCAACTTGAGAAACCCTACTCCAAAATTATAATACACAAAATGTTGGCGTATGTTATAACTATGAACTTTGCTTTTAAGGTTAAACAAATGTAATAGAATAATTACAGAATTTGAAAATTAACACAACCGATTTGTTCTATATTTTACACTAAATGTTTTTGTTAAATTTTAAGAAAATTCTCAATCCAGTTTTGAATTTATGGATATTTTTCTTATAATATTGGGTATTTAGGGTACTTTTTAGAAACATTAAAACTCCAAATATTATGTTATATCCTCTTTAGGAGAAGTGTTTTGCTGCTACTGAGTATCATTTGGAAGCAAGTTAATTAGTTTTAACATTTACATTTTCCCAATTTTTCTGCTTACTGCGGTTTATATAAAAAAAAAATCACACCGCTCATGATGGCCAGATAATTTATTTCCGTGTTGCCCAAAGAAAATATTTTGGTTGATGCTGCAAAATATATAATAATTTTAATACATGTTGTTTTAATTTTGGTTTAGACTTTGAATATACCAGGTAATAATTAATTGTAAACAAATTTAGCCCAAGTCACACATTAAAAATTCATTTACAAAATAAAAGTTAAAAACTAAACATGTTTCCTTCTTAATCTGGTAAAGTGATGCAGAAGTTATTGTCAAAGTGAAAAAGTAGGAAGAAAAGTATGTTGACCACGAGTGCCCATAAGGGATGCAAAACAATAAACCCCTAGTTTTGAAGCACAAGAACTATTTTCTATTCGCAAACTGAATGTGCAGTGCGAACTTCGCGGATCTATTTAAATAGCCCTAGGTTAGGATTGCTAAGTGATAATTTTGTTTGTTTGCTCTGACTCTGTGTGATTAAAGTGCAGTGAAACTTCGTTATCTCAGCCTCGGATAATTGAGATTCCTTGTATAATTACATTGACACAGTCTCTCACGGTCCCAATTTTTACTTTTATATATTTAATGTTATTTTCTGTTGATACGTTCATGTTCATACGTTGTTACTTTTTTATTATTCAATCTTACTTTCTAGTCTCAACATTAATATTTCAACTAAATTACAATCCATTAATCGATTAGCCTCGATGGGACCATGCTTTCACGACAGTGTGAAAAACAATTAAAGTAACAGCGCGTCATACTAGATTTGATGACAGACATGTGTTACAGGAGATGTGTGAAAAGCTAATTAAGGCAGTGTCTTGCCATATTCATCAGATTCCTGTCAACAAACAAGGGATGCACTTTATACCCACTTTCCTTAGTGATAAATATAGCAAGGAATGCATTTTGTACCTACTTTCTTGAGTGATAAATATAGCGAGGAATGCACTTTGTACCCACTTTCTTGAGTGATAAATATAGCAAGGAAGGCACTTTGTATCCACTTTCTTCAGTAATAAACATAGCAAGGAATGCACTTGGTACCCAATTTTTTTAGTGATAAATATAGCAAGGAATGCACTTTGCACCTACTTTCTTGAGTGATAAATATAGCGAGGAATGCACTTTGTACCCACTTTCTTGAGTGATATATATAGCAAGGAATGCACTTTGTATCCACTTTCTTCAGTGATAAACATAGCAAGGAATGCACTTTGTACCCAATTTTTAGTGATAAATATAGCAATGGAATGCCCTTTGTACCCGCTTTCTTTAGTGATATATAAAGCAAGGAATGCCCTTTGTACCCGCTTTCTTTAATGATAAATATAGCAAGGGATGCACTTTATACCCGCTTTCTTTAATGATAAATACCGGTAAAGCAAGGAATGCCCTTTGTACCCACTTTCTTTAATGATAAATATAGCAAGAGATGCACTTTATACCCACTTTCTTTTGTGATAAATCAAGCAAGGAATGCCCTTCGACCCACTTTCTTTAATGATAAATATAGCAAGGAATGCTCTGTATCCACTTTCTTTGATGATAAATATAGCCGAACAGTTATATTTATAAATTCCTTTGATTAGTTTTATCTTCACTTACCAGGTCTACCAAATTCAATTTCCTTTCCAAAGCGTTGACAGATAAGCTAAACAATGTACATTTCACATGAATATCATGACAGTGCTTTTTTTAAGGTTCACCTAATACATTTTTCTAATGTGCTTTATTTGGATGTTTATTTTTTGTACAAAAGTGTGTGTATTTTTCATTGTTTTCACTGTTTCAATGTTACTTTCCCACATTTAATGATTAAATAATCTTCATGTACTTAAATTATTTATAATATTAACATATGTAATAGACATTAAATGGATAAATTTTTGCAGTGTGGGCCATGTAAAATAATATGGTCTGATATACTTTTTTATATTTGAGTTTGTTTTTTGTTGTTGTTGTTTTGTTTTTTTGTTTTTGACAGATTAAGATAAAATGGTATTCATTTTCTTTTTGATTCAAAATCGAGTAAACGAACTATGACAGTGCATACACTTGATAGGCTAAACAATTTTATCATAAAAAAACTTTGTCTAAACATGGAGATGATTCAATCGGAACTCCTCGGGTAATTCCGTCCTCGGGACAATCATCCCTCGGATGTATCTGGTGCAATGATACGTGCTCAAATCACGATCGTTTTATTCGCCGGAAGTCGGAAGAAGATGTTTGAAAAATAGTTCGCACAAAACATAAACAATGGCGTCGTTTGACAGCTGCGCCGGGTAAATTAAACTTGGATGATTTAAATTTGAAGCAACCACAAAGTGAAGTTTTACAGGCACCGTACTATAGTGAGCTGTCATCCGAGCTGCCATCTTTGTTTTGACGTCTGTCACAAAAGAAGTCTCATTTCGGGATATGTGGCCGAGGTAATCCGACTACCTGCATACATCCGAGAGATGATTCGTGAATTATCCGAGGTGTTCCGATTGGGAGATGATTTACATTTAAGTGAGGATCTGAATGCACATGCTTCCACTTAACCTGACTACGTTGAGAATAATGTTTGTAACTGCGTTTGCCTGATGAATATCTGACATCTGTTTATGTTTATTGGGTTTATCGTCCCACCAACAGTATTACAGTTATCTGGAGACGGTGTCCACTTGAAGCAGATATAGTGTTGCCTTTACTGTGTATAGCATGCCGTGAACACCCTGACATGATACCACAACCAATCACATTATCCTGACACCGGGCCAACCAGTCGTGGAACTACCCTTCTTATATTTTCTTGATCATTAGCAAGGGAGCTATACCACTACCATTTTTGGTATGTCGCGACACGTGATCGAACCCGGGGCCTCCCGTACCTGGAACCTGACGCTCTACCAGGTCCGGTGCATGTTGATGATATTTAATTAATTTATTTACCAAACTGTACAGTATTTAATGCTTAAGACCATGCTATTACAAACCTCACCTTCTAGGGATTCTGTTAAAGTAACTGGGATACTTGGCCTTACTTAAGCAGATGGAAGGTGTCCATTTTCATGCTTGGATGCTTATGTTGCAAGCAGCAGGATTCTCTGAAAATATATCAAATACACCACAAAGAAACAGGTTCAATAAACACGCAAACAAACAACAAACAAACAACAAACAAACAAACAAAACATAACAAGTGTATATTACTGTTTGTGGTCAGATAATTATATTGAATATCTTCAATAATTTAACTTGTTCCGTGTTCTTATATAGTTTGTAAACGTAAATCGACTAGTACCATTGTAACTGCTTGAATGATATGATAACATACATGTATTATACTCACTCAAACACTTATGATAAAAATGATAAATGTTGTTTGTATGAATGTGATCTTTCTAAAAGATGTTTAATAGCCGTATTCATTATAATTTGTGTAAGTATTTCAATTGTTACATAGCACATTTATTTTATTTCTATTTTTAGTCGAAGGCCTCTGTAAGAAAAGATGTATATTATATGCTGTGTGTATGTATATAGCTTATGAGTTACCTTCGTAAAAAAAAAGATATTATTATTATTATTATAATTATTATTATTATTATTATTATTATTATTATTATTATTATTATTATTATTATTATTATTATTATTATTATTATTATTATTATTATTATTATAATTATTATTATATCAATAGGTGAGCATCAAATTAGGTTACTAAAGGATAAAAACTGTTAAAGGTGGCAGTTTGCCTTTATCTAATTCATGTAAAACATCTTAGCCCTTTTCTGGGGAATTTGTGCAAAATTGCTGCATAAACCAATATTTTAGTTGAATGCCTGTTTATAACTTTAATTTTTAATCTGTACAAATCGTGAAATATATTGTTTTAAATGTAAATGATTTTGAAAAACTATAGATAAGCAGAACAGGAATTTCTGCTAAAGACAGATATCGACATCAGAGCAAATTACCCCGATGATCATATAACATGAAACAAAAGGTAAGTGGTCATTGGTTTTCTTAGATTAAAAATCACTATCTGTTCTGCGTGGTTCAGACAGGCAATACCTGTTTCCAATGACAGTGCAGATTTATGCTTCAATGTTCTCACTGATCTAGAGCACCAATGAATAGCTTTTTGAAGGACCATTTCAGGTAACAATGACTTACTTGGTATTTTAAAAAAGAAATAGCTGGTCCTTACTTTCGGATACAACCTTTAATGTAAATCAGAAAATTTAAATAAATTTATTGTTGGGAATATTACTTAGTAAACAGCCACCTGAAATCTATATTGTATATTATATTGTTATATTACATTGGCATGTGTACCGGTTTTCATGCAGTATAATAATTGTATGTACACCGCCACCTGAAATCTATATATTATATTATATTGTTATATTGCATTGCCATGTGTACCAGTTTTAATGCAGTACAACAACTTTATGAACATGTTTTGATGTTAAAAACTTATCTGATATTTATCAATATCCATGTCACTTTGTGAAGGAAGCACCACACGACACATTTACTTGTATATTGTTGACTATCAAAGCGTGTGTAGCACAAATATCTACATATTAATACCATGCACACATTATTTACCAGTATTTGTAATTGACAATACAACTTTGAAAGCCAAATTAATTTAAAACGATGTTAACAGTCCCGCAGTTTTACTACGAAATTGTATTAAACTTTTCTTCACGTGCAATGCAGTTGTAAACAGCCGGTTTAACAAGGGAGGTAATCCGAACGAGTTGTTAAGGATATTTAGATTTATGCCATCTGGATTTATCTCCCATCTCCGTCATTTAATGACACTGTAGATTATTTCCATCATAGTAACTTTTCATAGTTTCGTGAATTCCCATGATTTCGTGAATGTTTTTTTTAGCTATACGCAAACATTAGATTTGGTAGATTTTTGGTCAGTCTGCTTAGAAATTGATTTTATCTTGAGGTAGGTTTAAATGGGCGACCAAAAGAAGGAAAACATCAATTAAATTGAAAATATACCGGTTTAGAAAACCATCAAATTTGAATTATTACATTACTGATAATATAAATATGGTTTACAGAGATGCTTAGTAGCAGGACACAATTCACTGTTCAACTGGAGAGCATTTAACGTGTCTGCGAAGGTTTAAGCTCTTACGTTGACAAAATCATTTCAAGACAGTATAATTGATATTTCTTGCAAGGTTTAGGCACAATTGCTATTTTATATAATTAATGTTGTACAGCAAATAGGGTTACTTGTCACACTGTATACTAATTTTTAGTATTTAAATATCAAGCTCGTGTAAATTGAAAAAAAAGACATTGTTTCGATGTTTAAAACAGTTTTGCTATACATGTAATACATATAATTTTGTCAGTTATTGGTTGTCCTAAGTTGTTTGTTTTTTCTTTTGATCATGTGTAAAAATGTATATATTGTATATGTATGTCACATGGGTCTTTTACCTTCTGCGTTTTAAGTAAAACTTAAAAATAAGATAAACATAATTATCTGCAGCAATTACATCTCTACATCAATATCACCAAAACAAAAACAAACAAAAAAAAAACAAAAAAAAGAAGAAGGAAAAAAAGAACAAACACCAGCAGTGTCATAATTTGTGTCATAATAATTTCACCTGTCATTATGATAATAAACAAAACAAACTTCACCCTCCTCATTATCATAATCTGAAGTGCAATCTAATATTTTATTCTGTATCATTTTCCAATAGAGTAGAATATGAACAGATATTAAGTTCTCTAGCATTGTTTAAAAATGAGGAAATGTGATATAGTAAGTAGAAGGGGGAAAAAGAATTAGGGTAAATAAAAACGACATAAGTCAATTGTTTCGTATACATAGATAGTTTTCACATCAGCGAAGATACTTTATCTTGGCAGCCATCTTTGATGGCAACTTCAAGGGATTTTCAGATTAATTGCATTGGAGTGTAAATTTTATTTTCTTGTAATTTCTTCATTTGTGGTCCAAAAATTAAAAGCTATACACCATTGGAAAGCTCTTTTTAAAAACAATATTTTTAAAATTGATAAATGCACAAAGAATTAATGCACAGAAATAACTAAAATAATAGGCTTATCCTTAAACAAAATGAACAGTTTATCCTTTTTGGTTGTATTTTTTTTTTACCCTTTAAACTATTAAAATATTGTTTTTTTTGTATTTAGAATTCTTCATAAAAGCTGTTAAATGTGATATAAAATTCAGTAAAATAGACCGAAAAAAACAACACAGAGGTGAGTTTAATACAGCACATATTTCCAGATTTCGGCCTGCATTAGCTTCTGCCTTCAAATATGGCTGCCTTACATTGTCTTATCAGTGCCTATGACATCACACAGAAATTATAAAGAAATATTTGTATAGGTGTGGTAGGTCTGGACTCATGATCACGTGACTGGATGTGGTCAGATGTTCACGGCATGTTATCACAGTGATAGAACTATCGTGTCTGTTACATAATGAGACTTGACAGGACATTTATGTCAACTCCACATTCCAAGGAATGAATAGTCTTAATGTAAACATACTTTTACAACTAACCTTTCTCTGATTGGAGTAAAACTTGTGTCACCTATTGCAATATACTCCAATTGATGTGAACGTTAACAACATAAATGAATGTGCCGTAAAATTTCGAGAAAAAACGTGACTGTATTTTCCCCTGAGCGATATATATCTACAGTTATAAGGTGCATGCAATGGGCACTAGTGCTCTTTTAAGAGAGCTGACTTGATATGTCATTAAAACGACCTTAAAATAAAGTATAACAACACAAGAAAGATGAGTTTTTTCACTACGACGAGGTTTCCCACCTGATCAGGATGATTTTTCGTTTTCTAAGTCTTTATGAGATGTATCGCTGCCATATACTTACGGTCACTTCGGAAAATGACCATTTCGGTAAATTGATCTTATATAGGGATTAGTCCGGTCGTTTCGGTCAATAGGTAAACATAAAGTATAATGCCTGACAGAAATGGTCATTTACCGAAGGGACCGGCACCCCTATACTTCCTACTGGAAACAATGCATCGTGTGTTTTGTGTGAGCACACCATTTAAAACTAAGCAACTAAGCCTATGTTGTATTAATATCTGTCAAAATTCTATTCGCACATACATACTAGGGGAACAGTGGCAAATAAATACATTATCAGTTACTACGCTAGATCGGCCGTTTTTATACAAGCATTGAATAACCGTTAGTCGGCATTTGGCTAGGAAGTGACATTGCATGCGGACAGCGTGGTTCCGACGATAGATTACCCGCATGTGTAGCAGCAAACGACGGAAATGTGTTTTTGTTGTTTGGTGTTGTTTTTACCACAAGAATACCACAGGTATGTATAGGTTTGTAATGGTTGTGCTGACGAGACTAAGTGGGTTCTGTTTAATTTCACAGGGTAAAAAAAAAGCTGTTAGTTCAACCTTAATGTGTGGTGTGAACAAAATCTGCCATAACTATCAGCACGAAGTTCTTAGATAAAGGCTGTTTTTGGCCTTGTCGATGGGAAAATAAAAAAAAACCACAACAACATGTAATTGACAACTCACTAGATAAATATTAATAATGATAAAGTCTTTGTACTTACATGTACATGTATCATTTCCCATCCTCCATTTTCTTCGCATCTCCACACTGACCACAAAACACAACTGACAATTACCTTTTGAATTCCACAACACTGTAAAAGTTAAGTTTATTCTTCATGAACAACACAAGTCTTTTGCTTTTACAATTTGAAACACATATTTTTCTCGCATTTGTTCACATTTAACATAAAATAACTACCGCAAATTCACTTGAATATCAATTTGACTTTCTTACTAGCACAATTAGGCACTACAAACTAAATAATTAAATAAACTCTTCATTAATAAAATCACTTCTCAGAAACAGCCAACCAGCAACACATTTGGCGCAAAATTGATTTCCCGCCCGCTTGTTGCGCGCACATATTTTATTAGTGACCTTTGTAAAAAGAATTCTGATTGGTTTAAAATTACAAGACCTGTCGAATTTTATCGGGAACCTTTCGATGTTAAGTTAAAAATATATTAAATATATTTACTCCCATAATTATTTATAGTTATTATTATACACAACAATTGTACAATATAACATATCGTATAACGTGTATAATGATAAAAAAAGAAGTCTTAAATCATTTTGTTTGATCATATATTTTATCTTCGGCAATCTTCGTACAAAGTCGTATCTCATTTTAATAAAGACGGTTAACTGCATGATCAACAAACCATATCATAAAGAACTTAGCAACATAATGTCTCTTGCATGTGTCTTCTCAAGATAACCAATATCTTTTGTCCGAAAAAAAAGAACCAACATCCTTATTTCTAGAATAGACTGACTTAACTAAATGAATGCCTTAATTAATTGCACCGAATTAGAATACACTGTGCGTATTTCAGTTGTTTGTATGTAAGACTCCACTTGATGACTTACTTGGTATCCAGATTTTGATTTTATGGTTCTAATACCATCAACACTTCAATATAAATATCAGTTAAGATACTAATAAACCTAATGATATTTAAATCTAAACAATTCACTATATATTATAATATAATATGAAGGTTATATATTTATAGGTTATTTTAGCCTGAAGTGGCCAATACGGAAATATACTTGGACTAGTGCCCAGATTGAAAATCAATATTCGAGGAGCAGTACCTTTGATCATTTTAAACTTTTAGAGAGTTCACAATAGTCTTTGCTTGGACTGTTCGTTTCTACAGAAATTGTGCACAAATACAGCGGCGGATCCAGGATTTTTTTTCGGGGTGGTGGTGGGGCGGGGGGGGGTCGAGCTCGCTAATTGAGCGAGCACCATGTGCTTGCCATGCTAGGGGGGTCTTGGGTATGCTCCCCCAGAACACATTTGAAATGAAGTATGCATGAAGCTGCCAGAAACGTTTTCCGTGAGTCCGAACTGTTTGTATTCCCAGCAGTAGAGTTTGGACATGCTCCCACAGGAAGAGTATTTACATCTAGAAGCCAAATACTGCCATTTCCTTAATTTCATATGCTTGACAGTCCTTCATAGAAAGTATTTTTTTACACAAGTAGTTTAATTTCAATGCTTTTTTCAAGACATTTTAATCATAAATATGTGCTTATTCTTGTCTTGTCTGTAGCACTAGACATATATGTGACAATAACATGACTAGTGCCATGAAGATGTGACATATCCAGAAATGTTAAAAATTAAAGGTATTTTTTGACAATTTCAGGCCACCCACACCCGACCCCCGCTAGAACCTCCCATGCAGACAGAGAGAGACAGAAAAGACAAAGAGAGACAGAAACAGAGAAATAGACAAAGAGAGAGAGACAAACAGACAGAGAGAACGAGAGAGAGAGGGGGAGAGAGAGAGAGGGAGAGACAGAGAGACTAAATTATGTGTTTATGCAAACTTATGCATAAATTCCCACATACATAGGTAAGATAGTGTTACAGGTATTTTGTATAGACAAGCTGTCGGTTTTCACCGTTAAGGTCATAATCAGGATGACGTTGGTGTCTATAATCACGAAAAGAGTCTGCTCAACCTTTGATGGACATTAGACTTTGGTTCTTCAATTCCATCTTCACATGAACAAGATTCTACAACCATTTATTCGTCTCTGGTCATGTTTGTTCATGATTCAGAAAGTTAATTTCATGTATAATCAACTCTTTTTGTGTAGTTTTTTAAATCGAAATAACACCATATTCTTTTCTAAACACGATGTGGACATTATGTTTCAATGACGTCACTTCTTTTGTCATAACTTATTATAGAAAATATCAGCGCTTGGACATTTTGTATTCAAATAGTGCGTTTTTCTTTTCATTGCTTGCATTTGAGAAACTCGTCAGGAAGTGCGAGGTTAGAGCTCTGTAAAACCGGTTTAAGCAGCCCAGTCGGTCCATATTGCCGACTGACCGTTCCAAGGCGGTAACTGTCGGGTTTGCTCTTTTCGTTAAATGACTCATCACAAATGTGTTCTTACTTTTCGCTTGGCTTGCATGTGAAATGCCTTTGTTCTGTGTCTTTTCGAAGTTTGGTATATGTTGCAATGCTCATAGGACTTTGTCATATATTCTTATTCATGATCACAACAATGTTACTTGTGCAGTGCGGCGGTCGGTCGTAAAAAATCTCCCCGTGCATGTAATCTATGTTGTCATTTAATTCATCTTATAAGGATTGTTACGTGTATTTCCTTTGATAGACATTGGACTTTGGTTCTTCAATTCCATCTTCACATGAACAGGATCCTACAACCATTTATTCGTCTCTGGTCATGTTTGTTCATGATTCAGAAAGTTAATTTCATTTATAGTCAACTATTTTTGTGTAGTTTCTCAAATCGAAATAATGCCATATTTTTTTCTAAACACGATGTGGACATTATGTTTCAATGACGTCACTTCTTTCGTCATAACTTATTATAGAAAATATCAGCGCTTGGACATTTTGTATTCAAATAGTGCGTTTTTCTTTTCATTGCTTGCATTTGAGAAACTCGTCAGGAAGTGTGAGGTTAGAGCTCTGTAAAACCGGTTTAAGCACCCCAGTCGGTCCATATTGCCGACTGACCGTTCCAAGGCGGTAACTATCGGGTTTGCTATTTTCGTTAAATGACTCATCACAAATGCGTTCTTACTTTTCGCTTGGTTTGCATGTGAAATGCCTTTGTTCTGTGTCTTTTCAGAATTTGGTATATGTTGCAATGCTTATAAGACTTTGTCATATATTCTTGTAAGAGCACTTTTTCCCTAAAGTTGATGCTAAAATAAAAAACTTCAATAATAGTTAGACAGTATTTGCAATTTTTTTACCTTACTAAACGCAACTAATTTTGACATCCACAGTAATAAATCTCATATATTCTCATTTATATCAGATAAGAATTGAAACGTAGTGAGGCCAGATTGTGAAATGGAAAAGTTTACTTCATAATCAAGCCATCGACACACTTATACAAAAATCAACATGAAAGCGATCGAGTTCGATATGTATTTGAATAGCAAATGTTTACCAAAGACATTAAATTTCGCACTCTTCGAGATAAGAAAGGATATCGATCTTTCTTTCTGTGAAATCGGTATATAGAGCTCTCGTCATTAATGTTAGAGTACATCTCAAGGTGGTATCTGAAAATTCGGACCAGTTTGTTTTCTCTCATGCAACAAAGTAAATTAGCGTTACATGAAAAGAAAATTTAAAAAATCCTTGGACATGTTGCCTATTTGTATCCTACATGCATGTGAAAAGTAAAACAGAACACCCATCTTGTCATTAGAAAAATGTACTTCCTATCCGAGCCACGCTGCACAGTTAGCTATGTTTAAACTTAGAAAATCATGTGACCACTTACCTTTGAGATCGTGTTTCGTGATAATCTGGATAATAAGCTCCGACGTCGATATTTATTTTTGAAATCCCCATCGGGCTTATTTATAGATTTAGAAATAAAAGACATTTGAAGCGATGTATGTCACGATTTGCCCTGTCTTACAATTGAGGTAATGTTATAAATAGCCATTATTTAAAATAAAGTATTAATGTATGCATCAATAACGCACAAATTCCCTAGAACTGGGGTAAGATGTTATATTATTTATTAGATACAGGCAAACTGCCGGATACCCCCTTTAAACTGTCTATGAACTTATTGGCATTCGCGAGGTGCTCTTTACGGAATGCATAAAAAGTATCTGAAATAGTTGTTTAAGTCTTAAGCGACTTCGAATTATATATATCTGAAATGTTTACAACCTTTATATAATGTACAATAAGAATGGTCAAACATAGATCTATATCATGCTGGAAGGCCAATCGGAACTCCTCGGGTAATTCTGTCCTCGGGACAATCATCGGTCGGATGTATCTGGTGCAATAATACTTAAAGATATCACGATCGTTTTGTTCGGAAAAAGAATATGCCTAAAATGCAGTTCGCACAAAACATAAAAAATGCCATAGTTTGACAGCTGCGTGTCTGCTTCGATGGGTAAATTAAAACTGGATGATTTAAATTTGAAGCCGCCACAAATTGAAGTTTTACAGGCATCGTACTGTAGTGAGCAGTCATCCGAGCTGGCATCTTTGTTTTGACTTTCTGTCACAAAATTAGTCCCATTTATGGAAATGGCCGAGGTTATCCGACTACCTACATACATTCGAGAGATGATTCGTGAATTATCCGAGGTGTTCCGATTGGCTGGAAGGCCTGTTGTTGGAACATATTGTCTGATCACTTCAAGTCCAGAGAACGTAAGAGTTCCTTTTCCTTCATTGTCCGTCTTCGTCGTTTGTCAGATAATGCATTTATTTCATAAAGTTGACTCTTTTCGATGCTAAAGCGTCAATACTTTTCTTGTTTCTTCTATAATATTTATGTATTTTGGTAATCCATTTGTATTATTGTGGGTTTGAGATTGTTAATGCGCACTTAACCGTTGTCAGCTGACGCAAACTTATAATCAATCTTTGTCTTTCTAAGATCGCATTTTATTATATCCCTTAGAGCATACATAGTGTGTCATACATAGAGGTGAACGAAAAATAAACTAGTTTTTTTTTCAAAAATGCCTTACATTCCATGGTTGTTTGCGCCAAAGTAATAGTTATAACAAATTTGAAATCACTTACATTTCCTTTCAACTACATATGCACACAATTCACAAAAAATAGTATTTTGAAAAAGATAACAGGCAACATATCCAGTATTATGAAAACAGTCAAATGCAATGTAAGGGCTTTGTTGTGTTTAAGTTTACAGAACGTAAAGTGTATCCAAGAACAGATTTTGGTTCAACTATGAAAGCGTCGTTTTTATATTTTGTTGTAGAATACCAGTTTACACGCCACTAGGACAGCATTCTCCAATCTAGCTCTTGTTCATGCGCCCACGTCCATCCGACCGGAGATATAAACACCTTGTTTATTCACCAGTCTTCGGGGCCTTCTACTCCAAGCATAATCATATCGCCTCATCGATTGCCGTACCGAGTCATGCTCGTGTTTCTTGTTCAACACACACCGGCGAACAAACGTCCTGCATTTCCTCTTGATAACATCGTTAATCTGTTTTCTCAGACCCGCACTGCCGAGCAGTTTCGTCTCCCAGTTGTCAGCGTTACTGAAGCCACGGGGACAACATTTGCTGAACACTACAAATTTGCGACAACGACTGTGCGTCTGAACTGCCACCTCGTACAGTGCAGCCACTTGGGTTTTGCCGCCAAAAATGCTCCTCGCTCTGAATCCACATCCGTTTCCGGTACGCGCCTTGTCTATCTGTTCGGTCGCGCTCGGAGAGATGGCCAGTTTCCAGGTGGACCAGCTCATACCCTTCAACAAAAAATTGTTTTCAAACACGTTCTCTCGCCGCAACAGCGGTAAGTTCTTGTCAGTGTATTTAAGGAATGCTTCGGGGACCTTTATTATTCTCGTGGCACATTTAGATTGGTGTTTCTTTGTAGAAATGACCTTCTTAGATATCGGATTTACAAGATTTGTTATAGTTGGTGATCTGAGAACCTTTCTTGCTTTCATAATAGAAGGTTTCTTTGAAATCTTTATAACAGTTTTAGCTATCGTTTTTACGTGGTAATTTGGTGAATTCGAAAGTTTTACAGCATTGCTTGGTTTCTTTTCTATCAATGGGACCTTGAAGTCGCGGACTTTTTCCTCTCTCAATCCCACGAACAGATCATCCAAGTCCTTGTGAATCGGCCCGCGTGAACGCACCTCTGACTCATAATCGTTAACAAATTCTGCTCCCTTCTCTCTGTAACACACAGCCATGAGGAAATCAAAGACATTTTTGAAGTCGCTAAGTTTAAGGTGTTTTCCACCGCTCAGGCTGGCAAGTGCTTTGTAGAACTTGTCCGCAAAAACGAAGTTACGACACTGGACGGCGTAAATACGGACGCCCATATCGGCGAGCAAGGCGACCTCTTGTTCCCAGTCAAGTTTGAGTTTGTTTAACGGATAGTTTGGTCCGTGGGGCTCGCTGTCTCCAATCATTACCAGCGCCCTCTGTGATCCCGGCGTCCATGACAGCTGGGTTCGAGCCTCGTACAAGACCAGTTCGTAACACTCGTCGGGATCCCAGCCGCTTGTGGGCCAGACTGTATTGACAAAATCACACAGCTTAGCAACGTCGTTGGTAAAGTCGACGTGCTTCGTGACGTACGACGTGTCAAAGTAGTCGCCATGGGCGAAGATGGCGATGCGGATGTTGGGGATGTCAGCCTGAAGTCGCTGTACCATGTCGGAGACTCGACCTCGCACCTCGTCAAGACACGGCCACATGCTGCCCGTCGTGTCAAAAGAGAAAACAATCTCCAATGGACTGTTTGACAGAGCCATATGGATATGTTTCTGAAGTTAGGAATAAGTAAGAAAGGTTTAATTTAGCCCCTACATATTAATCCAGTGGCGGATCTAGACGCGGTAGACCCGACGCGCATGCCCCACCCTCCATGCCAATATTCCCGCATCACACATACACTATATATCATAATATATTATAATAAGTTAATCTATTAACTAAAGAAATATTATGACTTTTGTTGCAGCTACATGACAAAAACATATCAATAAAATAAAAGGCGGTATTGTTTAACATAGTGAGTTTGTATTAAAAACGTTTGACAAAGGTCACGCTTCTTGTTGGTGCAATCCTAAGGTCCATCTCTCATGCAAAACAAAATCAAGTCACTCAGATTAATGAACTTGCAATGTTAACAAATTACATTAATAAAATAGACCAACTTAACAGTTAATATGCATAGAACATAATATGAAAGGAACACTAAAATTAGCCTACTAAGAAATGAGATATTTGTTTTTATTGGATAAAAGTACATTGTACCCATGTTATACTCACGAAATCGTTTTTCGTTATGTTTAGTCAGTCAACCAGTAGAGACAGCCCAATGAAGTATTTTGGAGGGAGAAGATTCATCCACTCTGTTTCCGGTACCAGGTGGCAAACATAACACTAGTCTGGATTTAACACAGGTTAAACTGACTGACTTCCGCAAGCTGTATATCTATATGGTCTTTTTGCTGAATAGGCAGTCGCGGGCTGTTCGTGTATAAACAGGTTTTGGCAGTAAACAGTCATGCTATAAATATCCTAGCTATAAATGGTAACAGATCAATATAAAGCATAGAATGTATAACAGTATGTACCGATATATGTACTCTGGAGAGCGGAGCCTCTTAAGGAATACATTTTTTGGTGACGAGGGTGTAGCAGGCATTAACGGGAAATCGCAGCTGTCCTGTGAGACCCTTTTTAGAGAAAAGAATCGAGTATTCCATTTTTAGAGTGTTTCTTGCAACAATAATCTGTAGCTTGCAATTATAAAAAGTATCAGACATTAATAGGAATCTGGGCAGTTTGGCGAGGACTTGAAAGTAATTTACAGATAATATAGTTCCCAGCAGAGTTACGGTTCATTACACCATATATGTATGTAATAAATCGACAGTTCAATGGAGTGCTTAGTTCCCAGGATAGTCGTAATCTTTTTTAAAGTGCATGCTCTCTACGGTTCATTAGATGTCGCACATCCGTGGTCTTTCTTGTAAAGATAGTTTCTTCATCAGTGAAGATCCCTTATGTTGGCAGCCATCTTTGATGGCAACTTAAAGTGATTTTCAGATGAATTGCATAGAAGCGTAAATTTTATTTTCTTGTAGTTTCTTCATTTGTGGTCCAAAAATTAAAAGCTATACACCGCTTGAAAGCTCTTGAAATTCATATTTTTAGAAAGCAATATTTTCAAATTTGATAAATGCACCAAGAATTAATACACAGAAATAAATAAAATGATTGGCTCATCCTTTAACTAAATGAACAGTGTAACTTTTTTGGTTGTATTTTTTTTACCTTTTAAAATATCAAAATTTAGTTTTGATATTTAAAATACTACATAAAAGCCGTTAAATTTGATATAAAATTCAGAAAATAGACTGAAAAATTTAAACACAGCGGTGATATTTTCAGATTTCGGCCTGCATTAGCTACTGCCTTCAAAGATGACTGCCTTAAACTGTCTTATCAGTGCCTATGACATCACATGAAAACTATCAATACAGGTGTAGGGCGCCAATAAGTCGGTATATAGAGCAGCCGACTTCATTGGCGTAGCTTCCTTTAGGCACTGTAGACTCTTACCTACACATTTGTTCTAAAAAAATCAAATTTAAAAATGCCAAAAATGAAAAAATCTATTGCGCCTTATGTCATAGGTAATATATTTATTGATTGTTACTGAAAAGCGTAGCAAAAGCATAGATAGAAAATTCATATACTGTGATCAAAAGGTTAAATGTCCCGATTTTGCTAAAGGAGGGTACCCAAACAATACTGTACTTACACGGGTTAAAATATCCTGATATTGTCCAGGGAAGCTGCCCAAACATTACTAAACCTTAACGGTAACATATCTCGATATTGCCGAGGTAGGTTATCTAAACAATACTGTACCTACAAGGTTAAATAACCGAATTTGTCATGGGAGGCTATCATAACAAAACTGTACCTACACGGTGACATTTCCTGATATTCTCAAGAAGGCCTATCCAAAAATCATTGTATTTCCCGATTAGGCAAGGGAGGTTATCCAAACAATATTGTACCGACATGATTACATATCCTGATTTTGTAAAGGAAAGCAATAAAAATAATGTACATACATAGTTACATATCCTGATATTGTAGGGTCTATCCACATCAGAGGTCACCATATAATTAACTATATATACATACTTTTCAGATACCTTCATTAACCTCTGAGAACAAGGTTATTTTTTGAAATACCAGTAGTTTTTTAAATACTCTAATTATATTTTTAGAATTCAGTCTAATGACCTTGCCAATATCTAATGGTAAATATTTGTTTTATGTAGTTTTATTACACATAGCTTCTGAAAAAATGTTTAAGTAAATGTCTTCAGAAGACATCCTATGAATCATAAAAAATTATGATAAAAAATTGTCATTGATAAGCAATAACAGTTAATAATTCAGAATGTCAACCTGTACAAGGCTGTGGCTGATTAAAATTGTCATTGATAGGCAATGACAGAAATAATTCAGAACGTTAACCTGTACAAGGCTGTGGCTGATTAAAATTGTCATTAATAGGCAATGACAGTTAATAATTCAAAACGTTAACCTGTATAAGGCTGTGGCTGATTAAAAATTCCTTGATATCCAAACACTACCAGTTTGAATTTTTATTAGCAATCTATTTTTTATCAAATGATTTTATTTGTTTTAAAAGGCTTCCAAAATTAAAGATACTATTTTTATATAAATAAAATAATTTTACTTATATTGTATTTTATGATATTTCATGATTCAATATTGAAAATATTTTTCTCTTGCAACTTCATGTGCACAGAGTTCCGATCCACATGCTCTAAACGCAAAATCACTTGAACATATTAAGTGTAAAAGAAATACATTGAAAGAATTACTGCGCTGTTTTATTTGGAAAGTTTTTATCTATTTTTTATGCTTGAACTGACAGCTGGATAAGAAAATACACTTTCAAAAGCCAATGCTCTATCAATTTGACTACTGGGTAATGTGATGAATGTTATTCTGCAAGAAAAGAAAAGAAAAACACACATACAAAGCAAACAAGATCCTTTATTTGAAAAAAAATCAACAGAACAGAGTTTAAAGGTACAAATGTAGAAAAAGAATTTCTACTCAGTTCTTTTTTTCGGTTTGTTTTTTGTTACATTGCACCAACACAATTATGGTCATGTTGGCGACATCCAGCTAATCAATGCTGGAGAGATATCCCTTTTGCCTCATATAACCACCGGCATGCCACAGGTAAGCTGGAAAACCTCTCCACATGGAAGTTCTCGCCCTGACCAGGAATCAAACCCATGCTGTGAAGGGCTGAGGAGTTACAAGTTAGCGACTCACCGCTCGGCCATTGGCACCTCTTTTACTCATTTGTGCAAAACTGATTATTGCATTCTAAAACAAAAGAAAAACACATCATTTAGTAATAAAATGATTAAAATATAGGTTTGCACTAAGTTTGTTATTTTTATTGCTACATTGCACCGACACAATTCTGATCGTATTGGAAACAGCCAGCTTTTATTGGTGTAGAGAAACCCCAGAAAGAAGACAAAATGTCTGGGGAGAAAAATTGTGTGCACCACAAGTCAGCTGGAAGATGAATGTTCTCACTCCAACTTAATCTCACACTGTTATAAATAAACCTCCAGTTTTATTGCTCTAAAACAGAAAACTTCACACAAACAATTAATTCACTCAACATGCCGCAGAAATGTACAAATAAAACAGAGACCAAAGTCAACATGCCTTTATCAGAAAGAGAGCACAAATATAGATATGCTTAACGGTTAGTAAACTCTTTGAAACAAAATATAACTATGAATCTTAACAATGCTTGTAGATCTACAGTATTCATCAAATTAGAAGAAAATAAGCTTAAATCTTGTCTGCCTAATAACAAAAAAAATAAACCAGAAATTTGCCCATAAAATGGGATTATTTTTTTTATGAAAGTGCAATAACTCTGTACAGTTAGATGGATGGTAGCCAAAAAAGGACAAGATATGAATAAAACAAATATTAAAAATTCATATTTAATTATAATACAAAGTGACATTGCATATAAAGATACACATATGTAACATTACATGAGTCGGATCTGTAAGTAAACAATGGCACAAAAAATGCTAGAATAATTTGTCATGAATTGAATTATAAATTTTAAATGTTTAAATGGGAATAAAAATCTAAAAAAGGATCTTAAATTTTGCTGTAAAATATCCAAAATCATTTTTAAAGCAACATTTAGACAATAACAAAATCGTAACACGGTTGAAAATATCTTGATGAAAATCTTATCTGTAAAAAAAATATTGCAGAAAACATAAAAATAATATGTAAATCAACAATTAGCTGGACTAGTTAATGAGGTCATGAACTGGGCTGGCCAATCTAGGGGGCTGGGCAGACCTGTCTTGATTACGACCCAGTTCCACGATCTCGGTGAGGCGAGCGATCTTTGGTTTTATGTGCACACAAGACCATTCCTGAACTGTGTCTGGGAAATACACCTTCTTTAGAGAGTCCTCGAACTTTGTCTGAAGAGTTTTCAATTCTGACAAAATTCTGAAAAGATAGTATGTCATATTGTATATATAATAAGTAATCTTTCTAAATACAGTGCTGTTTGGGTGGTTAAGTTTCACTCTGAAGGCAATTAATATATGTTAAATAAGTTATTTGATATTGGCCATGTTATTTGTGGGAGGGCAGTTGTATTGGCCCTAGGCCAAGGGCCAATATGACTGACCTGAGGAAAATAACAGGGCCAATATCAAATCACTTATTTATTGACAATTTTATTAAATAACTACATGTCCTTATAACATTTCACATTTAATACTAACCGGTAGTTAGTTTTTGCATTAATCCATGTCAGAACATGCTTGTTTGTGTTTTTGTGAAATCTACATGTTGTAAACTTATAACACATTCGGTTTAACACTACCAATTCATGCTGTGAATGTTTGAAAACTGAGAATATTTTGTTTCATAAATTTATGCAAACTGTCGACGTCTACACATAGACCAAGCTAAAACAAAATGGCTGCCATTTTCCAGAGCTTCTTGCTGAAATCTATATCATTTTTTGGCCCTGCCTTATTAGCTTATCAAATCACTTCAAATGCGGGATTTATATCAATATCACTTTCTAGCCTGGGCCCAAAAAAGTGATATTGATATTGGCACTGTTTTAAAGCAGGCTGTCGTGTTATTGAACATGGCAGGTGCTTTTTTATAGGACTAATAACGTATAGTTATTTAATAACGATATGTTAAAAATGGTCACTTTAATTTTTTTCTCCATGAATTAATTGTGTTATACATTTGAAAGCAAGCAAGTCTTCAGGTGCAAAGTATCCATCTCTTCTAAATATAGTCCTTACATTGGGACAAAAGCTACAATACAGTCACTAACAACAAAATGAAAAAACTTTTATACTAAACATACAATACTTTCCTCAAGATTCAATTTAAACTTAAATTAGATCTAAAATAAAACAACCATTCATCAGTGTTACCAGACGAGATCAAAATACACTGAGTTTAAAAGTAACTGCTAGCTATAGATTAACTTTAGAAAATGGCTCCAGGACAATCACTTGATTTTGGCAACCGCTGTGATCTGAATCTAACTCTGATAAAATCTGATAGCTGCAGAAGTAAGACAGGCACCGCAATGGATATTGCAAATATCTCGGCCTAGAATACAATACATAGGCACCACCCATGTTATTGTGTTACCTTTCTCTCTACACATCACCCATGTTAATATTATATCTGTCTCCCTACACATTACTCATGTTAATGATATATCTGTCTCTTTACACATCTTCCATAGCAATGTCATACCTGTCTCTCTGCATCTTGCCAAAATTTATGTCATACCTGTCTCTCTGAACCTTGCCAAAATTTATGTCATACCTGTCTTTCTTCACATTGATCATGTTTATGTTCTACCGATCTCTCTGCACCTCGCCAAAGGTAATGTTAGACCTGTCTCGCTGCACCTCGCCCATGTTTATGTTATATCTGTCTCTCTGGACCGTGCCTACATTTATGTTCTACCTGTCTCTCTGCACCTTGTACATGTTTATATTCTACCTGTTTCTCTGCACCTTACCCATGTTTATGTTCTACCTGTCTCTCTGCACCTCGCCAAAGTTTATGTTTGACCTGTCTCTCTGAACCTCGCCCATGTTTATATTATACCTGTCCCTCTAAACATCGCTCATAATTATGTTCATTTCACTTCACCTTTGTCGGTGTTATACCTGTCTCTCTACATATCATCCGTGGTAATGTCATACCTGTCTCCCTGTGCTAGTAGAGCATCTAGGTGCATGGGATTGGAGAAGTTGCGCTTCAAGTGATACTCATTCATCCAAGAGATACGACTGAAAAAATAATTGTTGTACCAATTGGAAACAAAAGAGCAAAATGCAAGATGCATTGTTTAAAAATGGTATCCAACAGTATGGACGAGATTTTTTCTCTCTCAAAGAATCAAATTAATTTTTGTTGAATCTCGCGAAATGTTGATCATTTATGTCCTACATCTATGTGAAAAGTGAAGAACAACACATCACATGTCATTACAATAGGTATTTTCTATCTAAGCCACGCTGCACAGTTAGCTATTTTTAAACTAAGAAAACCACATGACCCATAACTTTATATAATTATTCGGTAATCTGCTCTGATGTCGATATCTATTTTTAGCAGAAATCACCCCAACGCTTATTTATAATTTTAGAAAGAATGTGCATGAAGCGTGATTTGTTTCTTGTTTTCTACTGTCTTACAATTTAAACAATCTTCAAAATCATGTTTTTTTAGACTTAGGTTGACCTTTTGCAGAAATTATGCCCCAAATCCCCCAATCCAGGTTTATGTTATTTGATGAAGACAAACTGTCAGATACCACCTGTAAAGCAGTATAGAGAGATGTAATTTAGTTTCCATAGTTACAATTTTGGCATATCATTTTATTAACAAAAAATAAAGAAAGATAATCTAAAGCATGGGAAAATAGAAAATGTTATAACTGTAATCAAGCTAATTTTTTATATTTACTCTTTAAAATATTTAATAACTTAAGATCCCATATAAATTTACAAATAAAATAGAGGCCAATGTCACTATGCCTTTGTTAGCAAGAGAGAACAAATATAGATATGGTTTTACAGTTAGTAAACTCTTAGAAACAAAATATAAATATACATCTTAATAATGCACACAGATCTACAATATTCCAGTATTCATCAAATTAAAAGAAAATGAGCTTAATTTATTTTTGCATAATAAAAAAATAAATAAACCAGAAATGTGCATTAACTCTGTACAATTAGATGGACAGTAGCCAAAAAAGGACTCTACTTATATTTTTATATCAAATACTTATAAAAATATTTTGTGTTTACTTTTTGCCTGCTAAGCACAAAACTTACTTCAACAAAAGGTGTAGATGCTGATCATCAGTTACCATTGCAGGTAGATATTTGCCAATAATTAAAATTTAATGAGTTATAAACAACTGTAGGTAAAGACTAAAAATATGGTGTAGTGTGGAAGATGGGTCTCTCTGCATCAGGAACCACCTGTAAACTGTGTCCAGGTAATTGATTCAAGTCTTAATCGGGACAAAGGAGTTACTGTCGGAAGGTATTCCAGCTGGCTTGCCGTGCACTTGTGGTTCTACCCAGACATTTATCTAGGATCTTCCTCCACCACTATAGCTTGACAGTGCTAATAATTGACATTTAAAGTGTCACGGGGATGTTGTTTTAAAAACAAAAATCATAAAACTATTTTCAATTCAAAAGAAATTGTTGAAAGAAATATACCATTTCAGAAAATTTTCTTAGCCCAGCAAAAAATAACTGCTGCAATTTTTTCTACACTCTGCTATAGAAAATCTTTCTGCCAAAACCATTGTTTTTAGATTTGGAAATAAAACTAGGATTGGCATTTGCTGTTTTTTTTGCCAATACTGTGCAGCGACATTTCTATCATTATAGCACAGGGACACTTATGAGGTGCCCAAGGACTGAGCCCGGTCAGTCCATTATACTGACACCGACGAGTCAGGTGTAATGCTGTCCCCTTAGCCCCAAGCATTTGGAGGGAAGCCACTACTACAAACTTTAAAGTCTTTGGTTTGACCCAGCCGGGGTTTGAACCCGCGACCGCAAGCGGACGCCCTACCACTTGAGCTATTGAGGCCGGTCGGAAATAAAACTAGACACGAGAAAATTAAATGCTATGTCAATTACTGCTTTTTGATTTTAGGTTTGAAAATGATCTTTTCAGAAAAAAAATAGAAATAAACATGTATCGTGATCATCACATTAAATCAGCAAATACTTCCATATTATTTTTATCAGCCAATTATCACAGAAGTGTACCTGCCCATGAGTTTCTCGTGCAGCATATGTGCGTGAGTTATATGTTTCAAAGGATAGCAATTCTCAAAGCTGAATATGTTGGTAGATAAACAATAGTATTGTAAATATTTGCTGTCACTTTACCTGATTATGATTGTGCCAAGGCATAATTCTGCGAAAGGGTCCCTTCCCTATGGCATCTTTCTTCATTTTTAACATTCACTTACATCAATAACAAACGAAGTTAGTTAAATTTTAAAATTTTAAAATGTATGTGAATACAAATTTCTTTTTAGAACTGACTTGAGTCTGGAGTCAGAGTTTCAGACAAAGTTTGAAATGAGATGCTAAGCCCAGCAAGTGGATCCACCTACCCTTCGCTGTGGACATAATCCTCATACATCGTGTCCAATCTTAGTAGCTCCACCGTGTTCATGTAGATATTTGAGCCAGGGAAATCACACACCGGCACCTCCTTCCTGAATCATAGTAAAACAGAGGAATTAACACAGACGCAGAAAATAGTGATATAAAAGACACGCTTATACTTTGACAACAATCCCAAACATCTATACAGAGACAATAATAGTGTTAAATACAAACACACTCATACATTTGACATCTATCATAAGTATTTGTGCCATTATATAAATAGTGTTATATAAATGCATACCAGTACATAGAGTACCATTAACTCAAACACAAATATAGTGACATAAATATCAAGATGTCATATCAAGACAGACATAGGTACAATTAAAATAGTGTGAAATCAATACAGACATAAAAACAATGACATAAATAGTGTCACATTAGTAGAGTGACATTAATACAGAGGAGGACTCCATTATTCTTTTAAATATTAAAGAAAACAAACATTGTAAACTTGGCATTGATAACAACTTTTAATCATGTAGCCACTGTAGTATATCTCAACTATTTATAAGGAAAAAACCAGTTTGTTTGTTTTTTGTTTTTTGTTAAAGTATTTTTTTTAGTTTATTTGTTAACAGGGTAAGACACAAAAATTTCAGAAGGGAGAAGAATATAAATGTAATGCTACTATCATTCAAAAAGCTAGAAGCTATAACTGACAACATTACTGTATAAAAGTGTTTCTTTGCCTAATAAATAAAAATATTATTTTACATTAAAAGTAAATTGCATGTACATGATTCGGCCACAAAAATGCTTCTATTTATAATTTGACTTACTCAGAATGAATTGACCAGACTGAGCTAAAGGGTGTAGGTCTAGATCAGACAGCTTCTGCTGGGAATTCAGGGCTGGAAATTTTTTCTTTTCAATGACTAGTCCCAGTCTAGTAAAGTGGACAAAAATGACCTATCCAAAAAATTTCAATTAACAACACATTTGTCACATCTAGTACTAACAAACAAGGTATAACAACAAGTTGTTTCTTTTATTTTTTGTCTAGGAGCATTTACGATATGTATCGCTCATCATGATTGGCTGTTTTTGACAGGTGCATGTATTGTACATGTACCACCTTTACATGTGTCTTGATAAATGCTCCTATTGTGAAATTGATTGTCTTCATTGCTACTTAGAAACTGCTGTTTATTTGTCACTTGTCCGAGTGCCGATTTATGACTTGTTCGGGACTTATTTAATGATCAATGACCAGTAGCTCGAAACTGCATTTTGACTTGTCCGGGACATCGGAATATGATATTCCTCCAGCCCTGGAATTGTCTGACCATGATCTGCTGTGTCTGCTGCAGAATCGCTAGCAATAAATTTACTTTTTTTTGCATGCACTTGTTCGTAAATAATTCAGAATTTTGTATGGCTTATTAAAATATTAAACATAGTAAAATTTAACTACCAGTATAGAGATAATCATATGTACACACCCTTCGAATGGATTGAGGGGCAGTTGACACTGGAACTTGAGGACTTTGGACAAATTTGAATGACTGTCTGAAGTAAATGATCCTGAAATATAAATGTAAAGCATCCAAATGTAAAATACGTCAAGACTACATCTTGGAAATGTATCTCGAAGTACAGACTGACTTTTTAAACAGCTGAGACAATTCATGCTTTAGGTAAACAAAGTATTGACAATATTCACATGTTTCTGGTCAAATTTACACCAGATGTTAAGCAGATGTACATTTAATGTATATAATATAAGCACAGATTTATCTTTAAAATAAAAAATGGTTGCTATTTTTGTTTTTATAACACAAGCTATTGTAACATAGGGAGAAAAATGTGCACCCAGTCCAGGACTCGAACCCGGGACACTTCGCTTACAGGGCGAATGCTCTACCGACTGCGCTAACCGGACCGCTTACACATTCTCTCCCTATAACCCGGCTACACTATTAGTGAAAGTGGCCAAAAGCCCAACTATCATGTTTTGTAGCAGTCAAACCTTTGACCTCTGAAGTCTAACCTTGACCCATAGCTTACAATCAGAACAAACAATTTTTTTAAATGAGTTTAAATCTAACTGGTATCATTTCTTTTAAATAAAAAAATTGTTAAATGACTAAGAATTAGGATTACTATTAATCGGGGGTATAATTTCCATATACTTTCTGCAAATCGGTATGAATTCTGATGACACACATCAAAGCTGTGCTTGAATTTTACATTAAACCCTTTGCTCAGATATTTTGCCTGCCATATGGCAAGGTGAAATTTACTCTAGTGAATGATACCAATCTCTGTCCAAGCTCTGCAACTATTACATTAAAAATAATTGGCCATGCCTGTCATGCTTCTATACAAACTGTGAGTGTTTGAACTGGCTCTCAGGAACATAAACTTAGTTCTAAAAAGGACATAGATTGGCACAATAGAGATGCAATAATTTAAATACCCTAGTATGATAGTTCTAAAAAGGACATAGATTGTCACAATAGAGATGAAATTATTTAAATACCCTAGTATGAGCAATAATTTAAATACCTTAGTATGAAGTTTTGAAAAGGACATAGATTGGACCAATAGAGATACAGTAATTCAAACACCCTAGTATGACAGTTCTAAAATGGACATAAACTGGCTCAAAAGAGATCCAATAACTTTAAAACCCTTGTATGATAGTTCTAAAAAGGACATAGATTGGTGCTGAAGAGATGCACTTATTTAATTTAAATCAACTAATACGGAGTGGGGATTATGTGATTCTACCTATAATTTACACATAAACTGTCAGCAAGACACTCTAAGCCCTTTATATTTCTTTCAAGTAAACAGAAGATTAATACATAAAATCCAGTGATGATCCTATTGATATACCTTTGCAAAGTATAGCCAAACAGACAGCCAGGGAAGGCAGGGCTTGAGGTAACAGCTCACACAGGATAGCATAGTGGTCATACCTGAAATGAATGGTTGGTTTGGTTTGTTCTTTTTGTTCGTTAATTGGGTTTACCATCCCACCAACAGCATTTCAGTTACTTGGAGATGGTTCCACTTTTAATAGATATAGAGCTGCCTTTACTACTGTGTATGTTTAGCATGCCATAATACCTAACATGATACCACACCCAGTCACTTTATCATTGACACCGAGCCAACTAGTCATAGATCTACCCTTACATTTGCTTTATCATTAAGAAGGGAGCTATACCTCCTGATTTAAATGGTGAACGAAGACAAGATTCCAAGGTTACGAAGCTTTGAGCTTAAGTTTGAGACCATTCTCAAGCCTCTGATTGGCTGAATTTTAAATGAAATTTGAAATCTAACCAATCTCAGCCACTAGTTATGTCAATAAAGAATCTTAATTATTTTTTAAATAATAATTTTCCTAATACTTGAAATATTTTCTAAAACTAAGAACAATTTCTAAGTGTCATTATAAAACCTTAAAAACTGAGCAATGTTTTACCATTTTTCCAAATTTACATTTTGAAACTAAGGTAATGGAATAGTAATTTGACATAATATATATTGAAGAAACAAGTTTTCAATGAGTTTTCCACACACAAAAACAAAAGTTCAAGTTTATGATTTTTTTTATACAATTTGTAGCTTTCTCCTTGACATCAATGTTTATATTAGATTGATATATATTCATGAATTATTGTGCTAAAAATTGCCCTTAAAGAAGATTCATGCCAATCCCATGTTAAAAAAATCAACGAGGGATTTTGGTTTATTTTTTTATTGGGTTTATCATCCCACCAACTGTATTTCAGTTATCAAGAGACAGTGTCCACATGAAGCAGATATAGTGCTGCCTTTACTGTGTATAGCATGGCGTGAACACCTGGCATGATACCACACCCAGTCATATTATCCTGACACTGGGTCAACCAGTTGTGGAACTACCCTTATATTTGCTTGAGTGCTAGCAAGGGAGCTATACCACTTCCACTGTATATGACTTTGTTATTTTCCGGCCCGTGATTGAACCTAGGGCCACCTGTAAATGGATCTGAATTCTTGTAAATGTTTGTAATATTTATAAATTGGAAAATTTCACTTTTAGCCATCTTAGCATGAATTAATAAGACTGATGCAAAAAGTGCAGATCAAGATCAGAAAGCTTTGCCAAGAGCTGTCTGATCAGTTTAACACTATTTGCTGCTAAGGTCTATTCATATGTCTTGCTACTTATGCATGCACATTGTCAATCCAAGATTACTAATATCTGGGGACATAACTATTAATGAGGGTTGAAAATATGCGCTATCTCCCTCCATTGGGTATATTTATTTAACACTGAAAAAAATTGAGCATAATGTCTTAAACACTTGTAAGCACAGACCCTATAGACACACTTAAACAAGCACTCACTGATAGAGACACGAAACATTATGTCAACTTTCTGTTTTAAGTGTCATACGATGATGTTGAATGACACATAATGTATTGTTAAATGGTGTATAAAAATTTAACATAAGAGAGACACTAGAGGGATAATAGTAAGAAATGAAGCAGGATATGGGTTAAACGTAAGCCTAGCGAAAAACAAACGTTTTTTCATACAGACTGTCCAGACATACCTCTGCCAGCCTGTGATCGCTACCCCTCGAATGTTCTCAAACTTGGATCGGACTTTATCTATGACACTGAGCCATGTGAAGTGATTGCCCATATGATACATGATGTTGGTGGCATACATGCAGGCCCCAGTGGCTCCCTTGAAAGCGCTAGCCATCCAGATGTTTGGAAATACTTTCGATAGTCGGTCCCACAAGTCTGCAACATAAACAGGTTTTTATGTATACACATTATTATTCTTTATACAGATAATTCTGTCCCACAAGTCTGTTCAATAAACACGTTTCAATGTATACACATTATTGTACAGTTAATTCCAATGTTATAATTTCATGCAGTTGAATGTTTTCTCTTTATTTTGAAATTAAGAACAAAACCGATTTAAGTTAATAATACAACTGAAGAACAAAGCTTATAAACTATACGAATGTCATAGCAACAAGGTGTTGATTACCCTGGGGAAGATGAAAGTTTGGAAGGTAGTGCCACACCATGGGTTCCACAAGGCTCCCCAGACCAGACTCTGCAAAACAGCAAATATATAAGATAGTAAAAGAATATGAAACTACGAAAAAGAAGTCTGACATTACCACACATATTTTGTAAATAGATTTTAAGTTTCCATGATTTAACGTCCAATATATCAGTTTCGAGTTCAGATGCATGTTAATTGAATGAGAAACCATAATATTTTTGGCATTAGATCACACAAACTTAAAAACCATTTCCACTCTAACACGTTCTACAAGAAATTTTTACTTAAAAGGGACACAAATGCGCACTACATTTTACTTTATTGTTTGGGTATTTCCCCTGGTTGGCTGTTCTATTTTACTTCCGCATACTTCATCATTGTTGTCTTTTTTTTCTAAAAGAATATCAACAACTGACTAAATTGCATATTTTATGTATTTATTTTTTTCACAGTTTAATACTTATGTTATTAGTAATGTCAAATTTAACTAAAACAATGTATCACAATATGTCAGCTTGGTCAACAATACGAAAATGGGTAGGGAAAGTAAAAGGAACAGCTAATCTATTGCATTAAAATAGTCCTGATTTATGCCATGATTTATCATTTATTTTATCACAGCAGAATGCTTCTTTGTTTATAGAGATAAAAATAAAACTTCTACTAGACAAGGCACATACACACAAACAACAAAGAGAAAAGCACTGAGACACAACATCACACACATAGAGAAAAACAAAAACAAAAATTGTTACCACCATGCACCATCAGTTGGCAAAAGGACTGACTTGGGTGCTTAAACCTTTGCCTTTCAATACATTTGATGTACAAAGGTATAATTTATAATCTCGATCATTTTTTTCTAATTTTAAAAAAAATAATGTTTTATATTATATATTTATAAAAATAAATGTTCATTTTAAAGAAGAGAAAAAATGTTTTGAGGAAAACCTTTTTTTTCTTTTTGATACCTCGCCCATAAATCTAATAGACTCTTCAAGGCAATTTCAGGACCTGTTTTTACTCAACTTATGGTTGAGTAAATACGTCCTCAGTCAATATTACATTACTCAAGTCCTTAAAACAATACATATATCGCATCACAAGTCTTTATTTGTATAATAACCTACCAAGCAGAACAGGCAGTTCAAGGAAGCGCAGCATATCGTCCCACATGATGAGTGAGATGTGTGGATATTTGTTCTTGATGTAGAGACACAAAGCCCGGATGTGTGAGAAGAATAGCTGATGGGGTGTCCAGTTCTCACAGACCATCTTCTCTTTGCAACGTTGACACACACCTAGATGGTATACCTGCCACAAAAGTAATAAAGTTATATTGTCAGCTCCAGTGGTATACCTGACACAGAAGTTAGAAAATTCTAAGGATATAAACTTAAGATGGTATACCTGTCATGGTGGTTACAAGGTTATATGCTCGATTTGTTATATCTGTCACAGAGATTAGAAGGTCAGAAAATTCTAAGCTTATAGTGGTCTAGCTGTCACAGAGGTATCAAGTTTTAAAGCTGATGGTGTTATACCTGTCAAAAAGGTTAAGTTATATTGTTATCAGCTCCAGTAGTGTTCCTGTCACAGAGGATTGAAAATTCTAAGGTTATAAGCTTAAGATTGTATACCTGTCATGTTAGTTAAAGTGTTATAAGCTTTAGATGGTATACCTGTTATGGAGGTTACAAGGTTATATGCTCAATTTGGTATATCTATCACAGAGATTAGAAAACCAAAGGTTTAAAGCTGATGGTGGTATACCTGTCACAATGGTTTTAAGCTAAATGTGGTATACCTGTCACAACGGTTTTAAGCTCAATGTGATATACCTGTCACAAAGGTTTTAAGCTCAATGTGATATACCTGTCACAAAGGTTTTAAGCGAAATGTGATATACCTGTCACAACGGTTTTAAGCTCAATGTGATATACCTGTTATACAGAAATTAGAATGATCAAAAGTTATAATCTTATGCTGGTATACCTGTCAAGGAGGTTACATGTTTATAAATTCATGGGGATATACCTGTCAGAAATATCCTAGTTCTAAGCTCCTGTCACAGAAGTTACAAAGTTGTAAGCTCATGATAGTATACCAGTTACAAATGTATATTGGTTATAAGCTTATGGTAGTATTCCTGTCACAGAGATAACATTATTATATTCTCAAAGTGGTCACAGCGGTTACAAGGTTGTAAACTTTGGGTGATATATCTGTCATTAAGGTGACAGGGTTATAACTTAAGGTGGTAAACCTGTTGCATAGGTCATAAGGTTATAAAGTTTAGGTCATATACCTGTCAAAGAGGTAATAAATGTATACCTGTCACAGAGGTCAGAAGGTAATAGCTGTCACAGAAGTCAGAAGGTTATAAGTTTTTGGTCACATACCTGTCACAGAGGTCAGAAGGTTATAAACTTTAGGCCATGTACCTGTTACAGAGGTCAGGTTATAAAATTTAGGCCATGTAAATGTCACAGAGGTCAGAAGGTTATAAACTTTAGGCCATATACCTGTCACAGAGGTCAGAAGATTATAAACTTTAGGCCATATACCTGTCACAGAGGTCAGAAGGTTATAAACTTTAGGCCATGAACCTGTCACAGAGGTCGGAAGGTTATAAACTTTAGGCCATATACCTGTCACAGAGGTCGGAAGGTTATAAACTTTAGGCCATGTACATGTTACAGAGGTCAGAAGGTTATAAACTTTAGGCCATGTACCTGTCACAGAGGTCAGAAGGTTATAAACTTAAGGCCATATACCTGTCATAGAGGTCAGAAGATTATAAACTTTAGGCCATGTACCCGTCACAGAGGTCAGAAGGTTATGAACTTTAGGCCATGTACCTGTCACAGAGGTCGGAAGGTTATAAACTTTAGGCCATGTACCTGTCACAGAGGTCAGAAGGTTATAAACTTTAGGCCATGTACCTGTCACAGAGGTCGGAAGGTTATAAACTTTAGGCCATATACCTGTCACAGAGGTCAGAAGGTTATAAACTTTAGGCCATGTACCTGTCACAGAGGTCGGAAGGTTATAAACTTTAGGCCATGTACCTGTCACCTGTCAATAATTTAATTATCTGTATATTGGTTACTCAGTCTTTTCTTCAACTTATGAGTTAAATTTTAAAAAAAATCCACTTCAAATTGATCAGGGTGGGGTTGGGGTAGGGGGTTACAGGAAGTAACATTTCCGTCTACATGTATTTACAGGAAGTAACATTTCCGTCTACATGTATTTACAGGAAGTAACATTTCCGTCTACATGTATTGTGTTTTCATCCTTTATGTGTCGTTCCCAAGTGTTCTGTTTTCTTTTTAAATATCAAACAGTTATCATTATGGAAAACACCTGTATAACCGTAGCTTTTTTTTAAGAGGAACCATAAAATGATGAATGAATAAATACAACATATAAATAATAATATTTGGACAGTAATGTAAACTAAAGACAACTTGCAACTAATGACATTATTTAAAGCAGAGTTAAAAGGTTTGTGAACATGCAAATTTTCTGTCATTTTTAAATTGTAGGCTTGTGAGTATATACTGGACCTAAGACCCGGCCTCTGATTCTTACTAATATTTGTAATAATCATTTGACAAGTTATAGCCTGCAAACTTTTTCAGGTGGACAGACCAACAGACAAACTGACTCTTGTACAGCACACCTCTACACACTTTCTTTGGGTATTATGTGTAAAAACCATGCAGCTCATCGATACACAGGTAAATAATATAAATAACAAAAATTAATGACAGTACGCCTTATCTTCATCATCCTTATAATCATTTTCATCATCATCATACTCATCATCATCATCAGCTTCATCATCACCAGCAGCAGCAGCAGCACTAACAAAACTGATCATTTCATCTGGCAATCATGGTCTACCTCGTCTGCTCCAATATGGAACCACTGCACTGTGGGGTGAAGAGCCATCACCTGGTCGATCATCATACTGACTGCAGTCAGGGAATCTAGACAAACACAATAATTTTTAATTTAATATGGTCTAAAAAGCATAAATAAAACACTGGACTTTAATGCAACAAAGTGCCAGTATCAGCTACAGCCATTTTTACAGGTTTTCAAATCTTTTTTGGTGAAAAGATGATCAAATGAGCCAATCAGAAGAGCTTTATGATAAAGAAGAAGATCCCAGACTTAAGTCTGGGTAGAACCACTTGCGTACTGCAGGTTACCCCCTGACTGGGACTCGAATATATCAATAGAAAATAACATTTAATATATAGGAGTAACAGTTGGGACCATGAGTTGCATAGAACTATACAATCAAATCACACTTAGAGTTAGAGATAATGAAGTTTGTTTTCTTTTGTTGTTTGTAACATAGCACCGAAACAATTATGGTCATATTGGCGATGTCCAGCTTTTATAGGAAGACCCTAGACTTATGTCTGGGTAGAAAAACCGGTGCATCGCAGGTAAGCTGGAAAACCTCCCCAAATGAAAATTCTCACCCCAACTGGGACTCAAACCCATGCGGTGAGGTCGGTAACTCTTACAGCTCGGCCAAGGGTGCCCCGCAAAGTTTCTTTGTATAGGAAATAAGGGGAGAATCAATAACAGCCCTACCTACCTGGGTTGGAAGGACATAATGCGCTGGGGTACCCAGGCACTTCACACAGACTTTGGAATTGCTGATGTTTCAGGACAAACTAAAAATATAAAACAATGCTTTAAAGAAGATGAATGTATGTAATAGAAGTGTGTTACAATCTTAGTTAAGGAAATAGACATAGAAAATTGGAAACTAACTGAGACCTTTTGTCTGCTTACTGTGAACTTCATAAAAAGGCTGCCTAATCAATCACATATGTATCCTAAAGTGAGCAAACTGTGCCACTCTAAGCTTTATTTGTACAAAGAAACATGTTCACAAATTGAGCTGCCGAGTAAAAATCTGCTCTATGTGCTGCAGACCCTCAGACAATGTGTTAAGTAACTTTTGTATGTAGTTGTTGGCAAAAAAATGGTACAGATACCTACATTGATCAAAAGATACAGTGTTGGCGTAAGTTAAATTATTGTGATATGGATTAAGTCAGGGGTGTGGAAATCCATGGGCAATTTTTTCCTTTTCCATGGGCAAGTTGTCTTAAAAAATCTACTTGTCCTTCACAAATGTCCACTTGTCTGGATATTTTTCAATATTTATTGAAATTTCGAAATTACATTCACCCATTCACTATGCATAGCATATACAAGTAAAAAGCTCGGATATATTTTGATAATTTGATTATTCAATTATGCATGTAGCCACATTTTACATGATTTTTACAAACACATCAGTCGGACATTCCTAATGTTAATCCCCACTATGTTTTATGGATTTGTAAATTAGAAATGAACTTTTAACAAAAATTTCTTAAAATGAAAAGCAGTATATGACAAATATTAAGTTGTCCACATGTAACTTAGACAAAAAATTCTATGTATCCAACAAATGAAATTTCCCATCCTGGACAAGTCTCGCATGGGATTTCCACACCTCTGATGATTAACTTTTTCACAGAATTATGGAAAGAAGAAAGAAAACATGAAAATAGATAACAATAATAGATGATGCACTTTCTTACTTCAAAATGGCCAAATGTTTGAACAAGTGGAATAACAATCAGATCATTCTCCTTGGCAAGCTGCTGAATGGCAGCAATGTTTTCCTTTCTGAAATGAACAGACACTTATAATTTAAACAAGACTTATCAAACAGGATGAAAACCATCAGATGTTGCTTTGCAAGAAACTTTAAAATATTAAATAAATATAACATAGGGCCATAACTCAGTTAAAACCAAGCCGGTCAAAATTTGCTAACAATATGCACAACTAAGCTTTAAATAGTATTTACTAGACTAATCCTTTAAAGTTGCACAAAAATCCAAATAGAGTCAAACCTCGGTTATTCAAACTTAGGTTGTCCAAAGCCGAGGCATTACTTAAAGTCATTGGTCGGTCCCGATTTTGTATTTGTCTTTTTTCCCAGAATATGCAGCTGCATGCACATTGTCTCCAAAGAAGAAAAACAAAACAATTAAATCTGCAATAAAAATCATATGCTAATATGGGTATGGTGTATTCATTACAATCAACTAGCACCACTATTTGCACCATGAAAAATATGTAAAATTGTTATATCTTGATAGTTAAACATCCCCAGAAGCCACCATGCACAATCTAGAGACACAAAGTTTCCAAGGGCAGCATGCCCACAGACCTCCCTAGTGGCCATGTGTACACATTATTTCACACCTACCTACGCCCCTGAGAGTGTTAATTATAATTGCTCCAAAAAATGTATCGGCTTGACGTGACATATGTCAAAGAATGTATCAGCCCGACGTGACTTACATCAAAGAATTTATCAGCTTGAAGTGACTTACGTGTAAGCATATGGTTGGGCAAGTATCTCAAGCTGATCTGAGTATGGGAACATGTCTTCATACTCAATCAGCAGGCCTGTGGCACCTAGCTTCTTGAGCAGTGGAAACAGCTACAAAAGAATAACTGGGTCATTATTGGGTGGCAGCAAATAGTCAGGTGGAAAAGAAAACAAAACAGTAAAAGGTTCTGTTTGCCAGTTGGTCAATATGCTCAAAAAAAAAGACAATGAGACCAAACCTGGTAGCGTAGTAGGAAAAATGTCAGTTCAAAGACAGACGCCCAACATACCTATGTCACAAAAAATGGTAGTTGTATAGCTTCGATGCTTAGTTTCAAGCAATTATAAGGTTAGTTGCACAACTGGGTGAGGATAATGTAACTGGCTGTGGTGACAAGCCAGGTGTTCAAGGAGAGGTATTCGCAATGAAGGCAGCACTACAACACCTTTACTGTGTCTCTTGATAACTTGTTAGTTGCTTGATAACTCAACAATAATGAACAATATTTTAGTGTTTCATACCATTTGCATGTATTCTAGACGTGGAGCGGCCCCTTTCAAGTCCATATGGACCAACCTGAAATATACACATACAACAACAGTCAATATTTTTTCATCACAGCCAATATACATATGCTATTAAAGATTCGTAAAGTTTTCCAACAACAAGGAAGTTATCAATGGTGTCATGATCAACTACTGTCAGCTGTTGCTGATTCATTGGATGGATAAATAAAAAGATTTAAAACACATACATGTGAACTCTCCCCTTTTCGAGGGAGACTCCCACTTTTGAGGTTAAAAAAATGAGGGGTGTTTTACACATTTTCAGAAATCTCCCTACTCAGAAACAGATACCTTCCTTCTTTGTTTATATGAAAATAACAAAACTCCCTTTTTGCAAGTGAAAATCTCACTCTTTGGCCTCAGAAAAAGCAGAGAATGAAACTTCTGGAATCCCTTTTGTAAAAATGGTGCAGAAGAGAACTGGATCACCTTTGTGCCCCTCTAACCTTGAAAATGATCAGCGAGAGTAGATCTGCACTCAAAATTCATTTGTATGTATGCTGCCCAGATAAGTCTTTATGCCAGGCATGGTTGTGTGGTCAGCATCCAGCAAGAAAATCATCATTTTTAATTTCACTGTACCTAGTAAAGATGCTTGCGAGGAGAAATATGAAAAGAAAAACTATGTATTCTAAATGTATTCTACTTGAGTCATGCAGACAGAAGAGATCGGCAGCAATGGTTTAACCAGCCTATAAACTATTGTAGACAATATGGATCTTTGGTAATAACAGAAGAGCAACCATCAAGCTGCTGGCACATGCACCAATGTGGGCATCATGCCGACTGTGGTGCCACAGAGATGAGCCCAACTGGAGACTTGACAATGAAGGGTAGTATTTGTAGCTGGCTCTTTTTCAGATAACTGGAACAAATACCAGGTAATGGTCGTTACATTTTTGTGCTTAGTTTCACATCTGGTTGCATAAATTGTATAACTAAGGTATTTTTATTTCATATTAACTGCAAAGATATCATTGAAAGAAGTACATTTCTTTGTGATGAGTGTCATGAATTAGTCATTAGTACATTTTTGTCAAAAATGTCAAAACTTTTATGTTTGACATTTTTGACAAAAAATAAATATTTAGTCAAAGAACACATGGTAATATAAAATACATTTTAATTATAATTTATATTTTTATTAAATGTGAAATAAAAATTATCAAATCATTCAGTTTATGCAACCAGATTTGAAACTAAGCAAAAAAGTGATGGCTTTTATTTTTTTCATTTATCTGAAAAAAACCCAGCTACAAACCCTGTCAACCTGAAAACATTGTCAGAAAACAGCTGAAACATTGATGGTTGGAACTCTCATAATGTCATTTTTATGTCATTTTTATGTCAGTTTTATGTCATTCTCTTGACTTGTCCTACGGAAGAAGCAGTGAGGACAAAATTCTGAGTGCTGCATGAAGTCACTCCATTACTAGATCAGGGGGAAAAAAATGTCTTTCGTCCTCTACTAAAGTTAGTAGCTTTAAAAGATATACATATATTTAGATAGAATTGGATCAGCTCTCATCTCAAAGCAAATGTTACAGAAAATTGAAGTCAGATACCAAGTCAATGCAACTGTGATATCAAGAACAACTGCGTTTTTTAATTCTGAAAGGGGCGCCCAGAGCTGAGCAATTAGAGTCACCGACTGGTAACTCTTCAGCCCCTCACAGTGTGGATTCTATTCCTGTTACGGGTTGACATTTATGCCAGGAGGACTTCCAGCTGATCTGCGGTGCGTTAGTGGTCCTATCTAGACATTTGTCTAAGCTCTTCCTCCACCAATAATAAGCTGGATGTCACGAATATGGCCGTAATTAACTTGGTGCAATGTAACAAAAACAAAACATAATTCTGAACAGTAACAAATAATATACATGTTGCCTTTAAAGGTGGTCTCTGACAGTTTGCCTATGTTAAATATATGTATCAATATATGTCTTCTGTTTGGGTTATTTGTACATAGTTTCTGCAGAAAGATCATACTTATGTCTAAGCATAACTGATTTTCAACAGTATCTTAATTTTATGGAGACAAAACTTGTTAATCATTTTTAAAAATGTTTAATCTTTTTAAAGATATAAATGAGAATGCTTGGGATTCTTGCTAAATATAGACATTAACATCAGAGCGGATGATTTGAAGGAGCGAAACATGAATGGTCAAATGGTTTTCTTAGTTTAAAAAAAATTAACTGTGCAGCGTGGCTCAGATAGGAAATACATGATGATTGTGTCATTATGGTTCACTTTTCACACAGTTGTAGGACATCAATAAACAGTATTTTGCGAGATCTGTTCAGGTAGCAGTAATTTATTTGGTTGTTTAAAGAAAAGAATTTTGGTCCAAACTGACGGATACCACCTTTAAATGAAACATTTGAAATAAAATTGTATATAAAAAATGTTTAGCATCTTATACATGAAAAAAAGCAAGTGAATGTTGATTATATGTTTCTGTAAGACTTAGACGACCAGGAACTTACCTGTAACCATCCATGCACGACATCGACATTGTGGTATTTTCTTTGTCTGTAGTTAGAAAAGAAAAAATAGATTTCCATAAGTATAGCAATGCTATTAACAAATTGGACATTGGGCATAAATATCAAAGAAATAGTTTATCACAATTACATTTTTTAAAATTTTGCTTGAAAAAAAAGCAAAACTTTTCAAACCACACTGAACAATGGCTTAAAATATATTGTGTAAATAGTAAAATAAAATTCTACAAATGTGTGACCATTTACAATGTGGAAGCACTAATTGTCAAAATCGGCCAGTTGTAATATGCCATAGTATAGAGGTGGCCAAAATGTAATCTCACATTCTCAGTATAGTAAGAGGCGTGACCTGATTTACTACTTGAATCATAATGAAAACAGTATTCCATTTTTTCATATACTGTTCAGCATTTCCTCATTAGAAGGCAAGTTTTTATGACACAAATATCTGCAAAGATGTAAATCGTAATACAGGAGCTCTTAACTAATAATAAGAAAAAAATGTGTGAAATGAAGGAAGTGTTTGATTATCACCAACATCAGAATATCAACTTTCAAAAAAATAAATCTTGCCAATGAGGTTATAAAATAAACAGTGTTATTTTATTAATGTAAGAACAATAATGTTAAAAAAAACCCACTAATTTAATGTTTATGGTAAGATGTGACCTATGTGGCTGACAGACAAGCAACGGCCATCTACAAGCATCATGATCACATGATCAGACAAAGGATTTCAATGAATATTCTGTGAATAAAAAGAGGCTTTCTAAGTGTCAGATTTTGTTTGGACTGTCTAAGGGCGAGGTGGTACAATCGACAGCTAGTTCTTTAGTCATGTACTTATGTAAGCTATAGCAAACTATAAACGGATAGTTCTATTATAAGCTGGTCAATTAATTGTCTTATTATCTCCAATCAAGAGATTTTCAGCATTTTAGGAAAAGCCCACCTTGCTGGTCATCAGTGAACAGCTTCTAGCTGGATAGTACTAGACTCTATGTAGGGTAACCAGATAGATGGGCTGTAGGGCAGGCTTTTCATTAACAAATAAAACAAGAGATTTTATCCAAAAAACAACAGATTAGGGCATCAAGGGCAGTGCCCTATTAGGTACAAAAAAATTATACATTTTAACAATGAAACAATGGTTTCCATTAATAATTCATAACTGATACAGGTCTTACATCATTTCTCTATGTAATTTGGTTTAATTATGTATTGTATTTCTATTGCAAACGAAAAATAAAACAAGTCACCCTTCTGTTAATGGCTATTGCCAAATTTCTATAGTATGCGATTGCACAATTATCAGCCAGTATGAATTATAAGTAGTGATGTCACGATGATCGAGTTAAATCGAATAATCGTCGCTGGTTACTAATGTCCGCGACAATCGATTTCCCTGTCGCAAAATCGATTCCGGCAGTTAAATTTCTTTCCGTTAGTTAGTAAAAACTTCAAAGGGATGTAATTTATACATAGCGTCATGTCGGGCGATGAAAATGTTATAAAATTTAGGTGTTCTTTACTGAAATCTAGTCTACAGTGTTGTTTAAAGACTGAACAATCCATTACAGTGAGTCAGTGAGTTAAAAGTAGCGTTACTTGTACGTCATGTAGTAAATTTTCAAATGTAAAGGGTTCGAAACTTTGAATAAAATTTGAGTTAACTTGTTATTGTTCAAGAGTTTTAGTTGTGAAAAATTGTTTCACATAACTTGCTTGTTGAAAATGTTTTATAGACTGTTAATATGCACAAAAGTCTATTGTTTGTCTAAGTAAATAAGAGTAGTTTTAAAATAAATTAGTACTTCCTGATTTAAGTAAATAATAATAGTTTTTAACGAAATTAGTACTTCCTGTTTAAAAAGTTTAGATTTTTTACCGATTTTAATCGATTAATTATGTTCTATTCAATTTGATTATTGATTTGTTTTCGGTCCGATTCTGCATCACTAATTATAAGTAAAACTTGGCAAGGTTTGTGATTTCAGAGTTAAAATTCATTGTTATTAAAATGAAAATATAGCAAAAGATTAGAGCAGGGAATTGAATTGGATTGGATTTTAACAGAGATCAGCATTGCAGTGATAAATATGATAATTTCAAGTCAGATCACTTGTTATTGTGTCTGACATTTATCTAAGTCCTAATACTGCCAAAGAATATTGCTGCATTTACAACAATAATCTCATTTTGCCAGTGCTTTGTATTTACAAAAATATAATAAAAGGGTCAGGATAAAATCCAGATGGATGTGCTGACCTTTTAATAAGCCAGGTTAAGCTACCAAGCAAGAACAAGAAGGATCTTTAAGAAAGATATGCAGCGTTCATGAGGCATTAGCTTACATATTTTTTATTGAGTTTATGTTTCATAGAAAATAAATTTGTGATAACACCAAAATATTGTACATTTTTACAACCAGTTGCTCGCTGTGACTTATAATTCTCAAATTCCTCATGTAATAGACACAAACATTTACGGAGCAGTGTGGAAGTGAACGATCTGCATGTTGCATATGGTAGAGATTAAATTTAAATGAATTTAGGATCAAGTGATGTTTTATGCACTCTACACAGTAATATTGTTAGGCATTGAATTGGAATTGTTTATGACTTCAATAACTGTATAAATAACAATACACTGAGGACGGTTAACTATGGTAAATGAAGCTATTACGAATTTCTACCAATGCAAGTCGCCCTTATAATCAGTTGGACAAGCCTTGCCTCAGTATGTGTAAGTATGTCAAAAGTGGGTTAAGACAGCTACAACCAAAAAAATACTGTATTTTATAAGCAGTGAATTCCACAGTGCTAGCAGGGCTTTGATTGTATCTGCACTATAATAATGGGAACAGCCTATTTGCCATGCAACCAATTGGCTCCAAATCCTTGCAAACAAATATGACATGAAAAATTCATGCCGTAATAAAACAGATGCTCGATAGATTGTTTGATGGCACGTTAATAACAGTTCTACTAAACAAACCCGCTTTGACAATTGACTCTCGTCTCGGATTTGTTGATAAACATGCACTAAGTTTCCGGTATTAGAGCGCATGCGCATTAAATTTTGGCCCAATTTACCATTTTTGATTAAAATTATAGTATTGTCTTAAGTAATTTTGTGAAAAAAAATCTTTACAATTTTCATTATAAAATCATGTTTATAAGAGTTAATTTATTATGAGAAAAAAGCACGCATACATCAGCAGTTAAATTGGAGACTATTCGAGCGCCCTCTACCCGGTACACACGTACGTGCAACGACGACCCAAGGACATTTGTTTACAAACATCTCAGGATTTGCGATTTGGCGCCATTAACAAAGTCCTTCAGCTATCTTCCAACATGTACAGCAATCCTAATCAACAAAAGAGGTCTATGGATTTCTCATCAGGTGCTTACCTTGGTGAATTTTTCGTAACCAACATTAGCAGCGTTCTGTTGATTTGTCAAGGGAGATAAAAAATGGCCTCATTTTCAGGCCTGCGTACGTTTTATAAAATCAACTGCTTCCAGCATTTTCTGTAATTTCAGGCCAAACATTGATATTTGAAAACTAATCATTCTCATTTTAGTAGGAGTTAATTAAATGTAACACCAACATAACAAACTTTTAGTCTAAGTCAGACTTATTCACTGTAAATAGTATTTGAATCTGTATTGTTATTTTCTTGATAAAACTAAAAAGGAAAAACATTCTTGCCATATGTGGAAAGGTGAAAGGCAAGAGAACATAAAGCCATTTGGTCCATTTTTTAAAATTACTGTCACTGTCTTTTATGTGGTTCATGGAAAATGGACTGTATGTACACACAGTTTCTTTGTTTTATCTTTAATTTTAATACCTTTATTTGCATATCAAATAGTTATTTTACGACTGCCCTAAACCCCTGTTATTTTACTCTTATTTCTAAGTGCCATGTGGCTTCAACATTTTTTAATCAATAGTTAAATAAGCAAGCTAATACATAATCATTCTTAAAAAAAATAAAAAATGAGCACTTGAAATTAGCCCGTGCTGTGATCTAAAGTAAATCTCAGAGGAGACAATAATCCTGGCCCTAACGGGGATTCGAACCCGGTCCGCCAGATCAGTAGTCCAGGCACTCAACCACGTCACTAAAGGGTTAACCCAACAGCAAGGCTGTTGGAAGTGCCTATATGCACTACACTCCTCCCCCTTTACTTTTTCTGGGCCCAAGCCCATCTCAGGACAGCCACACCAGGCTTCTGTTTACTTCTGACACCATTAAAGTTAATCTGAGAGGAGAAAATAATCCTGTCCCTAACGGGGATTCGAACCCGGGACTTTCAGATCAGTAGGCTGACACTCAACCACGTCGCTAAAGGGTTAACCCAACAGCAAGGCTGTTGGAAATGCCTATATGCACTACACTCCTTCTGACACCATTAAAGTAAATCTCAGAGGAGAAAATAATCCTGTCCCTAATGGGGATTCGAACCCGGGACTTTCAGATCAGTAGGCTGACACTCAACCACGTCGCTAAAGGGTAAACCCAACAGCAAGGCTGTTGGAAATGCCTATATGCACTACAGATCCATATACATAAAGGAAGGAGTAGCAGGGTAATCAGAAGCTCTTTAATTTGCATATTTGTATGAGACATTTCTCTAGATATGCACAAATTAAATTAGACATCTCATTTTTTGTTCTCTTTGTTTCGCAACAGAACCCCTCACAAAAGATTTATATTGCATCTTTGTAGAGATATTTTGGTAGCAAAGCTTACCTGAAAAGGTCAACTCAGATGAGTACAGGGTATTCTTTGATCTAGAGGAAATTTATGCTCTCAATTAGACTAAATTCTGGAAGGTTGTCTAATAGGGAACTGTACAACTTTCTGCTTGGTCTCTACAAATATGTCTTGTCCTTAAGTGAAGTTGTTAGCAAATACTTAACAGTTAGTTTGGGTGCATGCAACAGGCAAAGGATTGACCAGTATCTCTTTCCTCTGTCAGACCAGCAACAATGGGGTTCAGGATCTACAAACGGTTCCGGAGATGGTGGTTCAGAGCGGAAGAAGAAGAGACGAAGTCGCTGGGCAACCGAGGACACTGCAGAGAAGACTGTTATTCCAGGCATGCCAACCGTTCTGCCAACCAATCTTAGCAAGGAACAGGAAAAACAGTACCTTAGTAAGTTGTCTTATCTGAAGATAATGTAATTTAATAACTAACCTGTTTAGAACCAATTACAAATTCTTGCTAAATAATGAGATTTAATTTTCAGGAATGATAACATGTATGCAAAAAATGCTTATTGTTGTATGGTGTATATTTTAACGATATTCTTTTATTAATGGTGATCATATGTAGGTTTTAAGGTAAGTTAGCTTCTTCCTCTAGCCACAGTAACAAATTTAAGTGTAAAGCATTGGTTAAAAAATTCATTAAATTAAGTTATTCTGTCCCATGTGTCTACTTCGAGTCTTCCACAAAGCAGTTCTCTTGTTTGTGTGTGTATGAGGTTGATGTGTTTTTTGAAGACAAGATCACATAGAAAGCTCAAAGAAATTCACACCCGCCGGATTGTTTTATGTAAGGGGAAGTTTTGTCATCTTGGTTTTTGAAATGTTTGTTGTATTGGTTGTATGCAATTATGTATTCACTTGCTGACTAACATTTAATGATTTAGTTATGAATATACCACAGTGGTTTTAATGTACGTTTACAGGTGGTTCTAACTCAAATATTTGTTTCAGAACTTATTTTACTTAGCACTTCCTTTAAATCTTACTTCTGTTGTCTAGCTTGTTCATCTTTCAATGGCCCTGTCATAGAAAGAATGGTGATTGGGCATATAGAATTGCGTCTCTCCGTCTGACTGTCCGTGGGTTATTCGTTTCCCATCATTTGAAGAACTCAGTCAAGTATGAATTTGGTAACAATCCTTTCAATATAAACAGAGTTATGCCCCTTCCTTGACATATTCAAAACCGAAAGACAGAGCATCTATTTCTTTATGGACATATTTCTAATCTATTTTACTTTCTGCAATATTTATATTCATAAATATTCATTTCTATCAAGCATATGTTTAAGCAGTATACGTTTCGGGATTAGAAAAACTACTCGAAAAAGGTTATTGCCGTGAAAATGATAGTTCGAGTTTTGCCTTGTTTAATTGACCTGTACATGTGTTTATATGTTTGCTAATGATACCCTTCTTTTATGTTTTACAATGGATTCCTTTTTTTTTAAAAATTCAGATGTGTTATATGAAACGCTTTAATATTTCATTTACAGCAATATTATAAATAATTATACATTATATTTTGTTCATAAACAAATATTTTCATTTTAGGATATGACTTGTATTTGTTTACAACAATAAATTCTTTTTATTTTAGGATATAACATTGTGACATATTTTGTTCATAAAAAAAAAATCTTTACATTTTAGGATATGACATTGTGACTTTTGAGAACAAGAAGCAATGACATGTCCATTTAATAATTGACTTTTCACATAATTTGACTATGACATTCAGAAACTGACTGTATGGACAGCTTTATTTTTAGCATTATATGCATATGGTAATAAACATAGCAATTGGAGAGATACTTTTTACCTCCACTATGCTATAGCTAAGTCAATCTTTTCTGCTCACCCAGACATCAATGTTGACATTCAGTAAAGCTGTACTGACAAATGTGACAATGTGGACATTCTGTAATCTGTACTGACTTATGTGACAGTATGGACATTCAGCAAAGCCGTACCAACTTATGTGGAAATGTGGACATTCAGTAAAGCTGTACTGATTTATGTGACAATGTGGACATTCAGTAAAGCTGTACTGATTTATGTGACAATGTGGACATTTCGCAAAGCTGTACTGATTTATGTGGAAATGTGGACATTCAGTAAAGCTGTACTGATTTATGTGACAATGTGGACATTCAATAAAGCTGTACTGATTTATGTGACAATGTGGACATTCAGTAAAGCTGTACTGATTTATGTGACAACGTGGACATTCCGCAAAGCTGTACTGATTTATGTGACAATGTGGACATTCCGCAAAGCTGTACTGATTTATGCGACAATGTGGACATTCAGTAAAGCTGTACTGATTTATGTGACAATGTGGACATTCGGTAAAGCTGTACTGATTTATGTGACAATGTGGACATTCCGCAAAGCTGTACCAGGAGCTGACGTTGACGTGTGACTGACATGACTGGGGATTTGTTATTTGCCTAATTCATTGCCCTGTAATCACTTGCTTTACAGTGCATCTACAAATTGAGGAAATTAGTCGGCGGTTAAGGACTGGCGACCTTGGTATTCCAGCAAACCCCGAAGACAGGTTTGACCCTCAGCAGACATTCACCCTCAAATAACGCAACTCTTGTTTAACAAACAGGAGCGGGTACCAGTAATTCACTCGGGAAATGGCACAGATTCAGAAAATGAGAAATGTTTACTCTGCTCCAATGAGTCTATAATGTATCTAAAGTTTATCTAAAATAATTTATCTTTTTTTTCATTTTGTCATAAGGCCATTAATGAAATGCTAAAACTTGTAAGTTTCAGTTCCATTTGTTGTAAATAACACAATTTTCATTTAAATCCACAGCAGAGTTCATTATACTTTTTTCCATGCACTTACTAAAACAACCTAAAAATGAGAGCATTTTTTTTTTTTTCAATAAAAGATACTTTTTTTTTTATATTTTTATGCATTGTCACATGACAGCCCGTTTTATGGGGAAGGAAGAGGGTCCTTTCAAGAGGAGAAAATTTTCAGATAGGAGAAATTTTACTAATGATGATAATATTAACAAAAAACACAGACTCTTTTGCCAGACGCTACAGGCCAACGCGTTTGTCATTTACATTGTTACATTATGTAACAATGTCTCGTCTTTATTGATGATTTTTTTTACATAAAACAGTTATTATGCCCTCTTTTGCCAGACACTACAGGCCAACGTGTTTGTCACTTACATTGTTACATTGTAAAAGACAAATAAACAACAACATTATTCAGAACAAGTGTTTAGTTCATAAAAGTTTTGATAAGGTTGTTTTGAAAGAAATAAGGGAATGTTTGTTTTTACTTTAAATTGATATAGACAATTCTTCTAAATTGGTAATTTTCTTATTGTTTTATTGTAAATTTTAGAACTTTAATGAATTAGTCTAGTACTGCTTTTATTATTATTCGCTCACAATTGATACCATTTGAGAAAATTTATATTTGAAATATGTACATGGAAAGAATCTGTGCTATTTCCTTTTTTGCAGGTATATGTTTTCTCAGGTCATATTTATTATTTAATGTCTTTGTCATGAGCTAATGCTACTTTTCTATTTATAATTGAACTGCTCTAATGCAATCCTGTATCATGATTTTTCCAAGCTAAAGGTGCGAACAGGGGAGAAAGATTGCCGTAATCATTCACTTTTCAGCACATGTAGCTAGGATAAATATACTGATAGAAATGGTGCCATTCTACACAATACCGTTGCATTTCAGACCTTTGATAATTATGTTGATTTCTAATTATGAACTTTATTATTTCATACTTTTTTCTAAACATATTTTTTATAGATTCTTTAATAAAGACCAACACATGATATGTTTTCATTTTAACTAAATATTGAGAGAGAAAAAATCAAACAAAAAGTAATTGTGTTGGGTATTTCTTTTATTTTTTTTAAGTTGTTTTTTGTAGCCGGTCTTAACTGGCATACACTTCTGAACATTAATGCATGTTTCAAATATGCAGTTATTATTTCTGAATTGTCTAAATTTCAATATGTTTAAATATTCCTAAATGCATGCATGGTATATTTTTAAATATTAATAGAACAACCACTATTTTGAAAAGTATTTAAACTAAACAAATCAATTTTCAGTATTCTTAAATGAAAACTGTTATTTTCATTACATTCAATCATATTTTTCACAAATATTATGTTAGCACATATCATAAATGTTGTGGTTTTCAAAACAGATTAATATAAGCAGTTGGCTAATGATTTTTCTTTTTATAGGAGTAACATAACACATAATATGTTCATGAGAAATCAGTCAATTTTTCCTTCAGTACTAAACGGTCATAGTGACCTTGATTTGTATCGGTTGTTCCACCATTGCTGCACAAGTATGAGAGTTTTGTGCCTTAAACTATAAATGCTTAACCATATGTTTTAAGTGTTTAATGAGCAATTCTGTTAACTGTAAACTGTATTATCATTTTTAAAACAATATCCAAACATTTTATTTATTTTTTTGAGATGCTTGCATGGCCAAGCAGTTATAGTTGCCAGCTTGATCTTCTTGGGCCTTTACATGGGTTAGTGTCCCTGTCCAGCTAAAAAAAATCATGCAGAAAGGTCTTCCAGCTGATTGCAATGGGCCGGTGGTTCTACCCAGACATGTCTATTGTCATCCTTCACCAATAATTAGCTGGATGCTGCCAATGTAACCATAATTGTGTCAGTACGATAAAACATAACATTGTACCAAAAATTATGTCATGATATAGTTCAGTGGATGAAATTAATTGAATTAATATATTAATGACTTAATTCTTTTAAGCTTAAGTGTCTGTTAAGCTCTTTTTTTGTCATAATTGATGGTAACAACCCAAAGCATGATATCTTTAAGGTTATAATGGTTACCTAGTTCCCAGACCTGTTTGTGAATGGATGTATGAATGTTGTCTTTCTCATTCCTCTCTGCTTATGTTTTTTAATCTTTGTGTTTCTATGCCAGTCATGTTGGGCACATTCTCTTCTTACCTTCGCAACACATAATGTTACCAATGAGACATTAAGCAAGAAAGTTCCTCCACCTTTTTTGGAGGCCATTATAAAAATGCCTGTTAGATGGCACTGACAATTCTATTATCAATGTGTTCAAAAGGTTAGTTAATTTTATCTGCAGTTTTTATTTTTTTAACTCCTTGTTACAGAAAGAAATAGATAACAACACATTATACCATTTGACTAAAATCTTGACCCATTTAACATTTCTCATCGTTTGAAATTAAAAGACAGTATCTTACCTAATGCTTTTTTAAAGTCAAATGTAATACTCAAGCTTAGGTAATTAGTGTAGATCTAAATTCACAAGTTGTCTTATAAGATCTGCCCTATTTGCTGCAGAGTTTCTATTAATATGTCAAGTCGCCTTTGCCTTTTCTTTTAAGAAGGTAGCAAATAAATATTATTGATTATTAACAAACTGAACCGTGATAGATATAAATTTCTACACATTGACCAATTACTATCCTAACTATGGCCAATTATAAGAAGATTATGTGCCTGCCATGATCTGTGCTAGAACAACCTGTGAAACAGAGGTCTATGTTCTCAACAGGTCTCCTTCGCCGGAACCCATTTACAACAATGAAGGGAAGCGACTCAACACCCGCGAGTATAGGACCAGAAAAAAGCTGGAGGAAGAACGCCACAAGCTGGTGCAAGAGGCTCTTGCGGCTAATGCAGATTATAAACCTCCTGCTGATTACAAGTAATAAACTGAAGTTTGCTTTCTCTTGGCTTCATAAGCCATTTTATCTGTCTGTTGATGTATTGGAAAGTTGTTGTTTGAGTTTTCTCCACAAAATTGGGAAGGGGGGGGGGGGGGGGGGGAATTATATATATGTGAAAATTAAAAACGTTTGAGCACAAAAAAGAACTTATAATAGAATAGATAGCACTTTGTTGTTATAGCTGTTTGTCCTCTGCAATTGAATTTTTATTATTATTATTTATTTTTTATTCATGTATTATTAGACAGGCTTAAGTTTAAGTTGTAAGAGCTGCTGACTTGAAGCTCTTCAGATAAGAAAGCCTCCAGCAGACCTGAGATGTGCTGTGGTTCTACTTTTTCCTTCAAAATAATAATAATCAGATAACTAACCATTCTTAAATGCGCTATGGCGGTACTACATCTAGTTTTTGTTTGTTGATTAACCCTTTAGTTGCTTTGAACACCATTAGGCAGCCATAAATTAATGCAGTAAATGATGTTTTCAGCAAGTAAGCGTCTAACAATTCACACATAAGTTGTTGTAAGTCAGGGGTTTTTTTTAATGGATATATCATCTTAAGATATTTATTGGTTTATTAGAAACTTTCCATTTTCAGACCACCAGTTATTCGAGTCAATGACAAGGTGATGATTCCTCAGGAGGAGCACCCAGATATCAACTTTGTCGGACTTCTTATAGGGCCAAGAGGCAACACCCTCAAAACTCTTGAGAAAGAGGTCTGTAGGCCTATTTTGTGTGATATTACATTTGTAAACTTATTTTAGGTTACCCGCTTACTACTGGACCTGGTAGCTTAATCAGTAGAGCGTTGCAATATATAGAGCATCGGCTCCAGGTATAGGAAGCCCCTGGTTCGATCATACCATAGTAATTAAAGATGTAGCGGTATAGCTCCCATACTAACGCTCAAGCAAATATAAGGGTAGTTCCACGACTCGTTGTCCTCGTTGCCAGGATGATGTGATTGGGTGTGGTATCATGTGTGGTCTCCTTCAGGTGGACACCGTCTACAGATAACTGAAATACTGTTTTGGGACGATAAACCCAATCAACAATCAAAAAACTAATGTGTAAGATTTAACACCGCTCATTCTTAAATTAAGCATGATATGGGATAATTAAGGTTGAAAGAAATTGTTTACAATCACTTTTGACACATATATATATAGGTTCAATCTAACCATAAATTAATTCTAGATCTTATAACTTTGCAGACGGGAGCCAAGATCATTATCCGAGGCAAGGGTTCAGTGAAGGATGGGAAAATAGGTCGAAAAGATGGGCAGCCTTTACCAGGCGAGGATGAGCCTCTTCATGCCTATGTTACAGCCAACAACCCAGAATGCGTGAAGAAAGCTGTAGAGAGGGTAAGGATATTGTCATGGCTAGATTAATACACATTTCGGGTTGTTGTGATTATGAATCTTGGGTATTTTTCTCTCTTAAAGAAATTTCCTCCAACAATGGACATTCCAGCTGAATATGCAACAATAATAAATTACAAACATATTTATGTATTAGGTCCATTTTTTTTTTAAACAGTTAAAGATATTCACATCTATTTAGAAGGGCACTTAATACCCATTTTCCATTTAGACTTTTTCTATATTAAGTGTTTTTTAGGTTCATTTCTGGAAAACTGTCGAACATATTCACTGTACAAATGAAATGCTTGTTCTCTGTCTAGCGCAAAACCCATTCCAATAGGGCAAGTAACACTAACATTAATTTTAGCATGGTTATGCCCCCTTTTTTAAGTAGATTTTACTCTTTTTTTTTCTCTTTTACTCTTTATATTTTTATTTTTTTAAAGACATTAACAACCTACAAGTCCAGCACTTAGAAATGTGGAGAGCACTGACTATGGACAGCTGTTGATGTAAAATTGAATCTTGTTTCAGATAAAAGCCATTATCAAAGAGAGTGTAGAAGTCCCCGAGGGTCAGAATGATTTAAGGAAACAGCAGTTGAGGGAGTTGGCACTTCTTAATGGAACACTGAGAGAAAATGATGGATTAGCGTAAGTCATTTTAATTGTAATCCTACTACTCTGGGTAGGAGTCACTTTGACAGTATGTCTGTTCTTATGAGCTCAATTTCTGGTGTCGAAAGATCAAGCTATAGTTTTGTTCAGGGTTTGGTTTTGACTATTTTCTTGCTATTGTGTTATATTTGGGCTTTTGGGGAGTAAATAAGGGCTGGGTTGTTTGTTTTTTGTTGAAAACAGGGATAAAGAGAATATCTACAAATATTGTCCATTTGTTTTAAAAATTGTCTGGGCTCTTACTTTTCACTGGTTATTTATTAACATCTCACATGGCAGTTAATATCTTGGTTCAGTGGGGTTTTTTTTATTAAAACTTCAAAGCTCAGTTCATAGTCTACTTTGTATTCCCCATCATTTTACCAAACAGCAAGATATAGTGACTTTGCTTATTTAAATATCTACATTGTTGACTGTTGTAATTACAGAAAACTTAAGCAGCTGCAGCAGGCACAGACCATTGTGACCAATACAATATTGTGTTCCAACTGCGGAGGCACCGGTCATTTGGGCAAGGACTGTAAACAGATGAGGCCAGGGGACACCTACAGAAACATGCTGGCCCAGGAGTCTGTTGTCTCTACAGACAAGGCCAAAATGGACAGTGAGGTAAGATAATTACGGGTTTATGATTATATTATGTAAAGGTGCTAGTCAAGTTTTGTTTGATAAGGGGTCTGTATAGTAATAGCACAGTTGTGCCCTTTCTTGTGACACATCAAACTAAAAGGTAGGGGCATCTTTGTGTTTTGAACTCATTTTTAGTCATTGATGTATGTTCATAAATGTCTGAGTGTGGCAGAATGACTATGGTTATACTGAATAGGACTGTTAAATACCATGTAAGTGAATGAATATGTTGGTAAATATGCTCCCCACAACAAAGTTTCAGGTAGTGTGTGAATAGCGGCATCAGGTTGACTCTCTTATCTGTACGTCTGTGGACATAATTTTGTCCTGGCTTTTTCTCCAACATTTTGTGCCTACTTTGACAAAACTTTATAATTATCTTTAGTATAATGGTGATCTGTGCACCTATTTTTCTTAAATGTTATTTTTGGGGGTCAAATGACAATGGTAGGAGTTATTTCCCTTTCTGTGATATTTCAGACATTCATTTACAAGAGAGATCAATGAAAACAAGCATTTGGTTGTAATATTTGCCAGCGATCAGATTACATTTGATGTGTTATACCTGGTACCTAGTTAAATTATGATCCAATGCGTAAGTTCCCAAATATATATGTCTTAGAACAATTTGGAATATGGTGGTTGTGAGAGAAATTATCTCACATAAATCTAAGATAAGAATTTTGGGTTAAGTTAATCAGATGCTCATTTTAATTACAGGATTAAGCTGCTTAAAAAAATTCTAGTATTATCAGCTTATATTAATAAACTGTAATTGGTGCTTTTATCTTGTTTTAAATTTATTGTTACTTTACCACAGTAAAATCATTCAGTATAAAGAATTCATATTCCATCCCATGGAGTGATACTTTAATTAACATGGTAAAACAAACATTTGAAATATTTGTGCCATGCATGGCGAATTGCTTCTGTTGATCTACCCATTTCAGGAGTATTTTGATGTGCTAAGTTATTATACCAGTGTAGGGAGCCCGTGGCGTAGTGGTAGAGTTGCCGATTTGTAACTCTTCTGGCTGCTTAGCCTCTCACCACACGGGTTTGAGTCCCGGTAGGGGCGAAGGGCTTAATGTGGTAAGATTTTCTAGCTGGCTTGTGGTGCACTGTTGGTTCTACCTAGACATTTGTCTGGGGTCTTCCTCCACCAAATAGCTAGACGTTACTACAATATTCATAATTGGTTGCTGAAATGTATTTAAAAAAAAATAAACTGTCACAGTCTCAATGAACCTAGTGTTGTTCTCTTGCAGTACATGTCACTGATGGCTGAGCTTGGCGAAGGGCCTCCGCCTCAGAAGCGTGATCCCATGGCTCCCCAACGACAACAGTTTCAGCATCATCATCATCAACAGCAGCAGCAGCAACAGCATCATCATCAGAATCACAACATGAATCGCTTTAGTCATCAACCTCCACCTAACCCAATGGTAAGCTTCTTATGTTGGTTTTGTTTCAACTATATGGAGAAGCATTGATTTCTCAAATAGTGCCCACTGCATTTACATTCTGGAAAAGAATGTGTTGGAATTTTATTCTGGTTAAATATAGTAACTAGTCATGGGTGTTGTTACATTATACTACCGATTCAGCCATTTAAGAAAGCCTTTACCTAGCATTTTTTATAAGAAAATTCAGCCATTTTAGATAGCCACCACCTAGCATTTTTTGTAAGAAAATAGATGATCAAAAAGGTTACGCATAACTATCAAAAACCTTACAAAAATTGGATTACTATCAAGCATTGGAATTGTTGAGTGCACTATACTGTGACTTTCTTCATGAAAGAAATCTAAAAACACTGGACCTTCTGTCAGGGGTGGCGAAATCAATTGTCCGAGTTGTCCGAGTCGTACATTTCTTGTCCCGGACAAGTTACTTTTTTCAATTGGCTTGTCCGTGGACAAGTGAAAAAATTCCAATTTCTAAGTGTTGACATTCTCAAATACAACTTTTATTTCCCAAACTGAATCATAAGACTTCAAGCATTTGTTTACGTTCGTAATTGTGATATGATAAATTTGACTAAACATGAAGTAATTACATGATAGTTTTATGGTTTAACAGATTTAAGTGATTATTAAATCATTGTTGTTAAAATACTTGTGTTTTTATAAATGAATGTACGGACAAGTAGCGCATTGGTACGGACAAGTACATTTTTATAACCACTTGTCCGTGGACAAGTAAACATTTCTGAGATTTCGCCACCCCTGCCTTCTGTCCACCAAGCTGGCAATATCTACTGGACTGGACCAAATTTTACTGGACCAGTATTATTTTGGCATTTTGACACACAAGATCTGTAAGATAACTGAGGTGTTATTAGTGGTTGTGTTCAGTAAAAGGATGTAAAGTGTTTTGTTTAGTGTAGTATATATGTTTACATAATAATTCAGAATTTTGAGAATGATGTGGCTGAAAATTCTGGTGGACCATCGGTTCATTTAACTTATAAAATTTAATGGACCACCAGACATTTTGGCGGATTCGGGCCACAGTCTAACAAGTTTTGTCCAGGACTGCTATGATAGCGATTGCTTATCTCTATTTCAAGTTACCCATACCCTTGAGTGACTATTTACTGCATAAATTATTTTCTACAAAAGTAGATGACCATTATTGTGCCGAACAATAAATCACAATATAAACAGGTACACATTATCATACCTTACCAAGTAATTGTATTGAAAAGTGTGCTGGTTGTACTTGCAGGCTGGATTCCAGAACTTCCAGAACAAGCCCCCTTCCCTGATGTCCCTGCCTAACACACGCCCTCCCATGAACTCCCAGGGCCCGCCACACAGCCAGCCTCCACACATGTACCAACAGAACATGCCTCCACCCAACATGGCAGGTAATACAATTTGGTGCTTTATTAACATTTATGGTGGCCTGGTCGCATGTTCCAAATAATTTCTTTCTTCTCTTTAAAAGTTGCAGCAAGAAGTAAAAAGAGATTGCATTTTTTTCTTCAGACAAAAAATTAAGAACTTGTAAAGTAATTGTAATACAAAATAGAATGTACTGCACCTTGTGTTCTATTGGCCTTTGAAATAGTACTCTCTGTCATAGCTTTATATAAGAAAACCTTAACAAGACTTTTACATACTTGTAAAACTAAGGTCTGTAAATTGTTGCATCTGAAAAATTATTTTTTCTTTCCTTGCAAAATATCTTGATATTCGTGTATCAATAATCAATTTGCAAAAACTATTTTTTTATTTTATTTTTTTTTAGGGACAAATCATCAAAATCATTTATATCAGTGACAGCCCTATATGCTCATGATTTTTAAGAAGCTGTTGGAGAACTGCTTTTCTGAAAATAATCCAGAGCTTATTAACATTTAATGAAGATTTTGTTAAGAGCCTCCAAAGCAAAATTAGATAGTATAGATTTCCATATTTAATATTATAGATGTTATACATATGGTATACATAATTACCAGAAAATTTATACTAGACACCTATTACTCTGTTGTTGTCTGATATCTCAATTATGAAACAGTAAATTGTTGAAGATTTTTTAATTATAACTGTTTTGTGGTATTTTGACCAACCACGTTATATGGTATGCTAATTTGTCACATCACGCTGACATGTGAAGGTATGAAATCAGAGAAGGATACATTAAATAATAGATAATATAAATGGGAAATAATAATTGGCCATATAATAGAAACTTTTGAATGGGAAAATAGATAATAAGTTGTTAATGTTATTGTTAGATTGTTAAAAGTGTATGTCTTTATACTGGTTTCACTTGCTTTTATACATAATTATAAAATATTTGTGAATAAAATCTTCCAAATCTGAAATAATACTGCCTGACTGAGCTCCTGTTATGCTGTGTTTGTAGGTATGCAGTCACCAATGGGCCCTGGCCAACTCCAGCCCCCACAGATGCCTCCACAGCAGCAGCAGCCCTACCAGAATATGCCTCCTACGGGCTCCATTCCTCAGCCAGTGGCCCCACCCAACTCGGTCCAGTCCCAGTACCAGCAGCCTCCCATGGGTGTGATGACCTCACCTGCGCCAGTAGCTCCAGTACCACCTCCCAACAGTTATCAAAACATGGCCACACCTGTCCCTCCCCCAGCTTGGTCAACCAACTCGCAGATGCAATCTCCAAATCCAACTATGACACAGTCCATGTCAATGGGTAAGTTGGCCATTCTAATAACTCATGTTATAAAAAAAATATAAAAAAACATGTATAAAAATGAGATGAAAACAAATTAAACAAAAAAAAAATCATCACAAAGAGAAGTAGACTAACGAAAAATAATTGAAGGATTTAAGGGAATTTTTTGAGGTTACAAAAACAACAATGGAAATGCTCAGTCGGACAAAAAATAAATAAGATAAGAATGTCTGCCTTATGTTGATTTAACAAGTAGTAGACTAACAGAAAAAAAAATGATAAATTAATGGGAATTTTCAAAATTGACAGGGAGAGTGCCCAGTCTGTCAAAAAAAAAGGAATGTCAGCCCTATTTAAATTATACAAGGGGAAATATTAAAATTTGGTTTAATATGTTAAATGTCACTGACTTTTAGAAAAGTTGTTTCAAGTAGAATAATTTAATTTGTAAAATTGACATGTGTATGTCTTTATTTAATCACTAAAGTAATTGAACTTGGTTATTTTTTTAAAGTTGCTAGAAATATGAAAATCACTATCAGAAAAAAAAAGAACACATGTGTATAATTATTTCCTAAAATGACATGATTAATGATAGAAAATGTCAGTTAAGTTACCAGTTGAAAAAAATGTGGTATTATGTGAGCATATTGCTTTCGAAGCAACAACTTTAAAGTTCCCCATCCCTGTTGATGAGCAGTTTCTATGTACACTGACATTTAAATGTTGTTTATGTTGTTCCGTCTCGATTGCTTGGTACCCCCAGGGATATTTCTAGTGAAAAACAATGACATATCCAGGTATGGTTGTAAACAAACTGCTACAATGTTTCTTCAGTGTAAACAAACAGCTATTGTATATCTTCAATGGGATGGATGTATGGATCGTTTACTGCTATATGCGTGGTTATGAGATATTTATGGACTGTGGGGTGCTGCATGTAAATTGATTGGTACTATTTATGAAGCAAATTACAAAATTGCTAACAAGTTAACCTTTTGAAATGTTTGACCAGTAAACCTGAACAGTATTATTGATACTGAACTGAGATACCTCTATCTTCTTAAGTAGTCATTTTTTGCACATCAAGTTGACCTGTGCCAATCTTGGGAATGCCCGTGGCGTAGTGGTAGAGACGCCAATTTGTAACTCCTCTGACTGCTTAGCCTCTCACCACGTGGGTTCAAGTCCCATTTGGGGCGAACGACTTAATGAGTGAAGGTCTTCCAGCTGACTTGCGGAGCGCCGGTGGTTCTACCCTGAAACATGTCTGGGGTCTTCCTCCACCAAAAATCTGGGAGTTGATATAATAATCATAAAGGTTCACTGCAGTGTATTTAAAAAATATAAACAAAACAATATGCTAATCTTGAAATTATCAAATCATGAAATAGTATTTGACCAAATTATATTAGACTTTAAAAACATTGCCCTACATCATAACACTATATTGTACTTTTTTGTGTCATAATTGCACACATGAGCAAAGCAAATTCAAAGTGAAGAGAATATGTTCACATGGGGAGAAAGATAGGTAGTAAGGCTATGGTATGTTTATAGTGACAGCAGGTTGTGTGTTCACAGTTTATCACACCCCAGCAGTGGGGAGAAAGAAAGGTAGTAAGGGCTATGGTATGTATATCATGACAGTTGGTTGCGTGTTCACAGTTTATCACACCCCAGCAGTGGGGAGAAAGAAAGGTAGTAAGGGCTATGGTATGTATATCATGACAGTTGGTTGCGTGTTCACAGTTTATCACACCCCAGCAGTGGGGAGAAAGAAAGGTAGTAAGGGCTATGGTATGAATATCATGACAGTTGGTTGTGTGTTCACAGTTTATCACACCCCAGCAGTGGGGAGAAAGAAAGGTAGTAAGGGCTATGGTATGTATATCATGACAGTTGGTTGCGTGTTCACAGTTTATCACACCCCAGCACATTTGGACATCATTCATGCAATAATTAAAGTTACTAGGAAGGGATTGCAACAGCATTTCATCTAGCTAATCTTGATAGGCATCAGTTGGCACTTGAAATAAGGTGAAATGCACAAACCTTATCAAACAGTTTTGTATATAAGTATAACATGGAAACATTTAACTAGCGTTTTTCAGTGTTAGTATTTATGGATTATTTGATGTTGTATTTGCTGATCACTATTAACCTGTGAATTACTATGTGCAGGTGTGCCTCCACCCCCATCGTCAATGATGAACGCTCCTCCTCCACCCCCTCCTAGTAGTCAGCCCAACACAACTATGGCAGGCATGCCTTGGCTGCAACAAAGTAAGTTGTCAATGTTTAACTTATGCCCTTGCTGCAATTTAGTACTCAAAGTTTAACTTATGCCCAGGCTACAACAAAGCAAGTACTTGATAATCAATTTATGTTCTGCGCGCAGCAGAGTAAGTACTTGATAATCAATTTATGTTCTGGCTGCAACAAAGTTAACACTCAATGTGCAGTTTGTGCCTCTCTGCAACAAAATAAGTACTCAATGTTCTATTAAACCTTTTACCTTCTAAGTACTATCTGATTATGTTATGGCATTAGCTCATGCTTTTTGAGTTAGTGTTTAGTGTAGCATAGCAGGATGTAACTGATGTAAACTCAGTGCGTGTCAAGCACAAATATTTTACTCCCCACATCAGCACATACACATTTTATGATTAATTATATTTAATATAATTTTTTGCAGTTTTTTGTACCTTTTACATTTAATATGAAGAAAAAACTATGAAAAAAACATGTGTTTATGATTATGACTTTGTCTTGCCAGGTGGTGTTCCCCCTCTGCCTCCAACATCTCAGTCCCCATGGCAGGGCGCCCCACCGCCACCTCCAGTCAGCATGCCACAGATGCCATGGCAACAAGTGCCACCGCCACCCATGCAGTCTATGAATAACACGATGGCAGCCCCACCACCGCCTCCACCCTCCTCAGGTCAGGGCTTCAACATGCCGCCACCACCCCCAGGAGGGTATGACCACAGCCACATGTCCGGAGTCAATCAGCTGTTGGTCGCACCACCCCCACCCCCGCCCAACTGACCAAATAAGGCAGAGCTGAAATAAACTTTAGTATGTTTCAATTGCAGCACAGGTCTTTTGAGTTGTTGAAGTATATTGTGTAACAGATGGAATCACATTATGTTTTTACCCTCATTGACTTGGCTAAAGCAGCAGGATAGTGAAATCTTCAGACTTGATTAGAGGGTCTGTAAGGCAGCTTGTCAGGATGATTAGCATGCCTGATGTGATAAGTGACTGCACTGTTATGTAAAATCGCTAATTTGCTGAATGTTTATAAGGTATGGTCTAGATGAAAACCAGATGGTTGTTCGCGAATAGATTGGAAAATTATAGCTGGCTTATATAAGTGATCTATTTTAGATGTTGTTGATGACATTTTGGATGGAATTAGTGCAAATGCAAAATGAAAGCAACAAAAACAAGCTTGTGAAAACGTGACTGAATTTCTGCACAAAGTTCATAGTTTACTTGTTTTGAATGCAAATAAATATTAAATTTAAGGCTTGTGCAAATAATAGAGGTCCAGACCAGTCAGCTTCCATTTTGTAGCTGTCAGATCAGCACTAATTGCTGTTAAGTGTCTAGCAATATTTCTAGACATCTTTTAGTGTAGAAAAAGGATTATAATTATTGGTTATTAACAAATATGACCTCATAGGGGTAATTATGAAAAAAATGTCTAGAAAATGGTTAAGTATATCTCAGAGGTGCGGAAATCCCTTGCCCAACACATTCCCACATTCTGGACACTGGAATTTTAATTGGGAAATTTCATTGTCGGACAAGTGGAATTTTTCGTTCTCAGTGGACAACTGAATATTTTGTTATACAATTCTTTTCATATCAAGAAATTTTCTGTTGGGCAGATGTGTTCGATAAAAAAATCATGTAAAATGTGACTAAATGCATAATTAGAGAATAACCAAAAATACATCCAAGTCCTTGAATATGCAATGCATAGTTAATGGGTGCATCTCTTACCAAAACTTCAGCAAATATTAATAAATATCAAGAAAAGTGGATTTTGGTGACAGACAAGTAGAATTTTAAAACTAACTGAACAAGTAGAAAAAAATATGGATTTCCACTCCCCTGCAGTATACTAAACAGGCCATCATTTTGCATTTCAGTAAGTGTTTTGTGTTAATGCAACGTTTTCAGTGCTTAGAAACTAATCTATTTATAAATTGAGGACAAGACAATTTTCAGAGCTAATTTTTTTTACACACTTATTATGTAAATTTTATCATTGTCATGAAAATAAAAATTAATTTTTTCCTGTTTGTTTATTTTCTCTTATGACACTTTGATCATTCATGAGACTTTGAAGAGTATATAAAAGACATTTAGTAACATAATAAAATAATTATTATTTCTTGGGTCATTGACTAAAAGCGGTTTGGAACACGTGACTCATTAATAATAAATCGAAAATCTAATGTGTTGACACCAAACTGGACGACCCTGGTCAACAACAAATATATAATAAAATACATAATAAATGAGGATTAACAGATGCATGTGACATCAAACAAAATGGTCTATAAGCCTTTCTTTGTTTGGAAATAAAGACATAAAAAAATTTGTTTAAACATTGAACTATTTTACAGTGCGGAAGCTCAATTTACCAAATCGGTAAGTGGTGACTTGTCAAAGTATAGATGTGACAGATACCTAATTATTAGTAATAACGTTGCCGGTTATCTTGAAAATGTTAATAAATCAAGCCTGCTAGATTACGCTTTTGTCTAGATAAGTGTATTTATTTCACTAAAACAAGCTTTCAATATTGTACTTTGGATAATAGCAGTTACATTCGATCACGAGGTGTTACAAGCTCACTAAAACCAAAGTTGTTCCAACAAAATTTCTGCTTTCATTGCAGTTAGTACATTAAGAAGATAATCGTCTCTAACATTTTAAACATAACAAGACAGTAACTTTAATAATTATGCGAAATTTCAGTAAACATGAGAGATTTAATAGTCTTTGTATGACTAATAAATGATGGCAAAATGATCAATTTGAATAGTTTTTATGATGCGTTTTAAATATCAAACGTATATGTTGATAGTTTAAAAGGTATAAAAAAAATACAACCAAAAAAGATGCACTGTTCATTTTGTTTAAGGATAAGCCAATAATTTTATTGATTTCTGTCTATTTATTCTTTGTGCATTTATCAATTTTAAAGATATTTTATTTTAAAAATATGAATTTAAAGAGGTTTCCAATGGTGTATAGCTTTTATTTTTGGACCACAATTGAAGAAATTACAAGAAAATAAAATTTAGGTTTCTAATCAATTCATCTGAAAATCCCTTGAAGTTGCAATCAAAGATTGCTGCAAAGATAAGGGATCTTCACTGATGTGGAAATTATCTATAAGCTAACTCAAGGACCAATGCGTTCTAAAGTAATCAATGTCTATGAAGATTGGATACACTATACCTGCCAGAATTAGTGGGCTTCTCATGAGAGACTCAACAACATCCATCTACGGTTCTCGTATATCACAATATAATTTGTACATCATAGAAAGTCGCTCTAGGAACCCAGTGCAAGCAGTTGATTGTCCCTTGGGAAGAAGAAAATTGTAAAGATCTTTGAGTTCAAAAGGATTATTTCATGCTTTTTGGTGCAAGAGTGAGAAATAGCAGTGAAAGAAAACCTTTTCATTTCACTTTGCTCCACAGTAAAAAAAAAATAATACGGTTATCATGTTTACTTCTGATAATAAATTAAAATAGACTAACGACGAAATATGAAAAGAAACTGCGCCATGAGGGAAAATATTTTTCGATTACCACGAGTGAAATGAAATACGATCACACACCTTAATTGATTAATATCCTCTATGTTTAAAAAAAACAACTCTTGCATGGAGAAAGACTGAAAGACACCTGTTGTAGTTAGATGCTGCGGTGTTCTGTCATACACAGTGTGTCAAAAAGGCAGCACATATATCAGCTGTACCGGCTCGAGAAAGAAGCACTAAAGGAGTGTTCTGCTGTCTAGGAAGCAATCAAGAATAGGGGCCATCGTAGATAGGGTAGTGGTGCATCACCCTACCCAACATCACCATGGTGAGAAACCCCTGACCAGGGTGGATACCGGGGGTATGTGTGTGTTTGCGGGGTTGGCGTCATCCCCGCCCACCTCACCACCACCAACCAGGGTTGTGAAAACACATACAAACAAGCTTAGAAAATTTTAAGTTTTTAAAGTTTCCTGCATTTAAACACCAGCAGAACTGGTTTATTTACGAAACCTCCTGGACAGCAAACAGAATACAATGGTCACCTCATGCAGCTATCATCAAATATTTGTCTCTGAATGTGAATGTGAAGAGCTTATTTTTATTTAAACGATTATTTTATATCCAAGGACGTTAAATACAAATAAGAACTACAGGGTATTATGCAATGAAAATGAAATGATCTCAATCTTTCTTCTTAACGACCTTTTATCATTACAATGCGTAGTCATCAAAGGAAATCGGTCAGAAAAACATTCACCCCTGATTTGCGCCAGAATTTATAATTCTGTCAAAAGTTATATCCAACACTACGTCAAAATATTTATAAGGAACTGCAGGGTGTCAAACTTAAAAGAAAAAGTCCGAGTCCTTCAGGAAATTTATCTGCAGCACAAACATATTTTAGCACAGAGTGCTAAGCGGTAAGCAGGTAGTTCTATCAGGCTATTTGTTAAGTTTTCTTTCACCAAAGCCAGAGATATCCGAAAATATCTACACAAACAGGGCTAAAAAAATGTATGTTTTGTTGCAAAATTGATTCAAGAGAGATTTAACAAAATAATATTAACGATATAAAAACCTACCTGTACTTTCTAAAGTTTTCTTTAAGTTTATTAATTTATTAATTCGACAATTCAAGCACAGAACATTGTTATATCACCTGTAGTTGCGCGGAAGTTGTCAGACCGGAAACGAATACGAAAATTGCCAATGCCAAAATGGTAAATAAAACGCACGCTGATATTACGACATCAACACGGGATATATTGAGGGGCTGAAACCAATCTGGCAAGCACATATTGTCCGGCAGCAAGGTATAGTTACCACACACACACACACACACACACACACACACACACACACACACACACACTCACACACACACACTCACACACACAAACCCCATACGCACACCGAGACTTTTTTGTGGGTACCAAAATGTTCGTTAGGGTGTCTAGAAACAGGTCTCCATTGGACTAAAATTAATCTTATTTGAGCTAAATAAAAACTAATGGTTTTTCATGGCAATCGTCATTAAATTTTAAAGTGTATGTTTAGAAAAAACCGGCCGCAATAGCTCCATTGTTAGAGCGTCGGCTTGCGGATCGGGAGGTCGCGGGTTCAAATCCCGGCCGGGTCAAACCAAATACTTTAAAGTTGGTAGTAGTGGCTCCTCCCTAACGCTCGGGACTAAGGAGACAGCATTATGCCTGACTCGTCGGTGTCAATATAATGGACCAGCCGGGTTCAGTCCCTGGGCACCTCATAAGTGCCCCTGTGCTATAATGATAGAAATGTCGCTGCAAAGTATCGGCAAAAACGCCGGCTTATCCCAATCCCAATCCTATGTTTAGAAAATGCTTATAACTTTTCAAAAAAATGGTGATAGAAGTATAAACTGGTACTCAATTAAAGGTTATTGAATGGACATTATGGTGTGTCAATCATGCCAATTAACACTTATGAATATTAGTTTTAATGAGACTCTGCATTATAGTTTAGAAATAGACTTTAATTTTGATAGATTATTTGATTCTTTTATTTAAAAGCAATTTTCAAAGAAACCTAACAGTTTTGAAAGTTTTATGCGTAATCTACTAGTACATAACATGATCATCTAAGTTTCACAAGTTTTTGTTAGATTATTTTACTTTTTTAATGTTTTTTTGTTTGTTTTATTTGTTTTCGTCCAAATTTTGCTCATTCTTAACGCATAATTTTGCTAGAAGTTTGTTTGTAACTGACTATAACACTGGAAAATATTTTTGCTATCATTCTTTAAGTGGAGGCTATCACTAAACTTCGATTTGAAATAATAAATTATTCAAAATAGTCAACATGAATATTCATAAAGCTTAATGAGAATTTTTTTAAAAATAATTTCAAAAAGTTTATGAGAATTTATATTAAAAAGACGTATTCAGACAATACGAACAGTTTTAAAAGTTAAATAGACACCTCTCTTAGTCTGACTCAAGTTGTGCATGAATTGATCTATTTTTCAATATTTATTGCTAAGTTACATTTTTATAAAATAATATAAGTCTATTGTTGACTAGTACCAGTTATTTCTCATAATAATTCGATATATTTTTTTATTTCTCATAATAATTAATTTATTATAATTTTAAAAAAAAGTATTTTACTAAAAACAGCGACTTTTATTATTAAACTAATCAATTTTATTATTTATTATTAAACATTATTTATTGCATTAACCGTGTAAGTTATAGAGGACTTAAACAATGTCTCCTTAAAAATGCTTAAAAATGGAAAACAATCATTTCTATTTTTAAATATTTGAATGTTTTTTTCAGATCCTGGGCTTATGTATATTGTACAAAATCAGTTCTCAAATACAAAATATTATTTGTGCAAAAAAAAAGTACAGATGTAGATGTGCGCAAATGCTAAACTGCTTTTAAACTTTGAAGGGTCCTTTTGTTGATTGACAGCATGGATTGACAGACATTTTGAATACTATCGGACACAAAGTGGATAATTTTATTTAACAAAAAATCAAAAGCAAAATATAATGAACAGAAACAACGTACCAACACTGAAGGCAAACATACGCCGCTCTAATGTCCGTACTTGTGTAGCTGCGATGAAATTCCAAAACAAACAAAAAAACCGAACAAATAAAAGTTCGTGTAGAAACTTTGTTCGAGTACGCGAAATTTTAACAAATAGTGTTTTATTACGATGCATAGTGCACATTTAAGTTATAAAACGTTTCAATTTTACTTTTTGAATTTTACAAAAGTAATCTACCGATCGACTTTATTTCCTTTGTTTTATGCATGATTCAATATTTACAAAGTACAATTCCTGATTCTCTACTTCCGGAAGAGCGATATCGATTCTTAAGTAAAAAAACCTTTTCCAACTGCACGATTTATGTCGTTAGATATTTGCCTAAAATTCAGTGATGAGGGGCGTTTTAAATGTTTCGAGTACGACTTCTATCTGTAACAACAATATGTGAACACGTTTTTGAGGAAAAAAAATCCCTCCTGATTATTTTAGCACAGGCGGACAAAATCCAACCGTTAATTTTCCAAAGCACAAAATCCCGCATGTATTTTTTCCTCATTTGGAAGTTTTCTTTTATCTGGTTGGCAAAGTTAGGTCTCGTAAATATAGTTAGGATAACAGAGAATTTTTTTTTCATCAAAATCCATCTTCGAAAGATATTTAAGTTTTATCAATGTACGGGATGATTTTTGTCCGCCTTGTAAAAATACGGGAGGAATTTTGCCCGCCTATGTCAAAATATATAGAAAGGATTATGTCAGAGAATGATTTTGTTCTACGCTCAATGGCAATGGGGGTGGGGTGAGTCTACCAAACTCGACACAGCCTCAGGGAGTGATATGTTGTAACGACCGCAGTAGTAGACATATAAGCGCTTCAAACCAGCCTCGCTAGTGGGTTGACACTTCCAAGACCCGGTTTAAGCAGCTTGTCGATTTGCGCGGTTAATCAACGGTTGCCAGTGGCCGGTGTACGGATGGTTGGCCGTTGGAGAGAGCCAGATTTCGTTTCAAGGGAAAGGGCTGGGATTTGGAATCTTGCTGGCCAATGGCAGTACAGTAAGACCTCGAAAAACAAGTGTGTCTTATTGTTTACGACTTCTGCAGAAGGCATTCCTGTGTATAATACACAAATTAAGGGTTTCAGCATGGGTATTAAAACAGACAAGTCTAAACGCTCCGCCACGGGCGTTCCTTTTAGTTAGGCAGTGTTTATTCTAGTACGATCTATTCCGAAAGTCTTAAACTGTGTTGAGTTGTGTCGCATGCATCAAATCTGTTTGCATCATCAGCAAAGGTCAATATAAACCATACGTCGTGTAAGGCACGCTGTCATAATATTTTATGATTGCAGTACGTCAATTCTATTCAGTCTCGATGCATTCAAGTTTTAAACTGCAACACCTAACTTATGTTGCCGACAAAGGCCAATCGCCTGACGATAAATGGCGAATCCATCACATCACGTGTATTATATTGCTGACTGAACAGAACTATAAGTAAGTACAATGATATTCCCGATGAAATTCCACGTGAGTGTCCGGCTCTGACTGGATACTGTTTCAACTATCAGTGTTAGCATTGCTTGCATCATTATTGCGCCATGACATCCGTAAAAGATTCACACTTCATCTCCAATTTTAAAATGTTTCGTTTGCACGTTAAAAGTTGCCAAAAATAGACACATTTTCTGAAAGCTCATTTAGTGAATCTCTAGTCAGCTCGTGGATAAGGGCTGTGGGTCGGTTAACTTAAATTAACAATATTCGAATTTTTTATACAACCCTCGTCCTTGATTTGGTATAAAATGTGTATCGTCAATAACGACGCACTTTCAATTTGCGACTCAAACAAGTGCAGAGAATGCCGTCCTACTCTGCAATCGTGGTTACGTTTAGCATGCTGTATGGGGTTTCTTGCTACGCCTCAGAATACCACAAGGCATGGCGGTTCAAATCGGGAGTTTTAAGCGTGAACACTTCCATCGTGACAACAACGGTTAACTCCCGCTCTCTGATAGACTGTGCTACAAAGTGTGCGAAGAATACATCCATGGTATCTCTGTATTATGAGAGTGTCGCCAAGCTGTGTTACTGCAACCATGATTTCGACGCCAACGTTGGTGTGTCGGTAACCGGTCCACTTGTGTATGGATATCCCAGTCTGGCATATGTGGTTGAAGCGTCAGTTGACGGCGAGAAAATAAGTACGTCAACAACGCCGGAAGCATGTGTTGAACTGGTACATCAAGCTAACAGTACAGGCTATTTCAACAGTTTTCCTAATCTTCCGCACATGTCATTAAACACATATTGCCCCCAATTCGTACCTCTTAAGTGGGTCGTTTTCCAACGACGACAAGATGGGAGCGAAAGTTTTGCACGCTACTGGTCAGACTACGTCAACGGCTTCGGAGATCCATCGGGTGAGTTCTGGCTTGGCTTAGAGACGATTCATCAAATGACAAGGTACAATAGATGTGAGTTGGACATAACCATGGAAGCTGAGCCAAAGCATCCGATTTTAAGTTTCGGTTATGCGCATTATGACAAATTCAACTTATCTGTACGTCTCTGGCTTTTCTGGGAATGTGGGCGACTGTCTTAAATACCACAGTGGTAGACAGTTTACGACCATGGACGCCGATCACGACACCAACTCGGGTAATTGTGCAACATACTACAAAGCAGCCTGGTGGTATGGCAATTGTCATTCTAGCAGCCTAAATGGTCAGTACTTCGGAGGAAATCAAACATCGTATGCCGATGGAGTGTGCTGGTCAGTACCATGGGGTTACTACTACTCTCTTATAAAAGTTGAGATGAAATTTAGATGCCTGTTTGGCAGTGTATAATTTGTTGAAAATGATCTTAGAAACATCTGGCGTTTTAACTGTGTGTGACTTGAACATTAAAGCATCGATTCACTTAAATGTACAGCAAATTTCAAAGTTTGAAAGTTTTTATCAGAGCACATTTCACTTGACAAAACACTGTTGTCATTTACCGTCTCCAGATAACTGAATACTGTTGGTGGGACGATAAACCCAATAAACAAACAAACTGTTGTCATCAATACTGGATGTTCTAGGCACATGTACAAACGATTGTTTAACATTCCCTCGCCTTGATGTTACGAACAATGACTGCTTTGACTAGTGATTTATATTACAGAACAAACGAAAACCGCCATCTTATCGTGTTTGCATTTTAGTTGTAATTAAGAATGATTAAATATCATATTAAACGGTTTCAGTTTTAGCATTTTCGGTTCTCATATGGTTAATAAGGGTAAGAAAACGAATGTTTACAAACTTTTAATCTTATATTATCGTAAAAGAACGTACAAATAGCTACGAAACATTGCAGCATATATCGCAGCAGTAGAAGTACAGGGCAAAAGAACCGTAACTCTTTCTTATATACTTCTTGAAGTATCTCCCTTGATTTATTAAAATTACCTGGAGCGTAACATCAACATACCTACAGAAAATCGATACCCTTTGAGGAGTGTAAGTACAATGCACAAGGGTTATAACTCTAGCTCATTTTATTCTTTAAATATCATTGTTGATTTTGCACACACGCCCACACGCACGCACGCACGCGCGCACACACATACACGCACGTGCGTGTGCGCACACACACACCAATATCTCAGACAACTGCTGTGATGTAGGCGAGACTCGTGTTCCAAGAAAAGTATGTTGATTAAGTGTTAATGTCTTAAGGTTTTTTTTTTATTCGTTGTATATGTACTTAACTTTTGTAATTTTATTTTTCGATGTAATGTGTGTACATCTTACACGTACAAGATAATCTTTCAGTTATTGCTTATGTCATTAATAGACAATTGAAATACTTTTTTTCTAAAAATGCACACACTTACAGGGCCTTTCTTTCTTTATTTAGTAGGAGCCATTTACAGGCGCCTTCCCCTAAGAAAATTGCTTTGAAATAATGCGGGTTTTCCCCAAAAGTAACTTTACATCAGATGTTTCATTACCCTTTAAGGAAATAATCACGTTATTTTCCCCAAAATTACAGGGCATGGGCCCCTTCCCCTAGCAGTGAAAAAAAAATACCTTGACTCAAATTTTGGGCGTCTTGTCCTTTCCTAGAGTTTAATGTTATTAATTTTCTAATATGGCAGCGCCCATAAACGTTTGCAAAGATGTAAAGAAAACAATTGTTTGTGTTTTACTCTTGAAAAAAAAGCAATTTGACGAAAAGTGTGGTCATTTTTAGAAAATAAAATTCATACAGTTCCCTATGGAACAATTAACAACATTATATTAGTTATATTGTTTATGCAATGAATGCTTAAGTTATTTAAAATAATACGCATGACTTTAGACTGTGTTAACATCCTTTGTTACAGACACATCTGTTATAAAAAAAAATCCTATACCTGCATGCCTTTTTTTCAGAAATAAAACACAACAATACTTATTATCTGTTCAGTTCTGTTTTTGTTCGTGTGAGAAAAACTGATCGCAGATTGCGAATAATATTTTTTAGTAATGTGTGACGCTGTATACAGATGCACCGCTTGACGAATACATGCCATACTTTTGTGGTGCTAATCAAAATTGGTTCTTATGATCAAACTTCGTCACTTTAGGGTCGTTTTTAATGCGCTGTAGAGGTTCGACTCCATGTCAGGGTGAAGGTCCTTCTGTAAGAACGTCTTCCAACTGGCCTGCGAGGCGCCGATGGTTCTATCCAGATATTTGTCTGGGTTTGTCCTCCACCAAAATAGCAGTGCGTCCCTATAAATACAATAATATTTATAGCATGGTGTCTCAAAAATAGAAATAAAACTCTTGATGTATTTGTATTCAAAAACTTTTTATGGTGTACGCGACAAATTAATTGAGCAATTCTTTTTCTCAAACAACAAAATAAATTAACGTTCCCTATATGCTTGACACAGAAACTTAACATTTGTCAGTACTTTGACTTGCTAAAATTACTTGGATCCCACCAATAAAGCCCCAATATTCATTTATTTTCAGGCCTGAAAAAAATCTCAATTAAACAAATGCCGATGTGGTATCCAACAGTTTGCTTTATCAAATTCATGTAACAATACCTTACCACTGCTTAGGTAAAATTAATTATGGCATAATTTCTGAATAAACGAATTGTTAGACAGTACATATTGCTATAAAACAGTTAAAATCATCATTCCTAATCCGTTAAATACACGGTATTGTTCTTTACTAAAAATAGATACCAATGTCAGAGTGGATTACCCTGGTGACGATATAACGTAATCTCAAAAGTGAGTTGCCGTGTGGTTTACCAAGTTAACAATAGCTGGAGCGTGGCTCAGATAGGAAATACCTGTTTGCATTGAGGAATGAGAATTTATGTTTCCCTGTTCACACTGATCTAGGGCATCAATGAGCAGCATTTTGTAAGATCTTTTCAGGTAACAATGATTTATTTGTTTTTTTGAGAAAAAATATTTTGGTCCAGACTTTGGGATAACACCTTTAAGTAGGGGAGGTAATAAATGTTGGCATTTAACATTATCGCCCCTTTAACAGACTCTCCTTCTAAAACGCGCCAAATTAGAATTCCCAAAATAATCATGAGTTTTGCCGATATTTTCAAGTCTACAAAGCAAAGATATTCGTGAGTATACCAGTTAATGTACATTTGTCCATCGAATTCATGTAGATCTTCAGTGAAAGAAGTCATTGTAAACGCTGTAAAGCGGCCATGTTGACATTGGACTGGTGTAAACATTGGCGTTTGTTTTCCTTGTTATCCCTTAGTTAACAAGAAGTGCCTGTCAACTAGATCTAGCAATAAACATAAATTTTATTCCCACGTTTAATGATCGGTCTTTCTCTTTGAGCTAATATGATACATGTATGAGCTAACCAAATCTAATGGCATAAGACTGTTGTGATATGCTCTACCTAGATCTCACTCGGGTAGCTCTGTTGACAGAGCATCTGACTCTGTAGCAGGAAGTTATTGATTAAATCCCAATTCGGAGTAAATGGTTATTGCACTTTGGTTCGCAAGAAGTCATTACCCTAGGTGGAGATTAAACTCTTGATCTCCTTTGATTTAGGAGCTCTACCATTTGGTTGAGCTGCCTGAGCAGACAGCTCAGTGGAGAACATATTCACTACACAATCTTATTTATTATGTTTAATCTTTTATTTATCCCTCTCAACTGCCTCACCATTTTTGGGAAGGACCTGTACTTGGGTAGCAGCTGCCTGGAGCAATGAAATTAAAGTAAGGCTGGCCACAAACTAATCCAGCCGGATGTCAATACGTCCGTAAAAAAGTGAATCCAGCTACAGGGCCAAAGGAAATCGGTCAATGCAGTCACATTTTTAAGTTATGTTAAGTCTATTTTAAATATATTTTATGTAAGCATTGATATTTTTATTATTTGCAAAAGTGATTGTTGTTGTGGTTGTTTTCGTTATTGATTTATGTTCATGTGATTCATGTTCACATTATTTTCATTGAATTAAAAACACAAATTATAATTAAGAGACATAACATATTAAGAACAAAACACACTAAAATCATGTGATAAATAGAAAAAAAAATTGTACAAAACACAATAATGACATTAATAAAATGTGGCTGTTTTGACCAACATTAATATTACTGTGGCTGGTTTGTTTATTGGGTTTATCGTCCCACCAACAGTATTTCAGTTATCTGGAGACGGTGTCCACTTGAAGCAGATATAGTGCTGCCTTCACTGTGTATAGCATGCCGTGAACACCTGGCATGATACCACATCCAGTCACATTTTCCTGACACCGGGCCAACCAGTCGTGGAACTAACCTTATATTTGCTTAAGTGTTGGCAAGGGAGCTATACCACTACCATTTTTAACGACTTTGGTATGTCGCGGCCCGGGATCGAACCCTGGGCCTCCCGTACCTGTAGTACTGTGGCTGGATCATGGATTTATTTGTGGCTGAATAACCAGTTCACGGACCAATGTGCAGTAAATAGTCTTACCCAAATATTTATTATTTTCTGGTGGTTTGTTTGTTTAATTGGGTTTATCGTCCCACCAACAGTATTTCAGTTATCTGGAGGTGATATCCACTTGAAGCAGATATAGTGCTGCCTTCACTGTGTATAGCAAGCCAGGAACACCTGGCATGATACCTCACCTAGTCACATTATCCTGACACTAGGCCAACTAGTTGTGTAACTACCCTTATATTTGCTTGAGCGTTAGCAAGGGAGCTATACCACTACCATTTTTAACAACTTTGGTTTGTTGTGGCCTGGGATTGAACCCGGGGCATCCTGTACCTGGAGTCGACGCTCTACTGCCAGCGCTACCTTTTTTTTTTTTGGTAGATGGTTGAGAGTTGGAAAAGGAATCCAATATCTGAACCACAGGTGCTCATATAATAATATCACTTTAAGTCTAAGTAAGCCACTGTGATTTGTACCAAAGTCTGACCCCAACCCTAATACCGATAATAGCTCTACCAAACGAGAGCTACAAAGGCTCAGACTGAATAACCAGTGGTAGTTCTATTTCTCAAAAAGCTCAAATTCCTGTGTCCATCAAAAATTTGAGGAGCATTACCCAGTTCTAAACTTCATATTTTTTAATGATAAATTGTCAATATTTCATTTCTGTTGCAGTTGACTTAAAAAAAAACACTATTGGGTAGACTAACCATGTTGGACACTACAACAACATGATTAAAACTTGGACAATTAATACTGTAAAATTATAAATAAGGGAATAAACAATGGCTGAGAGTAAACTCATGTATGCAGAAGAATTATTTCCCTGATCCTATGCACTTACAAAAATAGTTAAGTGTCAGAGTCTTGATCATGTCAGTCTTATTAGTTATGATTGGTCTACCCAGTTATTGTTAAAAATGAACATTAACTCAAATCACAAATCAGTTTCAAAGAACAAGCTCTATTTTAAGAAGTCACTTTTTTATGATAACTACATATTCAAGGCTCTCTTGAATATAAGCTACATTCATACTTTTTCTGATTTTGATCATTTTGGGCATTGCAAATAAGTAATTTTTCAGCAAAACTAGCATGAGTAACTTGCATATCTACAATTTTCATGTCAGAGGTCACATGCCTTTCAGAGCATAGAAACTTTGGCCACCACATAAAAAAAAGGACATTGGTTCTGACCATTGAGATTTGAACAAGATTATAATACTTAGATATATTTTTAAAAACTTAATATGAGAAGTTAATTAAAAAGTTTGCCTGCAAGAGTATTACAATGCTGAACTTGGCTTCACAACTATTGATAAATCATAATTATTGTTTTATTTGAATGATACTTGAAAGTAAAGAAATGTTGTAATTAAAATCAAAATATCTAAGTTAAGTGCGATACCATTAGCCATTGCTGCATAAATCCAAGAACATTTTTTTTTTAATGATGACGATGTAAGTTGCAAAGTCAAAAGATAGCAACTTACATCGAGAGTGTCTTGTGGATTGAAAGGTCGCGGATTCAAACCTCGGCCTGGTCAAACCAAAAACTTTAAAGTTGGTAGTAATGGCTTACCTCCTAAGGCTAAGGAGACAGCATTATGACTGACTTGTCTGTGTCAGTATAATGGACCAGCCGGGTTCAGTCTCTGGGCACCTCATAAGTGCACCTGTGCTATAATGATAAAAATGTCGCTGCACAGTATCGGCAAAAATGATGACAAATCTCATCCCATCCCAAAAGGTAGCTAGAAAAAGTGTTTGTACAGGCAGCTCAGCATCCAGTTTTGTTAATAACTTGATAGAACATTTTCGTATCAGTCGTTGTTGTTTATGAATATAGTATGATCTATAATTATAGCATAGTGTCCTTGTAAAAAAGCTACAGTACTAAATGTTAGTTTGGTCAAATATATATATTTTTCTGGACAATGGATGTTGAAATTTGCTTATTGAAAGTTCTAGTGCTGGATCTGTACATGTTTAGCCCTGTATTCATATCATTATAACTTTTTTTTTTAATGATCAATATAGAGGAATGTTTATTTAAAAAGATAATAATTGTTTTGATTATATTACCAAATATTTAAAATCATTTACAAGAAATTTAACTTGACATCAAAGTATGTATATGTGTAAATAGACCAGTACAACAGCCTAACGCTGCACCGGAAATGCATTTCAAACCACATTAATCCCTTTTGTGTATTGCAAGACAGTGATATCATGATAACTTAATGATATGGTGATGTTCTCACCGGACAATCTGGTTGAGGGCGGCATATATGTTCAGAATAAAGGTAGCATGGTGCATCATAAATTCCGCTAGTCCGCTCTAGATATAACACTATACCACCTCGACTTATGGCCGAGTGGAAATAAAATCCGACCATTTAGACCCATAAAATCCACCTTGACTTATGAGCGAAGTAGACTTATGGGTGTGTAAATACAGTACTTAAATGATCTTAGCTCTATCACCGTCACATGCTTTTGAGATGACAGTGGTTACTATAGCATTGATACGTCACTAATACGAAAAGTGTATTATTAATACAACCGTTTATTAACAAGATAACTTACGAACAGTGTAATGGTACTGTTAAGTATGACACACAGTGCAATGTCAAAACAAGGGAGTGATTTTAAGTAGATAATTATTTTTATTCGTTATCTTTTAAGCCGTGCCTAGAAATCAATTAATGACAATTAAGTTACTGCTATGAAGTTTTGTTTTGTTTGTTGAGTAAGATCGCAGCGACCTGTTATGATTGTTGTGTTCTCTATTGTCAGGATAAAGTAACTAAGAACACAGTATTACTCATACATTTATTCAATAATAAGCTATAGTGAAGTTGTGTTCTATAGAACATTTATTCAATAATAAACTAAAGTGAAGTAAGAGATGTAAACCAAGACTCCTTGCTATAAGAGAGGCTCTACCTTTATGTAGCTGATAAGCTCTTCTGGTAATAGACTAGCTATAGACTAGCAATACACAACAGTGATAATTATAGTGATGTCTAGCTGTTTTGGTGGAGGAAGACACCAGTCAAATGTCTGGTTAGAACCACCGGCGCACTGCATGTCAGCTGGAAGGCTTCCCACATAAAGACTGTAAGCCCTGAAAGGGAATCGAACCCACGCGGTTGGAGGCTAAGAAGTCAGAGGAGTTACAAATCGGTGACTGTACCTCTATGCCATGTCACCCATTTCTTCCAAGATAATATATAAGACATATTATGTATAACCAATTGCTAAAGAAAGGACCCATAACCAGTTATATTTGTTTGTAGGTATTTAAAAAAATTGCCAAAAATATATATGAAGCAACACATTTATATATTTTTACGTGTATTTTCTAGGACGAGAGAGCTTATTAAGCGACCATTTAACCTTATCGGAGGACCAGCACAGATTGAAGAGACAACGCATGAACATTCTAAAGGTAAGCATCCACCAAGATGATTGAACATGAACAGTTATAGAGTTTAATGAGAGACATTAATGAATAGTCTCCCCTGAATAATCCATAAATGCAAGTACCAGTAGATCCTTTCATTTGTTTTACTCGGTTTTTGTGCTTGTGCTCTTTAGAGTGTATGTTGACTTATCTGCCTTTCTTTTGATGCATAGGTTAACCATCATCAACAAAAACGAAAGACATTAATGAATAGTCTCCCCTGAATAATCCATAAATGCAAGTACCAGTAGATCCTTTCATTTGTTTTACTCGGTTTTTGTGCTTGTGCTCTTTAGAGTGTATGTTGACTTATCTGCCTTTCTTATGATACGTAGTTTAACCATCATCAACAAAAACTTCCATTTTCTTATTTAAATAACATATCTATAAGTATTTAAACGGATTTTAAGCTTATATTTATGCAAAAGTAAGATATTTCACTATTTGTAATTGCAATATCTACGAAAGAACAGGCAATAAAGTCCAAGAATTTCAACTAAAAGGACCTACCAACTGTTTTGGAATACCTCGGTTATTATGTAACAAGGGGAGACAATTTCCATTTTACCAATGTACCCCATTGACTAATAAAGTTAAGATATTTGTGGCATAGGCAGAGATAGGAATTACCTATTTATAATAGTGATTGAGATATTATGCTTCATTTTTCACACAGGTCTAGGGCATAAATAAAGTCTTAATAATTAATTTATTCTAAACCATAGGACTTCAAAAGATGGTGTACTTAAGACAATACTCTTAGTTTATTCATTAATTGTTAATCACAAACACCACAAGATAAAATGTTTGTGACAATTAGTTCTTATAATTCATAAATTGTTAATCTCAAACTTCATAAGATAGAGTGCTCTGGACATTAGTCTTTATTAGTTCATTAATTGTAAACCATATGACCTCGCAAGATTGCATGCTCATGACAGAAGTCTTCATAATTCATTAATTGTTAACCCCCATGACCTTGCAAACAGCGGGCTCGACTATTTAAATACGAGATATATGTGTCGCTGACCTGGCAGCAAACAATGAATAGTGTGGTTTCATTAGGCACTCTGTCGACTTTCATGTTTCATTATGATGAAGGTCTCAATACATTTTTGTCCTGAAGAACATTGAAAAATATCCGATTAACAACAAATACCCTCATATACCAGATGCACTGATGCATAGTTACGAACCACAAGTGACTAGGTTAAAGGATTTTGTTTAGAGTCAGTAGCAAAAGAGAAAAAACTGAGACAACCTAAACATAAAACCAGATGCCCTGGTTATCCTGATTGTCAATTTCTGATTCCCAGGCAGCTTGTAGATTCGCCTGTTGAAAGCCCAGTCCCCATACTGGCCTGCAGGTTGATTTAGACAGTGCTACATCTCCTTCACTGATAACAGATTAAAGTCACTGCTCGACCTGTAGTATTAGTGTGGGAATAATATGAACATGAGAAGGACAAGGGGGCGCCTTTGGCCGAATGGTTGGAGTCTCTGAATCACAACTCCTCAGCCCCTCACCCATGGGTTCAACTCCTGGTCAGGGCGAGAATTTTCATGTGGGCAGGTTTTCCAGCTAACCTGCGGTATGCTGTTGGGTCCACCCAGACTGGGGTCTTTCTCCACCAGTAGTAAGCTGGACAACACCAATATGACCACAACTGTGTTGGTGTAATGTAACAAAAGCAAAAAAAAATGTTCCAGTGCAAATACTATTTATGAATAAGACACTATTCTTACATTTTAGTAAATAGTAATGTCTCACTTCATTTCTGTCTGGTTTTGACTCGGCCTGGTAGCAAAATCAGAAGAGCGTCGGCCGCGACATACCACTGTCTCCAGATAACTGAAATAATGTTGGCGGGATGATAAACCCAATGAATGAACTAACTGGTTTTAGAGTTTTCATCTACATTAAGTTGTATATGTCAAAGTCGGATGCCTGTGGCCGAGTGGTGAAAATCATAGGCTTGTATTATTCAATACCTAACAGCACCATTGGGTAGAAAACAATTTGTGGGGTATCCTAGCCAATGTGGACTGGTAGCAGCCATGTGCCAGTGGTTCTACCCAGACATATGTCTGGGTTCGTCTCCACTGGACATTGCTGGACTTCACCAATTTGATTGTAATTGTGTCAGTTCAATGTGCAAATCATAAAAGCAAACCAAAGATAGCTCTAAAGAAAAAAGTATTATTGCAAAATGTAATACACATACTTATAGCAATTTTGACTAAAATTTGATTCCGACATATTTGTAATTTGTGTGGAATGCATAATTTTTCAGACACACCTGGTTTTTTTTGTTTTGTTCAAATATAACAATTCCAAGTAATCATCCTAGTTCACAGCTTCATCTTTGTGATGCTATGGCAGGTCTGCTTTAGTTTGCAAACTGTTCTTCATCTAATTTGTTTGATTGTTTGACGTTTCTAACTGACGTATTGTTTTTCTCAGAGTCAGCACCCCAGAGGGACAAAAATACAACCACTATTATAGAGGTAAGTAACGTTGTTAATGAAATTTACATGTCCAGTTTCTGGTAAACTTTAGTTATTAATATACTTGATAAACAATCTGATTAAAATCATATCCTGAAAACCAGTCCACTATCAGGATCTGACGACGAGTCAATAAAATCTTCCCAACCAATCAGATTGTTGCTTACAAAATCGCAAAAGTAAATGATGTTTGGAAGTATTCCGAACGTATCATTTTAATGGCTGCACCCATTATTGGTACAAACAACTGATATGATAGTGACTTTCAATATTTTGTCGGTAATATTGCCATACAGCCCTTCTTGTCCATAATGAAATCAAGAATTTGCTTCTGAAGTGGTTTTAATGAGCAAATTCCTAATTTTGTCACTTTTCTACTGTTTCATCGATAGTGGTCATTGTGCGGCTCTTACCGAAAGCGTTATGCATTACGTTCTCTGATTGGCTGTTATAAAAATAGTATTCTGGGAAAACCATTCTTGTTTATAGAAGGTATTTGTGTGCCGTCATCAGATCTTACATTTAGTAAGATCTGACTTTAGTGAGATTGCTTGATAAATACTTTTGAAATAATACTAGTGTCAACTACAGCTATGGAAATCTCCAGAGAATAAAAGGTTATTTCTATGACTGGTCAGTCTGGTTTCAGGATAATGGGATTGGTTGTAGTATCATGCATGCTGTTCACAATATGCCATACACAATGAAGACTGCTCTATGTCTGATCCGCAAGCCGATTGGTAGAGCGTGGGCTTGGGATCGGGATGTCATGGGTTCAAACATTAAAAGTTGGTAGTTGTGGCTTCTCTCCTAACGCTCAGGGTTAAGGGGTCAGCATTGTGCCTGACTCATCGGTGTCAGTATAATGGACAAGCCAAGTTCAGTCCATTTGCACTATTTGCTGCTTTATCAAAACATGTTGGAAACTTGGCATGAAGTTGTAAGTAAATAACTAAAAATTTATTTATGGTTGTCATGGTTTCGTCTCACTATTTTGGGAACATGCCCCAACCCACAGAATTGGGATTTTTTTTTCTTTTGCATTGATTTGAACAAATTGGGAAAAACTTAAAATGTATCATATATAAAACAAAAAAACAAACAAAAAGTATTTGGTTCATTCAACTTCTTATATATTTCACTGTTTTACAAAGCACTTTCTTTTTCTTTGAAATAGGAATTTTCTCCTTGAAATTGGGGAAAAAACATTCCTTTTGAAAATGGGAACACGACAGAATATCAATCTTTAAAACTGATGCATGTTAAAAATACATTCAAAAGTATACTTGTCAACTGTATCTTGAACATACCATTTATATGGATGTTAAGATAAGGTTGAAATGCTGTGATTTGTGGTAAACAGAAAGTCACTAAGTGTTAATGCTATGATTACTTGTAAACTTAAAATGATGTTTACTATTAGCGAACATATCAATGAAAAAACTTACATTTTATTACTTAAGCTAAGATATATCCTTAAATTTGGAAAAATACTTAGACATTTCTTAAAGGTGGTATCTGACAGTTTGGACCAAAAATATTTTCATTAAGATCATAATAAACCATTGTTACCTGACCTGAACAGATCTTGCAAAATGCTGTGTATTGATGTCCTACACCTGTCTGGAAAAGTGAACTATAACGTCACAATCGTCACTTCAAACATGTATTGCCTATCTGAGCCGCACTGCACAGTTAGCTATTTTTAAACTTACAAAACCATGTGATCACTTATGTTTTAACTTATCAATGTCGTCTGCTGTTACGTCAATGTCTGTCTTTAGCATGAATCCCTATGATTCTTATTTATAGATTTGAAAAGAATGACTATTTAAGTGTTGATTAACAAGTTTAACTGCTCTGAAATTTAGATACTGTTGAAAATCATCAAAGCTTAGACAAATGTATGATTTTGTCTGCAGAAATTATGTACAAATACCCCAAAACAAAAGTCAGATATTTTTATAGTATTATATAGGCAATCTGTTGGAAACCACCTTTAACTTGAATGGTTTTATGAATAAAACTTAAAATAATCTGAAATCTAAGAATGTTTTTAGATTACAGACATCTTTCAGTGTTAGTCAGACTAAAAGGACTAAGACTTATTTTAAATATAACCTGTGGTATTTTTTGTTTTTACAGACCCCTCGTCGGCCTCTTCCTGACCCCTCTGTACAGACCCCACCACCTTTAGAGACTCCACCACCTGGAGATGTTTCTGTCACAGTTAGTTTCCTTACAACTGTGATAAACTGTCTAAGTATTCATAGACACTGTGATACATTCTATTCTCTTAAGAGAGTACATGTTTATAGCTAATATTTAGTAATTAGGATTGGCACAGTTCATCATTCACAGTTTCTTTATTGTCCAATTTAGAGTTGCAGGTAAGGCCAGGGTTGGATCCAGGGGAGGGCATTGGGGATGCATCCCCCCACCGCATCAAGCAGGTACAAGAGTAGAGTTGTGAAAACACAAACATGTAAGCTTATTAAAGTAAATTTTGTCTGTTGACTGCTTAGGTCGAAGTTAGGGACCCTTACTTTTACCCACCCTCCCAATCATCTTATAGCTGAGTTATATTTGCTTGCTAGCAGCAGTAAACAAAGAGGGACTTTAAATCATTGTACAAATTAAATAAATCCACATTATTAAATAACTATGTATTATTAGCCCTGTAAATTGTTTGCTGCCTGGCATAATAATGCAGTGGCATTTCAAATAAGCGGGCCAATATCTATGTTACTTTCAGGCCCGGGGCCAAAAAGTCGTATAGATATAAAGCCCGCATTTTCGGCAATTTGAATGGCTGCTAGAGCAGGGCCAAAAAGTCATATAGATTTTATCTGAAATCATAATGGCGGCCATCTTGTATTTTTGTCGATTGAAGATACTTTTTGCTGGAAATGTTCAAACCTTAAACCAGTTCGAGACCATTTGACAACATGAAATAATTTTTAACAATATGGTGGTATGTAACCTTCAACCTTACGTGCCGATAGCCACAGATTTGGGATTTTCATGACAGTGAAATTTACGTGCACACAAAAAACGACAGCAGATGACAGCACTCAGACGTTCAACACTGTTAAAGAAGTACATTAAAGCATTTAAAATGAAACTAAATTAGATTATAAATAGTTATTTGATAAGATAGTCAATAAATAAGTGATTTGATATAGGCCCTGTTATTTGTCCTTGGGACAGTTGTATTATATAATACGACTGCCCTCAGACAAATAACAGGGCCTATATCAAATCACTTATTTATTAACATATATTATTATAATGATCTAATTAATAACCAGCCACACGCCTGTGAAGTGACAACATGGTAAGAGGCATTGATGGAGTTGGTTGTTAAAACCATGGTTTGGCACAATCATGCTAAAGAATAATTAAAATGGCAGTTGCATGGACAATGTTTTTAAGGTCTTACACATGTTTAATATCTTGTTAAATGAAGATTTTGAAAGCATTAGTCTCTCACCGCATGGGTTCGTGTCCCGTTCGGGGTGAAGGACTTAATGTGGGAAGGCCTTCCAGCTGACTTGCGGTCTGTGGGTGGTTCTACCCAGACATGTGTCTGGGGTCTTCCTCGACCAAAAAGCTGGATGCTGCTATAATGTTCATAATTGGTCTCTGCAATGTATTTCAAAAACAAAATGAAACGAAAGCATTTTCTGGAAAAATAATTGGAGTGTGCTTCTACTTTATATAATAAATAAGTGATATGCTATATTTTATGCTTTAGATTAATGCTTTACACAAAGTTAAAATTTCTGCTGATGCATAACTTTTTTTTGTCATTTCATATTTTAGAGTTCTTTGGCCTGTGCCATGGGGTAAAAAGGGATGATATAGAAACATAAGGGGTATATTTGTTTATTGTAAATGGTCATATAATAGAAAAGGTTTGATTGGAAGCTGGACAGAAAAATGATTATTGATTTTTCTTGAAAACAGTTTTCATAAAAAAGGAAATCTGTTTTTGCTTGTTCCATCAGCTTTTAAGCATGAACATTTTTATCAGTAAGTGTACTGAAATATACCATGTTCCGAAGAACATCTACTTTACCATACAGAAATGTTGCAATACAGTTTCAGCCCAATTGCTTAAGCTGTGATTTTGTCCCGATTTCCTTTTTTTAAGTTTGTAAATAAGATGATTTACAAGCACTAACTTACCTGAAAAATGCCAGTAGTTTCTTCTGTGAACTTTTAAAATGATTTTCCTATAAACAAAGGTTGAGAAATAAGACCTTTTATTCTGTCACTAATCAGTAGCTTTTACAAATGTTTTGTTTAAATAGCATACAGTTAAATTTTATTCTTTATGTTATCATGGATTTTTGTTTTGTTTTTTGGTTTGTACATTACTGTTTAATGAAATAGCAAAGATTTATCCAAAAAATTGCACATATTTATTTGAAATAACTTTACATAATAAAAAAGTGTCTTTTTTACATTTGACCTTTAAGCAAAATGATATAACTATGAAACCACTATTTTTGAAAAGTTTGACAGATAAGTCAAACCTATTTTCCGTTCAGCTCAATATATTCTTAGCTTTATTGTTTGGTTCATCTCTTACCGCATTAATAGACTCATTATGATTTACTTTTTAGAACTTCACATATTTCAAATTGCCTAAGGAATTGTGTCATTGCTTAAGAAGCAGTGCTAATTAAGTGATGAAGTACATAGAATTCTTAACAAAAGAGCACAGCAGCTAAGCTATAGAAATGTTTTCTGTTTGTGAAGAGATTCAGTCATATTACAGGGATAGTCAGTTGAAGTGTATGATCCAGTTACATGTCTAGGCTTCTATTTACATCTGCTCCTATTGGCCCCAATAGCTCAAGTGTTAGAGCGACGGCTTGCGGATCGGGAGGTCATGGGTTCAAACCCCAGCCGGGTCAAATCAACGACTTTAAAGAAGTAGTGGCTTCCCTCCTAACGCTCGGGGCTAAGAAGACAGCATAACACCTGACACTTCTGTGTCAGTATAATGGACCGGCTGGGTGCAGTCCCTGGGCACCTCATAAATGCCCCTGTGCTATAATGATAGAAATGTTGCTGCACAGTATCGGCAAAATGCCAGCTTATCTCTTACATCTACTCCCAACCTACAAAGCTTTAATTTGTCAAGCCTAGGCAAATAATGTATATGCAGATCAGCCAGCTCCAAGTGGAACCTGTCTAGGCAGTATATTCAATAAGTTTTCAGCAAAATGTCCAATTACCTTTGCCTATAGTTGTTGCATATAGTTGTTGACTAATCCTTGACAAAAAAATGGTGGTTCAATAAATCTAGCTGGAAAAGGGTTTAATATTTTATAAATGACACTTCCATGGTTAAATTTTCAATATTGGAAACCTTTTTGTCAAAAATTAAGGGGCTTCATATTTGTTGTACATATAACTTTGGTGACCCTCTTTCAAGATCGTTGGAAAAATTATTGGTTATAGATTATCACCAGACCATTGCCCATTTATGGCTACATGTATTTAGTTAAACTTTAGTAAAGTTTCTTGTCAGACCAATTATCCTCAATAAACTTATTGTCCAGAATGATTCTTTTTGAACTTCCCTCTTAACAGTTACAAGAACTTCATACTTGAAATTCTTGTTAATTATCATTTAAATTGGCAGGTAACCCTTAAATTACTTTTTATAGGAGTTATTCCCCTACCTACATGTAGACTCAAAAACAAGTATCTAAGGTTTTTTTGTTTTGAATAATACCAGCTAACGTTTTACTATCTACCAAGGAGAAAAATAGAGTTTGCAGTCAATTGAATGAACAAATTTGCTTTAAAATGGAACTTCACTGGCCTAAGACGAGTCAAATGCAAAGCATAAGAACAATTTTAATGTCTATTTTTTGTATGCAAACCCTGTTTGAAAAACGATAAGTCAATCTTTTATTCATCTTCCACATCAATCTCTTGCTTATTTAGAAATTATTTCAAAGTCTTCTTTTGTGTGGCTTTTGTTTAATATCTTGTTATTTCATAAAGTCTTCACCTACTTCCTCTGAATTCTCCAATAGTTTGTTAATCTTTCACATCTGATGATGACCTTATTACATTGTGAGAAATATTAACAATGTCACATCTATTGACATGAAGTGAAATTATCTTATAATGGTACAGCCTTTGGCTATTGCGATTAAAAATCTAAGCAAAATTATCAAGTGCAAAATTCAAGTGCAACAGCCATAAGAATCACTAATTAGTCAAGGATTTCTTTTTGTTTTAGGGTTGGGAAACAAGTTTGTCATTAAGACTTAAATGCAATGTTATCATCAGTTCCTCTCAAGTGACTTGAGATTTTTTCCAATAATAACAATAAGGAGAGGCTCTTTTAAGATATTGTGGTTCTTAAAGATGAACCTGTTCTCGAGTAAAAAATACCATGCACGGTAAATAGTCTTGTCCATGGACTAGCTTCTTGTGTCAAGGACCCAGATAAACATATTCCGCACAATGGCAAAGCTGGTCATATAACTCATCTGAGGATGATTAGTGGGTCTATATGGATTTTATATGGATTTTATATGGAACAATAGAAATGAGAAATTGTTTTGATGTACAGGAGTTGGACAGTTTCATGTCTTACTATATATATATATATATAAGCTTGATTTTAAATGCATTTGTAATCTTTCAAAAGATTACAAATTATTTTTTGACATTGTACATACTGGAAGTTCTGTCTGAAAAGTGACTATTTAAAAAAATTAGTGTTTTTACAATATTATTCTCTATCTGAAGAAGAACTTTGTTGCAGTTTATTACAATGTATCATACATAGCCTTTACATGTAGTTAACTTCACACAGCTTGCTTCTTTATGAAATTATTTACAATGTCCTATTTTTTATGTACCTTGATCACTTGTTTAAAGTGTACTCTTTTTTTTTATCAATTTGAAACTTGGGTCTGCGCATATTTCACAATGACTATATTGCCTCGAGAGTCCGTTGGCTTGAGTGAGTATTCGCTCAATAAACGAGAAATTGATTTTCCCACCTTTTTTTGCCCTTAAAACTTGGAGTGCGCACAATACACGAGTACACACTTTAAACAAGTGATTACGGTACAATGTACATGTATTTTATTTTAAATGTATGGCTTCTTTTTTAGGCCATTCATATAAGTTCATTGTGAAGCTTGTTACACTGTTTGCTTCCATTTTGTGCAGTTTACTTTATACAACTTAACTGTGACATACATTGTCTGACTTTTACAGTTTATAGCTAGTACCCCCAAGGTTGGCCCTCAGCTTGCAAAGAAGCGTAAGGTGTCGGACGTGAGAAAGCCAGTCAGTGTGCTCGGTTATGTCCTTGAATCAGTCAGTCACCATAGCAATGGCAGTAGTACAGACAACTCAAGGTCTGTTACAGAGAGCCTACCACCAACAGTTTCTGCTCAATATAAAGCAACAACAGACAAAACCAATGAAAATTCTAAATATGGGCCGAGGAAGCCAGATGCCACAAACAAGAAATCTGGGCATGGGGTTTCCAACAAGGAAACCCCACACAAAGACAGTCCAAGTAGCAACAAACATAAGGTCATATCTAATTCAAGTTTGTCTGATGACAGATCAACTCGTAAATCGGCTACTAATAATACCTCTAAAAATGGACATTCTTCCATACAATCATCCTCAAGACAAAGAGAAATATTAAAACACCCGACAGAAATATCTAGCCGACAATCACATAATGAAACCACCAGAAACAAGTCAAGACGAGATGACATATTGACTCCTGTAAAGGGCTCTGTACCAGCCAAAGTGATAAGGTCAAAAAGGTCACTTCAGCCAAATACTACTCAGCCAACTGATTCATATTCTGCAGGACATGACAATAATTTTGTTGACCACTCCACTCCTGGGGAAAGTGTTCAAAAGAAAACAAAGCAGCACACTAAATCAGACAACCGATCAAGTGCAGTCACAGAAAAGATGAGAAAAGAAAAAAATCAGTCAGAAAGTGTGACAAAGACAGCAGCTAGAAATTCATCCATTTCATCATTGCATGCAGATAACAACAAGTCTCTAACAGGAAAGTCTGTCCAGTCAAAGAAACACAAAATAAAAAAACCACTAGAAGAGCATAGCCAGACGGTGTCAGTACTTAGGAACACTCCAGGCAAGGTGGCTAATACTACAGCACTAAGGAACAATTCAGATCATGCAGCAATTAGGAGCACTCCAGGCAAAGAACCCAAGGCTACAGCACTTAGGAACACTTCAAGCATGATAGGTAGGACTGCAGCCTTACAAAAACCTTCAGGCAAGGCAACTAAAGCTACAGCACTTAGGAACAAGGCAGCCATTAGCCGGCCCCCAATGGTGGAGCCAGAGGACAGTATCTCAGCAGACCACAGTACCAGTCAAGCTGTGCCATCAAGGCTGAAGTCACGGAAGCAGTCAAACAAAACAGGAAGAAAGTCACAGGCATCAACAGATGGTGCAGAGCAGATGGAGGAGGAAGGTTCCCAACTTGGTATGAAACCTGTAAAAGTTTGAAACTTTTAATTTGAATATTTTTATCATAACATTAGATTTTATGTGACATTAAATTTGTTAACAACAGATGGAAACTCCTTAGGGTAAACATTTATTGTTTACAGTATTTAATTGCAATGTGTTATTTCTTTTAATATGGGTTGGAATTATGTTGTTCTTTGAAAAAAAAAAATACTTTTCAGGATATTGTTTGACCTTGAATGAATTGCCTTGAAAGGTTAAGGGTTAAGCTTATAGATGTCATTTTGAAGGGAATGCCATTTTTACACATGGTGTGTTAGATAGTTTTTCATACCCATTTCAACAAAGTTCTTCGTTGTGGCGTATAGTGCAATTTGCCCATCTGTCTGCCTGTCACGCTTTTGTCGTGTTTTTTTCTCCTACAGTTTTGCATCAATTTTGATGAAACTTTACAACTATCTTTAGTATCATGACGACCTGTGCACCTATTTCTTTTACAATCAGATGAAAATTGCTGGAGTTAGTGCCCCTTTTGACAGTATGCCAGACATTGATATATGAGAGATTTACAAACAAGGAGCACTGTGGGGAGTATTTGTTAGACCCTTTCTTTAGTTTCAATGCAGTACTATAAAAAGGTGTGAAAGTTATTGCTCCATGCTATATCCGCCTACAGATTACTTAGGTTGTCTTTTTTCTCTCAATTTTGCCCATTGGACATTATCAAATTTAACATTTATTGTTAAGTCCCTGCCATCAGAAGAATGACCAAGGGACATATAGAGTTATAGCCCTTCCTTGTGTTCTAATGTCAAATTTCCAATCAATTACTTTTGACAGGTTCAACAGATTAAATTTATAGTTTGATTATAAGTTTATGATAATTATAATAGGGATGATGTACTGTAATAGAGATCAGGTTATTTTCTGGTTTCTGTTCTTCTTATATGAGTGAAGTAGCCTCCTTTTCTGGAGATATTTTAAGTTTAAAAGTGCTAGCATAGACCCAGTTCAGCATATAACATTTGGATAAATTTTAGGGCCCCAAATTGTGCCAATCACTATACTGTTCTGACTGACCTGCACATGACTTGTTCATATATTCCTGAATTCATAGTTCATTTGTTGTTTTTCATCTGTCTGTCATAAGTCTGCAAATGAGGTATGTCCGCACTAATTCTTGGCTACCACTTCTTGAATTTTAAAGAAACTTGGCAGGTTAAACTGGTGGCGTAGTGCTAGAGTCGCAGATTTGTAACTCCTCTGACTTCGTAGCCTCCCACCGCATGGGAATGAGTCCCATTTGGGGCAAGGGACTTAATGTGAGAAGGTCTTCCAGCTGACCTGCGGTGCACTGGTGGTTCTACCCAGACATTTGTCTGGGGTCTTCCTCCACCAAAACAGCTGAACGTCGCTATAATGGTCATAATTGGTCGCTGCAAACCATGTCAAAAACAAAAAAATTAAAAATACAAAACCGACTGGTAAGTACTGAGGCTTATTGGGCCGATTGTTAGAACATCATGATCAACTTAATTTTAACTGAGTTATTGCTCTTTGTCTGACTTATTGAATATAGTTTATTGAAGTAATCTGGAAAAGAAGTTGCTGGGGATTCATCAACTTGAGTAATAATTCCAGTTTATTGTGGTTTAACACAAAGTTTTGGTTGCTTTAATAAAGACAAAAACTAAATTGACCACCTTGCTTCAGTATATAAGAACGTGTTGTTTATCAGCAAGTAAAAGTCTATATTGGTGCAAATTAGGTACTTTTCCTTCAAACAACATCAGATGTTGTTTACATTAAAACTGTACTAAATAAAGGTATAACATAATGATGTAAAATTGACAAAGTGATTACTTCCTGCTTATATAAATTAGGGCGGAAAAGGAATAATTTGGAATTAAGACAAAAAGTGTTTTTTTCTTTTATTTTAAGGATAAATGCATGACCAAAACTATGTATTGGTAATAAGAAATGGCATAATAGGGGGGAACTTTACAGCTCATCTGCAAAATCGAATGATTCTTTTTGATAAATCTTTACACATTTTGCCAAGTATAGGAATTTGATTTAGTCTTCTGTTGATATACTGTTGTTTATATAATAATGGTATAATAGTGGTATTGCCAATTTTAATAAGATCTGGACTGGACCTGTTAGCGCAATAATTAGAGTGTCTGTTCCAGGTGCAGGAGGCCCCAGGTTTGATCCTGGGCCATGATTTACCAAAGTCATTAAAAATCGTAGTGGTATTGCTTCCATGCTAACGCTCCAGCAAATATAAGGGTAGGCTGGTGTCAGGATAATTTGACAGGTGTTCACAGCATGCTGTTAACAGTGTAGTCAGCACTATATCTGCTTCAAGTGGACATTGTTTCCAGATAACTGAAATACTGTTGGTGGTACGATACATCCAATAAACAGATAATTAGGTCTGTCTATAATGGTGGGTAATATTGCAATATATTCAAGAATATAATAAGAAAATTCATCCAATAATTACAACATTATTATTATGAGTATTTCTCAGCAGCAAAGTTGAAACTCAACAAACAAAATGTAACAAGACTCATTCATAGTCAAACCAGAGTTTACAGATTGAAAGTGACACTTGGCATGAACATTCAGTTATTACTGTTTACATTGTAATGGGTTAGGTACCATCATGTAATAAAACAGTTTAGGTCCACATAAGGCCAGTGTCCCAAACATGATACATATTTTAATGTTGTTAACAACAGTACTTTAATGTTTATTTTTCATCTTATTGAATAACATACTAAAAAGTATACTAACAATATAGCTCAGGTAATGTTTTACTTTTTTAAACCGTGTAATATGCAAACCTGTTTTCAAATATAATTTTACATTATTTTTATTTCATAGATTTTTATATTTCTACTTACATATTTTAATTTTAACTTGATTATACTCAAATCACTTTGTTAAACTTTACTGTATTCGGCACCATATGACCCATAAAGTGGCGGTGTGCCGTAAAACCCCAAATACAAATACATAACAATATAGTTAGATATTTGGAACTATATCAATACAATTGATCGCCTATCTCTACTATTTATATACTGTTGTAGATGTTACTGTGTTGATGCTGGATCCAGGGGTTCGAAGGCACCGGACTGACATTACGTACATTGATGTGGCACTGAGCTGTATTGCAGACAGTATTAAAGAACAAAGGTAGACATTGTTAAATAATCTTTTGTTTATTTTTTTTAGGCTAGTCTTTGAATTATCTTACTAATTTTTTTTTAATCTTTGGACTGTCGCTTTTGCAAATTAATCACATGATTATTTTAGCAGAATTTTACAAAGAAAAAATAATTATGTTTAAGATTGGTGAAAACTGACCAGATGGGTATGTGAAAGGGGCATTGCACTGTTAAGCATTAAAGTTGATAACTTTTGAAATAACTGTCATTTTTATGCTCCCCGAAAACTTTCGGGGGAGCATATAGTCGCCGCCTTGTCCGTCCGTCCGTCCGTCCGTACGTCCCATTCGTGTCCGGCCCATAACTTCGTTATTTGAAGTCAAATTTCGAAACTATTTCACAGAAATGACCACCATGTTGAGACGACGTGTCGCACGCAACATTTGGGTCCCTAACTTGAAGGTCAAGGTCACAGTGTGACCTTGCAGCAAAATCGTGTCCGGCCCATAACTTCGTTATTTGAAGTCGGATTTCGAAACTATTTCACAGAAATGACCACCATGTTGAGACGACGTGTCGCGCGCAACTTTTGGGTCCCTACCTTGAAGGTCAAGGTCACAGTGTGACCTTGCAGCCAAATCGTGTCCGGCCCATAACTTCGTTATTTGAAGTCGGATTTCGAAACTATTTCACAGAAATGACCACCATGTTGAGACGATGTGTCGCGCGCAACATTTGGGTCCCTACCTTGAAGGTCAAGGTCACACCGCGACCTTGCAGAAAAATCGTGTCCGGCCCATAACTTCGTTATTTGAAGTCGGATTTCGAAACTATTTCACAGAAATGACCAATATGTTGAGTCGACGTGTCGCGCGCAACATTTAAGTCCCTACCTTGAAGGTCAAGGTCACACCGCGACCTTGCAGCAAAATCGTGTCCGGCCCATAACTTTGTTATTTGAAGTCGGATTTCGAAACTATTTCACAGAAATGACCACCATGTTGAGACAACGTGTCACGCGCAACATTTGGGTCCCTACCTTGAAGGTCAAGGTCACAGCGTGACGTTGCAGTGGACTTGTGTCCTGCCTTTATCTTCGTTATTTGAAGTCGGATTTCGAAACTATTTCACAGAAATGACCACCATGTTGAGACGACGTGTCGCGCGCAACATTTGGGTCCCTACCTTGAAGGTCAAGGTCACAGCGTGACCTTGCAGCCAAATTGTGTCCGGCCCATAACTTCGTTATTTGAAGTCGGATTTCGAAACTATTTCACAGAAATGACCACCATGTTGAGACGACGTGTCGCGCGCAACATTTGGGTCCCTACCTTGAAGGTCAAGGTCACAGCGTGACCTTGCAGCAAAATCGTGTCCGGCCCATAACTTCGTTATTTGAAGTCGGATTTCGAAACTATTTCACAGAAATGACCACCATGTTGAGATGACGTGTCACGCGCAACTTTTGGGTCCCTACCTTGAAGGTCAAGGTCACAGCGTGACCTTGCAGCCAAATCGTGTCCGGCCCATAACTTCGTTATTTGAAGTCGGATTTCGAAACTATTTCACAGAAATGACCACCGTGTTGAGACGACGTGTCACGCGCAACATTTGGGTCCCTACCTTGAAGGTCAAGGTCACAGCGTGACCTTGCAGCAAAATCGTGGCCGGCCCATAACTTCGTTATTTGAAGTCGGATTTCGAATCTATTTCACAGAAATGACCACCATGTTGAGACGACGTGTCGCGCGCAACATTTGGGTCCCTACCTTGAAGGTCAAGGTCACACCGCGACCTTGCAGAAAAATCGTGTCCGGCCCATAACTTCGTTATTTGAAGTCGGATTTCGAAACTATTTCACAGAAATGACCACCATGTTGAGACGACGTGTCGCGCGCAACATTTAAGTCCCTACCTTGAAGGTCAAGGTCACACCGCGACCTTGCAGCAAAATCGTGTCCGGCCCATAACTTTGTTATTTGAAGTCGGATTTCGAAACTATTTCGCAGAAATGACCACCATGTTGAGACAATGTGTCACGCGCATAATTTGGGTCCCTACCTTGAAGGTCAAGGTCACAGCGTGCATTGCAGTGAACTTGTGTCCTGCCGTTATCTTTGTTATTTGAAGTCGGATTTCGAAACTTTTTCACAGAAATGATCACCATGTTGAGACGACATGTCGCGCGCAACATTTGGGTCGCTTCCTTGAAGGTCAAGGTCACAACATGACCTTGCAGCAAAACCTTGTCCGGCCCATAACTTCGTTATTTGAAGTCGGATTTTACAACTGTTTTTGACAAACTACCCGGTTTGACCGGCTCTTGTTAAGTCATTGCCCTTTGTTTTTTATCGTTGAAATATGGTCTACTGTAAGATGCAAATATGATGCAGGTTTGTTTATGTCTGATTTCATAGTACTACAACATTTTCAAAATAAACCTCAATATTCATACAACTAACCTTTTTTTGTGACAAAGTACCCATTCGGGGAGCATCACCCGTCTCTGACGGCCTCTTGTTTTAGGATTTGCTTCGTATTTGGAATAAGGGGGCATGTGGTTAGATGTACTGATAAATGCAAAAATTAAAAATTTATCTGTCCTATTATTGGACATCGCCCACATGCATGTACAGCAATTAGAACTATTAGGTTATTTTGTTCTAACATTGTTCATTTCTCAGTTGTATCTGGTTGAAGGATATACAGAATGGCTTCATTTACTACTCTTTGTTTGCAGAAAAAAAGAATATGTGATAATATAGTCCTTCCAAAATGCAATGAGTGAATTTTATGATTATTTTGTTATGTACACTTTTGTTTACCACTTTGCATTTCACATTTTATTAGGGAAACAACTTAAACTGTATTTTGGCTGAATGAAAACAACAACATATTTTGTTGTGTTTTAGTGTTCAGCTGTCTTCAATTTAGGCACTGCCATGTCTTAATCATAGGAATTTTTATACATTTTTATTTGAATGGTGACAAAGTCATCGTCTAGGAGCTCAGATTTATCTTAAAGGAGTGTAAAACACAATGATTGACATCTTAGATGTTGTAACATTACAATTCTATACAAGACAATAGGCCACGAGACAGACAGACAAATTCAGACATCGGACTTAAAAAGGTGGTGTCTGACAGTTTGCATATATCTAAATAATTCACAAAACCTGGCCATGGTATTGGAAATTTGGGCATTATTTATGCAGAAATTCATGCTAAAGTTTAAATAAAGATGATTTTAAACACCCCAAATGTTCATTCTTTCCAAATCTATATATAAGCACCGGACCTGGTAGCACAATTGATAGAGCAGCGGCTCCAGGTTTGGGAGGCCCTGGGTTCGATCCTGGGCCGCTACATACCAGTCGTTAAAAATTGTAGTGGGGTAGCTTCCTTGCTAATGCTTAAGCAAATATAAGGGTAGTTCCGCAACTGGTTGGCCCAGTGTCAGGATAATGTGACTTGGTGTGGTGTCATGCCAGGTGTTCAAGGCATGCTATACACAGTGAAGGCAGCACTATATCTGCTTCAAGTAGACACCGTCTCCAGATAACTGAAATACTGTTGGTGGGACGATAAATCCAATAAACAAATTCAAACTAACATAGATGAAGGACATCAATAAGCAGCATATCGTAGAATCTTTTTCAGGTAACAATAATTTATATGGTTGTTTGTAAGGGGAAAAAATAAATCTGGTCCAAAATAGTGGATACCTTTTTTTAGAATTTCTCCCTAGTGTTCTATTATTCATATTTATTAAACTGCTGATTATGCTGTGATAGACACACTTAAATAAACTGTAACATTTTGTTTTAAGTTCTCACAATACACATGCAAATATAATTTGTAAACAAAGAGAATTGGTCGCTTTTGATATAAGACGTACACGGTATAAAACGTAAATAACAAAATATCTATCTTCACTTCCTGCATTTATATTTAATTGGCAGCCTTGTCAAGTGGCTGCAAAGTATGAAGAGTTCTTGAACATCTTTATTCCTGTATGTAGCATTTACAGTATAGAACACTTCTACCGATATCATTCGTGACCAATTACCACAAACAGGACTCTGAGTAAGATCAGTCTGTATTGTCATTGACAGAGTTGATGGCCTCTTTATAAAATCAGAAGAAAGAACTCTTTACAAAAAAAAAAATTACATAATGAAACAGATATTTACAGGCCTTGATACTAGGGGACTATTAATTGCCAGCTTTTGCAAGTGTATAACCTTTTAAAGATCTGCTTCAATAGTAAAACATATTTATTATATATATATTATTTTGTATTGAGGATATAACTAGTAGTTATTTAATACAAACATTCATTGAACAAGTTCAGGAAAAGTAATAGTAAACGAGTCTTGGTGAGATTACTACCGGTATCATTTTTCCTGGACGAGTTTTCATAAATATTTGTAATAAATTAATAAAGAGTGTCAGATTTTAGTTGCCAATATGCGATTTTACAAAATTTTAAGAGCAATAATTGGTAAAGATACCGGTAAATGGATATAGAATAAGCTACTTTTATTTACATCTCTTTTGTTTCTAAATCCAAATAAGTTTTTGTAAATTCTGTGTTGTTTATAAATCCAAAGAAGTAATAACGGAAGTATAATCAAGTGTATAGTATTAAGTCCATAATAGAAAAAAATGGACATAGAATAAAAAGATCATTTTACACTAAAGTGTGAAATAACCTATAATTATTTCACTCTGCATTATATAATATGTGTGTATGTGTGCAGTGTCAGTTAAGGACGAGACGTGTGTTGTTCTGTTGGTTCTTTATATGCATTGAAAGTTGACAAAACCTGCAGAGCACTGGGGGTTCTACCCAGACATGCTCTGGGGTCTTTATACACTGATAATAATCTGAACATTGTCAATATGACCTATATTGTCAATGTGCTGGTGCAATGTACCAAACAAAAAACAATTGGTTGAAAACCACACCGGGAAGCGCATAAGAATGTCATTAAAAATGGTTAGTGGTATAGCTCCCTTGCTAAAGCTCAAGCAAATATAAGGGTAGTTCCACGACTGGTTGGCCCGGTGTCAGGATAATGTGACTGCGTGTGGTATCATGCCAGGTGTGGTATCATGCCAGGTGTTCATGGCATGTTATACACAGTGAAGGCAGCACTATATCTGCTTCAAGTGGACACCGTCTCCATATAACTGAAACACTGCTGGTGGGACGATAAACCCAACAAACAAACAATCGGTTGACAAATGGTCATCTGTACCAGCCTCAGTGGGGTCCTTGTCTGACAACCAGAGCTCCTTGCAAGAGGAGAACAGAGCTCACATCCATTAGGAATCTTAAGTATTTTATTTTCCCACTTAAACTTAGAGCTTTACTTAAAATGTGAAATTGTCTTGAATGCAAGATAAAATCTGTAGGTTTCATTCATAAAACCTTTTAATCTGAGAAGTTTTTGGTAATTTTTCAAAATTTTAAGGAAATTTCTTAGTATCATTGAGAAATTTCTTTATGCTTTCTTTCTCCTACAATTCTTTGATAGCTGGTGATTTTGAACCTGAGTATGAGTATAAGCTAATGCATCTCATTGGTTAAAACTTGACGCAAGTTTGAATTCTGGCCAATCATTATGGGTTGTTAGAAAAAAATCTCAGCCTCAAATTCAGTTCCATAACCTCAAGCCTTGTCAACTTTTATTAATTATTAGAATGTGACACATTTAAAGGTGGTGTCTAACAGTTTGCCTACATCTTATATATGTAACACTATCTCTAAATAAGAATGATTGGAATTTCTGCTTAAAATAGACATCGACGTCACAGCAAAGGACGTGGATGAACTAAAACATTAGTAGTCACATGGTTTTCTTGATTTAAAAATAGCTAACTGTGCAGTGTGGCTAGGAAATACATGTTTGTAATGACGATTGTGGCCTTATGGTTCACTTTTCTGACAGGTGTAGGACATAAATAAACATAATTTTTCGAGATCTTTTCAGATAACAATGGTTTACTAAGATTTATAATGAAAATATTTTTGGTCCAAACTGTTGGTTACCACCTTTAAAACCTGAAATAAAGGGTTTGGTTGAGAATTATTGGATATTTAGCAACACAATATTTGGCAAAACAAAATGAGGCTCTAAGTGACTGATTGATCAGGTTTAGTGCTGCATATCAAATATGGCCAGTCAGATGCCTGAGATTGCTCGCACACTTGATCTCAAATGTTGAAAACCTAGGAACATGATCTGTTTGTCATGTCTGGAGCTCTACTGAAGAAAGATTGCAACAAAGTAAATGGTAAATGTAAAGACTGTAACATGATAGACACGAAGAGGACATGCCAGTGAGGTCAAATAAATCCATTATAGACTAGACAGCAAGCCAATTTGTCAAGTTCCATCATCAAGAACTCAAAATATCAGATTTCTTTTAAAGGTGGTATCCAGCAGTTTGCATATTTCAAATTTATGTAACTAGATTTACCCCTTTTGGGGGAAATTTGGACACAATTTCTGCATAATTTCGTGCTTTGGTCAAAGTAAAGACAATTTTGAACACTATCTCCATTGTTAAGACAGTACAAATTATAAAAAAATTTCTTAATATTCATTTTTTACAATTGTAGAAATAAGCATGATAGGGATTTCTAATAACAATAGATAATGACCTTAAGGCAGATTACAAAAAAATTGATTTAACACAATCTCAGGGGCGCCTGTGGCATAGTGGTAGAGTCTTCGATTTGTAACTCCTCTGACTGCTTAGCCTCTCACGGCGTGTGTTCGAGTCCCATTCGGGGCAAAGCACTTAATGTGGGAAGGTCTTCCAGCTGACTAGCGGTGCACCAGTGGTTCTACCCAGACATGTGTATGGGGTCTTCCTCCACCAAAAAGATTGACGATGCTATAATGATCATAAATTTTTGCTGCAATGGATTTAAAAAAACAAAAAAAAACATAATCTCAAAACCAAATGGTCACATAGTTTTCTTGGTTTTACATAGCTACCTATGTAAAATGAGAAAAATAACATGTAATTACCAGTAGAGTGTTATGTTTACTGTTTTTCCCAAACATGTAGCACTTGAATAAACAACATATTATGAAAACTCTTCAACTAACAGTTAATTAAGTATATGAATTTTTGTGAGAGAAAAATATGTCTTAACTGTCAGATACAATCTTTAAGAAACTTCTTACCACAACAAAATTTAAAGAACCCAGTCATAATCTAGTAAAGGTAATTATGAGGAAATTCAGCATCCATTAGACCTTGGGAACTTTAACATTCAATGGTAAAAATTGACTATAGTTAGTATGTTTTAATGTAACTCATATTATGTAAACCAGACCTGGTAGTGCAATTGGAGGCTGCAACAAACCAAAGTAATTACAGATGATAGTGGTAAAGCACAAGCAAAAATAATGGTAGTTCCATGAGTGGTTGGCCCGCTGTCAGGATAACTGGTGACTGGGTGCAGTATCATGCCAGTCATAAATGGCATTCTATACAAAGTGAAGGCAGAACTCTGTCTACTTCAAGTGGACACTGTCTCCAAATGTCTGAAATGCTGATGGTGTGACAATAAACCTTCAACAAATCATGTAAATCTTGCACAAAAGTGAAAAAAAACTGACACGGTTGGAATCAGAAGTACGAGGGACATTGGATTTTGTACCTTTATGACTCTTTGATGACACTCAATAACTTAGAGGAAGTACCATAGACTGGTATCCTCCCATCTGATTAGAAACATTATAATTCCTGAAAATTCTTAACATTTTCGGATGTAAACCTTAAACTAAGGTGATTGTACTCTTCATTCAATCCTTCTACAGACTATACGGTTGCTAAGGAAACCATACGGACACATTACATAAGAAGCTGTTATGGTAAACGTGCATTGTTATAATCAGGAGCTTATTATGGCCAATGACATCCTCCTTGTTTTTTCCTCCTGAATTTCCAATAAGTATGGTGCATACATTGTGTACAGTCACCTTAGTGTTAATGTGGTTTTAGAATAAGAGAACTTTACATAACCAAGGTCTGTGTATGAGAGTGTTATTGACTGTGTGCGAAAACAAATTAACCAGTGAGTTATGTGGTTCAAGTCACTATCTTGCTGAGTTGTAAGAAAAAAATCTAATGGCCTTAATAGATTTCATTGCTCTAAGTCACTTTCTAACTTTCAAGACAACTTAATATCATTAAAAGCCTATTCAAATCGAAAAATCACTCGCTGTCAAATTTAAATTGAAATAAAATATTATCCAATTAGTGTCCATATAAAAATGCAACTAATGGAAAATGTATGTTGACTCACTTTTCACTCATTATGACATTTGACAAATGGGTGTCATTTCTGATCAGTGCCAGCTATTTTAGTAACTGCTCTTGATAACATTTTAGAAAGTAGCTGGTAATGATATGGAGGTACAAGAAGAAGAAATACTACTACATGTACATTGTATTTGGTAAAAACCAGCATTATAAGTAATATGTGGAACGTATGGTCCATTTAAGTACCTTCCCTTTGAGAATGTTTTGCCTTTGTTATTGAAGCAAGCTTTGACCTTACATAAAAGCCCTTTCTTATTAGTAATATCAAATTAAGGGGCACCCATTATTAAGGGGTATAGTTGCAGACTTGTAACTTATGAGGCTCTCACCATATTGATTTGACACTCAGCTAGGTTGAAAGGCTTAATCTGAGGTTTTCAATCCACACATTCATCTGCGATCTTCCTTGACCAGAAATACCTAAACATTGCTATACCGTGCTTTGCGGAATACAACCCCCCTTGGAATACACCCCGCATGGCCCTTTTTTAGTGTTTTTAAAAATTTTGTTTATATATAACCCGCAGCGGAATATTCCCCGCACCCTTTGTATCGATAAGTTATGTGTAAAAAAGCCATATTCCCAGGTCAAACACGTGTCAACTGTATCACACCAAGTCAGCGTGATCTACACAGTGTTACATAACACTACAATGCATATATCGATCGATAATCCTTCTCGCCTTCTGCTGTAACGCAAAAGCTGACATTTTGTCGGTAAAGTGAGAGCTATTTATAGATAATGGGATGGTGCAATACAGTAGGGGTGGTTATTTTGATGATAACGCATTAAGTGTTTAATTGGAATAATCAGGGCACGATAGACTGATACGCACAAAAATTTAATTGCCGTGCAGTGGCATTAAAAAGAATGTAAATTATTGTTTGTTAAGTTTATGTTAGCGACAAAAGTGTAAATTAAAGATGATTGATTGATATAACTGTGCAGCGTAATTATCAGCGTGATATGTGTTAAAACAGAAATGCAAACAACATACCATACTGGGTATCGGAATATGTTTTGCCCAAAATTGGAAACAGCATCACTTCTAAGATGCTTTCATGGAAAAGCCACACTGCCGGCTTCAAGCTTGAAGTAGTCAGCTATGCGAAAGAGAACGGAAATCGGCCGTCTAGTTTGCTAAATTAAAATTTATACGACTAATCTTTTTTCGTCTTTCAAAAGGTCCCCGCTAATGTACATAACTGAAAAAAAGTCACATCAAGCATCAAGAACGAGTGCATATACATGTTTGCAAAATAGTCAAGAACCACCATCCGATGCTCGAAACTGTTCACGTTACGCTTGGCGATGAAAGTGGTTGCGAATTTTTGTGAGATGGTCCTTAATTCTGACCCCAGTATGCTGTAAATTATGAACCACCATCTGATGCACAGAACTGTTTATTTTACACTTGTAGACCAAAGTGGTTGCAAATCTTTGTGAGACGGTCCTTAATTCTGACCCCAGTATGCTGTAAATGTCCTCTGCGAAGAATATTATTAAACTGAAGGTCGCACTTTTAGGGGCAAAAAGGTTAAGGAGTTCAGTTAAGCCTGCATTCAATTTCCCTGATCTTAGGTTAGTGGCAGCTGACAAAAATTGGAATTTGTCAACAGATTCCCCGCACTGGAATATTCCCCGCAGGCCGCCATCTTGAGAAAAAAAGTTGCGGGCTATATTCCGCAAAATACGGTATTTACTATAGTTGTGAGGTGCCCGTGGCGTAGTGATAAGAGTCTTCGATTTGTAACTCCTCTGACTTCTTAGCCTCTCGCCGCGTAGGTTCGAGTCCCATTCGGGGCAAAGGACTTAAAGTGAAAAGGTCTTCCAGCTGAATTGCGGTGCGTGATGGTTTTACCTAGACATGCATCTGGGTTCTTTCTCCACCAAAAAGCTGGACGTTGCTATAATGATCATAAATTGTCGCCATTGTATTCCGAAAACAAAAAACAAACAATATCTGTAATTGTTACTGCATGTATTTCTACAAACAGAATAAAAAAAATACATTACTAAGATGTTGTTTGGCTAATTATTGAATAAATCATAATAAGATTTAATGACAACGTGACCTGAAATACACAGAAAGTATAATGCTATAATTAAAAAATTATCTATATGGATTTTAATATAATGAAACTTGTGTAATATTAATGCAATATTAGTTCATTTCGTCTTCACAAATAACAAAAGGAAAGAAAACATGACTAAGAACTGAAATAAGAACTGAATATTTTTTCTTGTTTATTAATCTATTTTGAAGAAATATCAAGTAACGGATACATGTTGTTATATTTGACATGTTATGCATTTGAAATGTTATATTTAAGAAAATATTATATTAAAACTATTATTAAAACAATTATGATTATAAACACATATAAAGATATGAAGGAATCTTATGCAACTCACTCTCTTGAATCATTCACCTTAGCAGTGGTTTAATCCTCAGACTACGAGGATGTAGGTTTGAGTCCCGGTCAGGTGTAAAACCTTGGGAAATTATCCCGCTGATCATCACTGCATCACTGGTTCTACCCACCCTTAGATGTTTATATAGGGTCTGTCACCAAAAGCTGGCCATTGCTAAAAAAAACATAAATATGTCACTTCAATGTATTTTACAAAACAATACAAAAATGTATACATTGTAGTGAATTATTCTATTGGCTATAAGGTTAAGTTATTCTCAATAAGAATTATGTAAAGAACTCTTGTGATGAAGATAATGTCATATTTACAGATTGTCTACAGGTAGAAATACCGGACCTTGTAGTGTAAATGGTAGAGCTTCGGCTCCAGGTGAGGTAGGCCCCGGGCTTGATCCCGGGCCACGACATTCCAATGTCTTAAAAAATGATAGTGGTAAAGCTCTCTTGCTGACGCTCAAAAAAATATAAGGGTAGTACCATGACTGGTTGGCCCATGTCAGGATAATGTGACTGGGTGTGGTATCATGCCAGGTGTTCACAGCATGCTATACACAGTGAAGGCAGCACTATATCTGCTTCAAGTGGACACCGTCTCCAGATAACTGAAATACTGTCAGTGTTGATAAACCCAATAAACAAATATCTAAAAAGCCATTTTCCTTATTGTTTTATTGTTTGTCTTTTTGTAAATGTTTGTACTTATATAGAAATATTTCAGCAGGGGGTGCCCATGGCTGGGTGGTTAGCGTCACAGTTTTATTATACCTCAAGCCTGCAATCTGTGGGTTCAAGTCTTGGTCAGGGGGCCAACTTTGATGTGTGGCGGTCTTCTAGTTGACCTGCAATGAGTCCATGGCTCTTCACCGACATTTGTCTGATGTCTTACACCAGCAGTTATGGCAGGACTTTGATATGATAACCATAATTTTGTTGATGTGGTGTACTTTAAAAACAACAAAGGAATATAAGGAACTCTAATATCTGGGGATAATTGTTCCCTCATTTACAAATGTAACATGAGGTTCAGTGACATCTAAGATATGATGAGAGGAGTGAACAGACCTTATAATAACTAGAATGATTTACAAGGGACTATATGGTAACCCAAGAAAGAGCACATTAAACCATATTTTAACCAGTGTTTATAGCCCAGTTCCTGGGTAGAACCAGGACTCAGGTAGTAAGTACAAGCGGCAATGTGTAATAAATAGTCTTGCTCAAGGACTTACACCTCAAGCCAGTTTCTGGATTTATATCCAGGACTCTTAAATTCAGAGACTATTGCCTTGATCATAGACTTGGCATACGGTGTCATTTAAGACACTGTATAAAAACTTGTATCTTTGTTATAATTATGTACTCTTTTGTTTGTTTTTAGTTTTGGCTAGAAAATTACAACATTATTTTAAATTATATTGAAAATAGAGAAGTGGTAGAGACTTATCTTATTTTAACCAATAAACATTTGGCTAATCGCTTGTTATATAACAAACGGTGGACATTTTTGCTAAATATATACACATGTAGATTTATTTTGTATGACAGTGACCGATGTGACTGCATGAAAGACCGCAAAGTCCTGCACCTTTTGGAGAAGTACATTGTCCAGGATCTGTCGTCTGCTGTAAGTTTTGTTTTTAAAATTAACACTTATGCAGCTTCACTGAACCTGGTGGTGCAATTGGTAGAGCGTCGGCTCCAGGTATGGGAGGCCCTGGGTTCGATCCGCTGGCCGCTATATACCAAAGTAGTTAAAAATGGTAGTGGTATAGCTCCCTTGCTAACGCACAAGCAAATATAAGGGTAGTTCCACGGCTGGTTGGCCCGGTGTCAGAATAATGTGACTGGATGCGGTATCATGTCAGGTGTTCACGACTTGCTATACACAGTGGAGGCAGCACTATATCTGCCTCAAGTGGACACCGTCTACAGATAACTGAAATACTGTTTGTGGGACGATGAAGCCAGTAAACAGCTTCAATATTATGAGCTTTCTCCAGATAACTGAGTAACTGTTGGTCGGATGATAAACCCAATTAACAAACAAAATTATGAGCTCTAGAGCCAAAGAATTTCTTAGTTGTATTTATTTTACTGGTGGGTGCACATCATTTAGTAAAACTCAACTGCTTATATACCTGCTTATATGTAACACAATTGCAACAATAACAGACATCAGCAAAACAAATAGACCACAGCTTTGTGCATTTCTATCAAAGTTTAAATAGTGGACCTAAAAATGTATGGGAGATTTTATATGTTCTCTGAAGATGACATTTAATGAATTGTCTTATTAAGATTTGCAGTACTTGCAAATGAGTGTCTAGCATTATGTCTTAATGTTTCTATGTTTTCTTTGCAAATAACGTGAATTTTATATTGCTGAGTAAGTAATGTAACCTGATAAAGTTAATAATTCTCTATATGTGTGTGCTTTATTCTCTTCTCTCAGCATGTATTTACCCTTTTATGTTTCTGTGTAATATCAAGAAAAGTAAAAGGAAATAATTAAAAGTTTAAAATTTCAAAGAATTAATATATGAAATAATTAAACTTGTGCAGATAATAATTAATGCATGAAATTATGAGTCTAGCATGAAAAGGGTAAAACAATCTTTATGGATACCATTGCAGCTCTAGTGATTACAAGATGTGTTATTATTCTGCAGGTGTTGCACTGCCAGACCTTGAGACAGCTGAGATCCAGAGTCAAAAAGGTATGTTATTTTTATAATCCTCCTCTTGGGATGATATAAGACCAAAATAAGCCCAATAAAAGATGAATATTGTTTGAATGGTCATAATTTTGTAACTGCCAGGAATGAGATTTTTTTCCGATTTTTGGCGGATTTTTCAATTTTTTTTAAGATGCAGAAGTCCTGAGATTTGCACATATCCGGGGAGAAAATGGGGGTGGGGAAGGGATTTAGGCACCATCGGAATGGCTGTTTTTATTTTCGGCTTGGGCGCTTCGATCCCCTAGACCGCCCCCCATCGGAGTGCTGCCCCCCTCAACCTCTGCTGGGGGAAGACCCCCCATCAATTTTCAGATTATTTTGTTCCTGGTGCCAGTCTCATGCCTGAACTGCATTGTGTCTTCAGATCAAAACAAAGACCTTTCCTGTGTTGTTCATTCACTCATTGGCCAAGGTTGAGTTGACTGACCAGAAAATTCTTTCATTAATAATTTTATATTTAATTCAAATTGGAATCCCTCATTCTATCCAAGTGCTAATTGACTCTAAGCTTCTTAAGGACACGTTAATTAACATTTACGTTAATAGTTGTCTCTTAGGATCTACACTACTTGTTTCTAAACCTTCCAACTGACTTGCAGTGGTCCACTGGTTCTTCCCAGACATTTGTCTGGGACGCCGTCACCAAATAGCTGGATGTTGCTTTATTGACCATGATTTTGTGGCTGGACTGCGATATATTTAAAAAAAAAAACATGTTAAACTAGCAACTATTTCATATTATTTGATACAGGAATATTTTGAAAATGTTGAAAGGCAAAGAGGAGGCTGGAATATTTTGAAAATGTTGAAAGGCAAAGAGTAAGCTGTAACAAGAATGAGTCATTTTTCGGTGGGTGGAGCTATAAATGTGGCCTAACACATGATTCCATTCAACAGTCTTGTGCAGTATTTCTTGATATCCCATGATCACATGCTTGTAGCGGGGCTACAAGGATACATGTGGTTTTTGAGATTAGTTGCCAATTTATTACACTTTTGACTACGTGGCCCATTGCTGTGTGTTAAAGTCCCAGTTGGGGCATGATTTTCCATGTGGGGAGATCTTCTAGCTGACCTTTGGTGTGCCAGTGGTTCTACCTCAACATTTGTCTGGGCTTATTCTCCACCATTATAAGATGGATATTGCTTGAATGATCATAATTTTGTAACTGCAGTGGTCTCCAGATCAAAACAAAGACCTGCTCTTTTGTTTTTTCATTCACACATTGACCAAGGTTGAGTTGACTGACCGGGATGGGATATTGAGTTGACTGACCAGGAAAGTCTATCATTAATAATTTCATATTTGTACTAATTCAAGTAGGAGCACCTCATTCTATCCAAGTGCTAATTGACACTAAAGGACAAGTTAATTAACGTTTATGTAAATAGTTATATGTTTAGGATCTACATTATTTGCTAATAACCTTTGTAAATTTGTCTTACAACCCACGTATGCAATTGGTTGCAAGAAAACAAACAATTTGCAGACTCTGTCCAAGAAATTTGTATCCCAACCCTCTGCCAGAAACTCAAAAAATATATTTTATAATAAACATATTTAGTATAGATAGCAATGTAAATGTATGTCGCTTTAGAGAAGCATAAATAGTTTCATTTCTTATTCTCACCCTAATTACCTCACCGCGTGGGTTCGAGTTTCGGTCGGGGCAAGAACTTTCATGTGGGAAAGTTTTCCAGTTAACCTGTGGTGTGCTGGTGGTTCTACCCAGACAAAAGTCTGGGGTCTTTCTCCATCAATAATTAGCTGGACTTCACCAATATGACCATAATTGTTATATCGTCTGATATAACAAAAAAACAAAATAAACATCCAACTTATTGGCCAAAACAATGATACATTGGTGCACACTGTATAATTGCTCTAACAATATACTGGTAATTGTAAGTTACTGAAATTATAACTTTTTTATAACCTTCAAACTTAAGGTAAGCTAAACTAATTTTGTCTGTAATTTGTTAACATGTAGGATTTTTAATGGCATTGAAGAGCTAGGAATGAATGGAAAACAAAATCATTAATTTTGAAATTACATCGATTGGAAATTTCAATACTTAGCATAAGTTGAATGATCAGGAACAATTTAATGATTAAGTTTTTTGTGTATTCATCTTGAACACCACTTATTATATTATATGACTTCACAAGGAAGTGAACTACATAAGTTTAAAAAAATATTATTATTAAGTTTTAAATGACAGTGGAATTTCCTCAGTTAAAATTAAGTTTTTTTTAAGATTGAACCCTATTTTTTTTTATTTTCATTAAAACAGTTTAAAGTATTTCTAATACATGTATGTTTCATCATTTAATAGTGAATCCATGGTCAAACCAGTCTACAGATAAACCCTAAGTAGTGCAGATTCTACTAAAGATAAGACTGATAATTGTGATGGCTTAACAAAGCAGTAAAATGGCAAATGCATGGGTGAAAGGGTTAAGGGATAGTGGAATTACATTACTGTAAAAAAAAATGTCGTAAGTTTTAAAGGACAGTGGAATTACAGCACTGTAATTTTAAAGGACAGTGGAATTACATCAGTTAAAAAATGTTTTTAAGTTTTAAAGGACAGTGGAATTACATCACTGTAATTTTAAAGGACAGTGGAATTACATCACTGTATGTTTTTAAATTTTAAGGGACAACGAGTGGAATTACATCACTGTAAAAAAAAAATGTTTGTTAGTTTTAAAGGACAGTGGAATTACAGCACTGTATGTTTTTAAATTTTAAGGGACGAGTGGAATTACATCACTGTGAAAACAATGTTCGTAAGTTTAAAAGGACAGTGGAATTAAATCACTGGAAAAAAAAAATCGTAAGATTTATGGGGCAGTGGGATTAGGTCTGTTTTAACAAAATCTTGTAAGAATTAAGGGACAGTGGAATTACATCAGTTGCAAGGGACAGTGGTAATAATAACTCATTGGTGTGGAATGCCATTAATTATAAAATGTTCCATAAACAAAACAAAAAAAGGGCACCAGTCATAAGTTTTTTTATGTTTAATATAACTACCAAAAGGTTGATGAGTACAGAAGGTTATATATTGAAAGGAGATTAGGTCATTATCCTAAATAGTAAATCACAGCTTCATTAAAGTGGTCATCAATAGCAAAAAGTAAGTGTTGATATCTTGTGCACTGATAACACCATACTGCCATTGTTAAATAGCTCTCACTGATGCCCTATTTTAAAGTAAATGCATAATTCTTTTACGTACTATTGAAAAAAAGTCTTTACTTTTGTATGGTAAGTTTTTTATGTGAAACAATACAACCATGTGAAGACTGTTGACCCAGTCCACATATTTCTTGAACGAGCTTCATTTTATTCATGATTAACAAGTTAAGTCGATGAATCAGAGTTCAGTTAACTGATCAGAAAACTTTTTATAACTTTAGCTTGTGATAATCATTGTTGATAAACCGTATTCCCACATAATGCATTACGGATCGGGAGGTAGCGGGTTCAAACCCCGGCCGGGTCAAACCAAAGACTTTAAAGTTGGTAGTAGTGGCTTCCCTCCTTACTCTCGAGGCTAAGGGGACAGCATTAAGCCTGACTCATCGGTGTCAGTATAATGGACTGGCCGGGTTCAGTCTCTGGATACCTCATTAGTGCCCCTGTGCTATAATGATAGAAATTTCGCTGCACAGTATTGGCAAAAATGCCGACAAATCCCATCCTATCCCATAATGCATTACTTTATGTGCGGGTATGTACATGTATGGCTAGCGGAATGCTAAACTTGGGGTCCTGTGATTAATTCTAATATGAATATCTTCCTCATTCTGCTTTAGTGCTAATTGACTGGTTACCTTGCTTAGCATCAAGGGATGATAAAATGTGAGTTGATTCAACAAAATATTGAGTTGACTGACCGCTAAAGTCTATCATAAATATATTTATTTCTATAATAATTAATGGAAATTTCTCATTCTGTCCAGGTGCTAATTGACTATTACCTTTCTAAGGATCAATGGATGTTAAATTTTGAGTTAAGTCAACAAAATATTGAGTTGACTGACCACAAAAGTCTATCATAAATACATTTATTTGTATATTGATGAATGGAAATGTCTCATTCATTGACTCTTACCTTCCTAAAGTTCAGTGGATGTTAAAATTTGAGTTGACTCAACAAAAGTTGACTGACCAGAAAAGTCTATCATAAATACTGGTACATTTAATTTTTATTTGTATAATAATTCATGGGAATGTCTCATTCTATCCAGCTGATAATTGACTCGAACTTTCCTAAAGACCAATGGACTGACTAGGATGGTGTAACTTGAATAGACTTAATAAGTCTACCTTTAATGGTGGTATCCAACAGTTTGGAGCAACATTATTTTCATTATTCATCTTAGCAAACCATTGTTATATGAACAGATCTCGTAAAATGCTGTTTATGATGTCCTGCACCTGTCGGAAAAGTGAACCATAACATCACAATCTTCATTACAAACTTGTATTTCCTATCTGAGCCTGGGTGCACAGTTAGCTATTTTTAAACCAAGAAAACCATGTGACCACTAATGTTTAAGTTCATCCAGGTCATCCGCTGTGACGTCAATGTCTATTTTTAGCAGGAATCCCAATCGTTCTTATTTACTGATATTGTTACATATATAAGATGTAGGAAAACTGTAGGATACCACCTGTAATACTCTTATAATTGAAACATTGACACCTCATTAATTCCTAGTGTTAATTAATGTTTGTTTTTGTTTGTTTATTGGGTTTATTGTCCCACCAACATTATTTCAGTTATCTGGAGACGGTGTCCACTTGAAGCTGCCTTCACTGTGTATAGCATGCCGTAAACACCTGGCATGATACCACACCCAGTCACATTATCCTGACACCGGGCCAACCAGTCGTGGAACTACCCTTATATTTGCTTGAGCGTCAGCAAGGGAGTTATATTATACCACTACCATTTTTAACGACTATGGTATGTCGCGGCCAGGGATCGAACCCGGGGCCTCCCGTACCTGGAGCTGATGCTCTGAAGAGTGAAGAGACTTCCTTTATTCAAAGTGACACTTGGAAGAGTGAAGAAACTGTCTTTATTCAAAGCAACACTTGGGAGAGTGAAGAGACTCCCTTTTTTAAAAAACTTGTCAAGCTACCTTGCTAACGCTCAAGCAAATATAAGGGTAGTTCCACAAAAAAGGGAGTCTCTTCACTCTCCCAAGTGTTGCTTTGAATAAAGGGAGTTTCTTCACTCCTCCAAGTGTCACTTTGAATATAGGAAGTTTCTTCACTCTTCTAAGTGTTGCTTTCAATAAAGGGAGTTTCTTCACTCTTCCAAGTGTTGCTTTGAATAAAGGGAGTTTCTTCACTTGTCCAAGTGTCACTTTGAATAAAGGGAGTCTCTTCACTCTATCAAGTGTTGCACTGAATAAGGGGAGTCTCTTCACTCTTCCAAGTGTTGCTTTGAATAAGGGGAGTTTCTTCACTCTTCCAAGTGTTGCTTTGAATAAGGGGAGTCTCTTCACTCTTCAAAGTGTTGCTTTGAATAAAGGGAGTCTCTTCACTCTTACAAGTGTTGCTTTGAATAAAGGGAGTCTCTTCACTCTTCCAAGTGTTGCTTTGAATAAAGGAAGTTTCTTCACTTGTCCAAGTGTCACTTTGAATAAAGGGAGTCTCTTCACTCTATCAAGTGTTGCACTGAATAAGGGGAGTCTCTTCACTCTTCCAAGTGTTGCTTTGAATAAGGGGAGTTTCTTCACTCTTCCAAGTGTTGCTTTGAATAAAGGGAGTTTCTTCACTTGTCCAAGTGTTGCTTTGAATAAAGGGAGTCTCTTCACTCTTCCAAGTGTTGCTTTGAATAAGGGGAGTTTCTTCACTCTTCCAAGTGTTGCTTTCAATAAAGGGAGTTTCTTCACTCTTCCAAGTGTTGCTTTGAATAAAGGGAGTTTCTTCACTTGTCCAAGTGTCACTTTGAATAAAGGGAGTCTCTTCACTCTATCAAGTGTTGCACTGAATAAGGGGAGTCTCTTCACTCTTCCAAGTGTTGCTTTGAATAAGGGGAGTTTCTTCACTCTTCCAAGTGTTGCTTTGAATAAGGGGAGTCTCTTCACTCTTCAAAGTGTTGCTTTGAATAAAGGGAGTTTCTTCACTTGTCCAAGTGTTGCTTTGAATAAAGGGAGTCTCTTCACTCTTCCAAGTGTTGCTTTGAATAAGGGGAGTTTCTTCACTCTTCCAAGTGTTGCTTTGAATAAGGGGAGTCTCTTCACTCTTCCAAGTGTTGCTTTGAATAAGGGGAGTCTCTTCACTCTTCAAAGTGTTGCTTTGAATAAAGGGAGTCTCTTCACTCTTCCAAGTGTCACTTTGAATAAAGGGAGTCTCTTCACTCTTCCAAGTGTGGCTTGAAGTCTTGCTTGAAGATCTATCAAGCTTTCATTTCAATAACCATTGCATACAGGTAGACTATAGCGAGACTACATAGTGATCAAACTTTCAATCATTAATGGTACTAATATTAAAGATTGATACAGGGAAACTAACTCTGCAATTGACTTGAACTATTTGTATGTTAAACATTTTCTTAAAATAGGCCAGATGTCCTTTTGTATTGTATAAACTATACTATACTATATATATGTTTAAAGCTAAGTTTTGCAGACTGGACCTGGTAGCGAAGTTGGTAGAGCTTTAGCTTCAGGTACGGGTTTGATTCCAAGCCTCGACATGCCAAAGTCGTTAAAAATGGTAGTGGTATAGCTCCGTTGCTAACGCTCTAGCAAATATAAGGGTAGTTCCACGACCAGTTGGCCCGGTGTCAGAATTATGTATCATGCTGGACGTTCCAGGGTTGCTATGCATGGTGATTGCAGAACTATATCTTCTTCAATTGGATAATGTCTCCAAAACAAACAAACAAATCTAGCATAAGAGTTATAATTGTTTGTGAAACACACACATAATATGACTGGGTGTGCTATCATGCCAGGTGTTTACAGCATGCTATACACAGTCAAGGCAGCACTATATCTGCTTCGAGTGGACATTGTCTCCAGATAACTGAATTACTGTAGGTGGGACGGTAAACCCAATAAACAAACAAATAGTTTTGCTAGCAAGTATCTCATCCAGCTTGCATCATACCATCTTGCTCAGGTGCATTATTTTGCGACTTTTCTTGTACCTTGTACTGTTAAGTCTAGTCTAGACAGGAACATTCCTGTTGCTGTTTCCAAGCAATCGGGTTTGTTTATGTCTAGTTTATCACAGTAAGATGTTTAAAACAAATGATAAAATCAATACTTAGTTTCTAGCTTTATGGTCAAATATGGTTTCCAACACATGCACTTTGGAATATATCATAGACAGTGATAACAAAAAATTGGTCTTGGAAGATCTTGCTAGAAGCTGCTTGTACTAGATATATGGCAGTTGTCATGTAACCTTTTGATATGCAAAAATCAAAGTCAAAGCTGCTCTCTGTAGAATTGCTCAAATGATTCATAAATAATTATCTACTTCATCTCCAACTATAAATACCTTCAAGCCATTTGAAACAACTGAGTAGACATTCAGAACTATTTCTTCATTTGTTAATCATACAATGTTAACAACTGGCCATATGCAAGAGAATCTGTTTTTTCTGATTGGTTGGGTCGCTTCGTCCCAGAAAATTGTTAATTTGGTTCAGTTCATTCATCAATGAAAGTACCATTTCAACCCTGCATATCTTATGTTTATGTTATTCAGGAAAGGGCTGGCACATTATTTTCTCATTTTCTTAAGAACATTTTCTTAAATTCTAGACTGGATAGATTGTCTTTATCCCGTATTCACCAACCATTCTTAAGCCTAAGTCATGATTTAAGCCCAAGACGTATTTTTCATACCAAGAAAAATAAGCTTATTTTTGGAGATTCAATGTGAATTCAAGCTGAAAGTATTAAAGTTAGTGTCATGCAAAAATACAGACATGTAGCTAAATACATAATGAAGATATTGTGGATTGAAATTAATGACTTGAATTAAGAATGGTTGGTGAATAAGGGCCATACTCACTGATGTGAAGTTGTGTATTTGTTCTTTTGACAAAAAGTTAAAATTACTTGTTTGAAGTAATTATAAACAAGATAAGACTGACCTTGACATTTATTGACAGTTGGAAGTTTTGCTCTTGCTCTAACTTTACTGCCAGAAAGTGTCCTTGAAAACTTATTTAATAAAACAACTTATTTATGTAAAGATGTTACAGTGACGTGAGGATGCAAGTTGTGCAATAAAAAAATAATACAACTTACATAATTTGTACTTGAGAACAAACCTAAACTGAGAAATTTTCTGCAACTGTTGCAAGATTGTGATGGGAAGTCGATGAATCTTGGGCCTCTTGGGCCAGACAGTTTATCTTTAGCTTAAATTTATAACCATTTTATGCACTATTTGGTACTTAAAAGAACATTTGAAAGTGAGATGAGCTCATTATCAGTGTTTGTTTTAAAAAAAAAGGAAAAATGTAAATGCTACATAACCCATAAAACATCAGGCAGAGATGTGCTAATGTTTTTGTGAATGGTTTTGCAGCTCATTTTCCTAAAATTTAGCATGAGAAATTGTAAATTAAATCATTTGTTATGGAAGAAGTCTGAAGGTATAATGGTGTTGTCTGTCTATTTAGTAGGCCAAGGATATATTCATTTAAAATATTATTTGAATGTTAATTTAGTGAGTGTTATCAAACTGTAGCTTATTTCATCAGCAAAAATATTAACATACACATAAAAGGGTGATAAATTATAGCTCACATAATATAGCCATATGGGTTTAAAGTAACTTGATCACTATTGGTCATATTTGACCTATTTTTGATCAGACAAGGAGACTTATTATTTGTCTTTGGGGTTTATCTGCACCGAACCTGGTAGCATAATTGGTAGAGCTTCGGCTCCAGGTACGAGACGCCCCGGGTTTGATCAAAGGGTCGCGGCATACCATAGTCGTTAAAAATGGTAGTGGTATAGCTCCCTTGCTAACACTTAATCAAATAGTACAGTAGTGCCACAACTGGTTTGCCCGGTGTCAGGATAATGTTACTGGGTGTGGTATCCTGCCAGGTGTTCACAGCATGCTATACATAGTGAAGGTAGCACTATATCTGCTTTAAGTGGACACCGTCTCCAGATAACTTGACGATAAACCAAATAAACAAATAAATTATCCACTTACCAACAGTATTTAAATTAATAATTATAATTATTGTACTATTGTGCATTGTTTTTATGTTTTTTCAGCATACAGCAAGTATTAAAGAGAAACAGAAGACGTTGTTTAGTCTCCAGAAAAGAAGAATGGAGTAAGTAGTTCTTGTAAACATGCCGATTTAGAAACTTGACTATAAGACTTTTGATGATTGTACCCAGACATAAGCATATAATATTCCTCCACCAATAATTAGATGGAAGTTGCCTGTATGACCACTGAGTTGGTGTGATGTAACACACACAAAAACAAAACAAAACAAACACAAAAAACAACAACAAAGACATTTGATCTACAGGTTTGAATTCCAATGATTTTAGCCCTTAGGCCAAGGTGTCACAAGGTGTCACAATGAGTCACAAAGTGTCACGGGTTCAAATCCCAAGACCACAAGTTTTAACTTCTTGGGAAGAACATTGCCCAAGGTAATTTAAACCTGTGTACTGGTTCTATTCAGGAAAAGTGCAGTCAAAAGGGTCTAACACAAGTTGCCATTTGAAAGGCTATTCTTCCAAATTTACAACATGTATAATAAGATTGAGGTTATCATTTATGTATGTCCTTTTTCAATACATTTTGTTACCTTTGGATGAAATTACAAATGATTTTGCAAATAACTTACAATAAGTAAGGGTTGAAGTCAAACGTAGTAGACCGGACTTGGTAGCATAACTGGTAGAGTGGCGGATTATGGTACGGGAGGCCTAAGTTCGATTCTAGGCCTAAACATGCCAACATCATTAAAAAAGGTACTGGTATAAAGGCAGTTTCGACTGGATGGCCTGGTGTTAGGATAATTTGGCTACCAATAGGTGTAGTATAATGCCGGATGTTCAAAAGTTGCTATACGCAGTGATTGCAGCACTATATCTACTTCAACTGGATAACATCTGCAAAACAAACAAACAAACAAATGTAGCATAAGAGTCATGATTGTATGTGAAACACACATAATATTTTGGGATTTGGTATTATGCCAGGTGTTCACAGCATGCTATACACAGTGAAGGCAGCACTTTATCTGCTTCCAGTGGACACCATCTCCAGATAACTGAAATACAGGTAATTGGATGATAAACCAAATAAACATAAACATATGTGAAACATATATATTGAGGTGTTGGTTTTTTTTTGTCTGTTGCAGATTGGAGTGGAAATGCAGGCCATTGGACTTCCAACTTGAATGCAGTGAAAGAATGACAAAAGTGAATGACTTTATTACAGATATGAGGACATTAATTGCCAACTGTTAATGTCCACTGGTATAATTCTTTCGAGGATAATACACAAAGAACTGTGAAAGAACAGTTGGAACATTGGAAAAATATATACAGAAATGCTTCCTTGGTTGATGTCCTTATATAAACACGTAGTGTAAAAGAGTAGCTTATAGTTCAAAGAACCTGACCCTATATAGTAAATATAGTTCACAGAACCTGATCTTTATATAGTTAATATAATTCAAGGAACGTGACATTTATATAGTAAATATAGTTAAAGGAACCTGATCTATCTATAGTTAATATAATTCAAGGAACGTGACCTTTATATGGTTAATATAGTTCAAGGAACTTGATCTTTATATAGTTCAAGGAGCCTGGTCTTTGTGCAGTTAATATAGTTGAAGGAACCTGACCTTCATATAGTTAATTTAGTTAAAGGAACCTTATCTTTATATAGTTAATATAGTTCACAGAACCTGACCTTTATATAGTTAATAAAGTTTAAGGAACTTGATCTTTATATAGTTAATATAGTTCAAGGAACTTGATCTTTATATAGTTAATTTAGTTTAAGGAACCTGACCTATAATACTAATTTTTGTAATGGTTCTAAAATGTTAACTAGTGACACCTTTAAAAGAAAATTATAGCTTTAGAAATGTAATTAAAACCTTGTGTTTTTACTTTTGAAAATTCTAAAATAATCTTTAAATTAACTCATCAAACATTTTGTCACTTTTTTTTGCTTCATGACTGTCAGATTATGTAATTTTTTTTTGTTAAGGAGGATTAACTAGTTTTTACACCTGTGCTGTATTTCTAGTTTTTCTATTGTTTTTAGTTAATGGGGTTTAAATTAAGAGGGTTATCATAAAAATAGCTGTAATTATATCATATTCTTTTATGATATGACAAAATCCATTTCCATAAAGTCCAGCTTTTATAAAAAAAGTTTTTTACCTCTCTACTAAGTTGAAGAGGGGTGCCTATGGCGTAATAGTAGAGTCCCTGACTTATCTTACTGCTTAGTCCTTTGCCATACAGGTTTGAGTCCTGTTTGTTAAAAGGTCTTCCAGCTGACCTGCTGTGCATTGGTGGTTCTACCCAGACATTCGTCTAGGGTCTACCGCCACCAAAATAGCTGAACCTGGCTATAATAACCACAGTGTATTTCAAGAAAACAAACTAGGATGAATGTCGGAGTATTCTACCGTTATTATTTTTAGTTTTTAAACTTGAAAACAGCAACATTAATTAATATTTTATCACTTAGACAGCGAGGATATAAAATGTCCATGTTCTAAATTTCTCCTGAAGGAGCCCCTGCATTTTCAAGTGGCAAAAAAATCGTTGCTGTGATTGGTCAGGATCCCAGACTAATGCTAGATGGTCACGTGCTCAAGAGCACTCGACTTTTGTCCGATGTGTATTAAGATGATTTTAAGCCATTTTTCTAGGCTTTAAAACAATAAATAATAAAATGCATCATAGAAGAGACTGGGGGAAAAATATGCAGGGTACTTTTCTGCTGATGGTGATTGGTTTGCTTATTAGCAAGAGTGTGCATTACTTACGTCTTGGAAAGGCGAAAATGATGTGTGTTATCTTCATGGGGCATTTTCTCGTGTTTATTTTCTCGAAAAAAGATGCCTTGTTTTGAATAGTGATAGCTCAGCAACGGCTGAAGCAGTTTTTGGTAAATGAAATTGCAAAGAACAATGGAGAGGACCCACCCCCCAGAATTTGTAAATTCCTTCTAGAAATTTTTTTATTTGATCTTATATAAAATGTTGTGATTAAAAAATCTTGAAAATCAAATAATTTTCAAACAAGACAAGATATAAAAAAATTGAGGCACCGTCCCCTCTGTTCCAGAGAAGAATATTTCGGTTTGAACCAATTAAACCTTGTTTTGTGCATTTAATCACATTTAAAAAAAAGTATGGAATTCCGTATTTTTCGGGGCTCCAGTACTCAAATGATTATAATGGTTGCAATTTTGTATTTATTCATGTTTTATTACTTTATAATAGTTAGAATGTTGTAAAGTCTATATCTCTCCCAGAAAAGGAGAAACTTGCTGATGACTTTTTATGTCAGGTTTACCCTTAATGTTAGAATTTGATTTTATTAATTTTCTCAAATCCTTACTTCACATTGATGTCTAACGTCATGGCACATTTGCTTATAAAGCTTATTTTGTTTAGAAAGCAAAGTGCAGTTCACTTTTTGCAGTTTTGATGAAAAAGTTTTGCATTTTGTGTTATGTATAGTAAATAATAAGCTACCTCTCATTAATTAAGTAGTTTCTTTAAATTGTAAGATAACTAAAAGCCATTGTTACAATAGATGTATGCCTTATATTAGATATCGATAATTTTTTGCTTACTCTTTTTACATCCTTTTTCTTTAAAGTCAAATAATTATATTTTTTTTCCAGTGATACTCAAAATGCCTATTAATCTGAAGTTATTACATTATTCTCTTTAGCATAAGTTTGAAAAAAAAACCTAATGTTGTTAACATCTTAAAACATTGTAAACAATCTTATTTTGAATCTCACTTTGTTTATTCAGTGGTCCTAGGGCAAAGGTTATAAAACATTAAGCCTAAATACATTCTCAAGATTTCCAGTGGCCAGAATAACAAATAACATTACAATTTATCCAATCAGATGCCTGGGATTGGTCTCTGGCTCAAGCTTAAAGTTTTATAATTTTGGGGCCCAGGCCTCATGTGCTAATCCTGGTCAATTTACTCATGCCACTGCCTGCAGAGAGCAAATTGATCAGGCTTAGTCAAATGGTGTAAATACTTATCTGCCAGTTCCCAATGGAAGCACTTTGATCGGAGTACATACAATTTTTGCTTCCATGAATCCTGCAAAACATCTTTTAACCCATACCTGTAGTTCTCAGCAAATACTCAAGTTCAATACAGCAGGTCAGCTGGAAGACCTTTAGTTCTATGCAAATGTAGCAGAGATTTAGCATATACTTAAGATTAAGTATTGGTTCTAAGCAGTTGCAGCAGATATAGATCTAATAATAATAGACTCAATGAGTTTTTAGTTTGTATTTGGTTGTAACCCTTATCAGACGACATTTCTATGATCAATAACAATAAGTTGTTTTTCACAGCTTCACAATGAGAGACATTAATGAATAGTCTCCCCTGAATTGTCCCTAAATGCAAGGTGTCCTTTCATTTGTTTTACTTGGTTTTTATGCTTGTGCTCTTTGGAGTGTATGTTGACTTTTCAGCCATTCTTGTGATACCCAGGTTAATCATCATCAACCAACACTTCCATTTTCTTTTTCAAATAACATCTCTCCATAAGTACTTAAATGGATTTTAAGCTTATATTTATGCAAAAGTTAGAAATTTTACTGTTTGTATCTGCAATATCTACATAAGAAAAGGTGACAAAGTCCAAGAATTTCAACTTAAAAGCCCTACCTACTGTTTGGAATACCTCGAATATTAACTAACAAGGGAGACAATTTTGATTTCCCTTATACGCTCCATTAGGTGATTAACCCTTAGCTTGCTAAACATGTATTTGTAAGACTGGCAAATAATGTAGGTCCAGATCAGGACGTTCCCTGCTATGAATTAAAAAAAATACTAAGAAAAAACACTGGTTTAATTAGCAATTGTATTCTTAATTTCTTAATATACATGTCTAGGGTCTACCGCCACCAAAATAGCTGAAATATGTATACAACGTGTGTGTTTTTACAGGTGCATCGGACATTTTGACAACTCTTTTTCGTGTGATATTTCCTACATGTGACAATGCAACTCGGGTCCCAGTGAGCGAGGAGTTTCAGAATCTAGTAAGCAAGGGTCTGAATGGTTGAATGACTTTTCAAATCTATCTCATTCCAATATTATGCCAGGTGTTCACGGAATGCGACACACAGTAAAGGCAACACCACACCTTCTTGTCTCAGTATCACTATCAGCAGAACATATCTTGTTATGAGCTGTCTGATCAAGATCTGGTCTTAATGCATATATATTTCAGCTATTTTGTTGGCGGTAGACCCTAGACATTTTAAGGGTAGTTCCACGACTGGTTGGCCTGGTGTCAGGATAATGTTGCATGGTGTGGTATTATGTCAGGTGTTCACGGAATGCGACACACAGTGAAGGCAACACCACATCTTCTTGTCTCAGTATCACTATGAGCAGAACATATCTTGTTATGAGCTGTCTGATCAAGATCTGGTCTATTTGCTGCTGAATCGCAAACAATATGTCGAGGCACTTTTGCATGTCAATGTAAGAAGATGACTTAAGAATGATTTAGTTTATTAATAAATGTAGCAAGCTAAGGGTTAATGATTATATATTTTGAAAGAGATTAAAAAGCAAACAGTGCTGATCTTAAAAAGGCTTCCAGCAGGAGCTTGCCTCTCTGAGAATACATTATTTTCCCATTCATTCTTAATTCTAGCTTACCAGTTTTCATTTGGCAGTGAATTCATTTAAATGAATATGTATTCTACTTTTCTGAATAAACATATGTAATCACATTTTGCTTGCTTCAATGTTTCACAAAACATGACCCCTAAAACTTTTAAATGTAAAGTGTGTGATTATTTAGTTTGAAATTGTACGTCTATCTACTGACATAATAATGTACCACTCCGTACAGTAAATTATTTGGCGAGCGTTAATATGGCCTTAACTGGTTCCCGTGTAACTATCTTAAAGGTCGTACTCGACAGTTTGGATCAAAATATTTTCCCCAAATAACCAAATAAGTAATTGTTACCTGAAAAGATCTTACAAAAGGCTGCTCATTGATGCCCTAGATCAGTGTGAACAGTGAAACATAAATCCCCATTCCTCATTGCAAACAGGTATTTCCTATCTTATACACGCTGCAGAGGTAGCTATTTTTAACAAGGAAAACCACGTGACAACTTGCTTTTAAGATTACGTTATATCGTCATCCGGGTAATCTATCTTACGTCGGTATGTATTTTAGCAGAGATCACTTTTGTGCATATTTATAGAATTAGAATGATTGAACTTTAGAGTGGCTTTATCGCGATTTGTCTAACTATGTAGGCAGTGTTCAAAACGATCGTTACGTATGCAAAAGTATGAGTTCATGAAGAAATTATGCCCTTGTTCCCCAAAGTAGTGGTAAGGTGGTGTTACATGTATTTGATATAAGCAAACTGTGGGAAACCACCTTTAAAACGTACAAGAAAAAAAATCAGGAAGATTTCATGATGTGCAATGGCTGGACTGCTTTAACAACCATAATTATGTAACTGCATCTAATTTAAAACAAAACAAACATCAATTAAATGGGGAAAACTTTATTGAAGAAACATTTCTTACAAACAGTCCAGTAACAGAGTCTATGATATTTTGCAATTATGAGCTGTTCTTCACGTCTGTATGATACGATATGGCTTTCTTTTATGTTTTTGTCAGTGTATTATCACCATCAGGTATACTAGCTGAACAGTCTACATCTCTTACATAACCTTTATCTTTATGCTGACAGCGGGCGCACACACGTTTGTACACGCACATATTAATGTACAAGCACACACAAATATATATATATATATATATATATATATATATATATATATATATATATATATATATATATATATATATATATATATATATATATATATATAAAGTTGGTAGTAGTGTCAGTATAATGGACCGGCCGGGTTCAGTCCCTGGGCACCTCATAAGTGCCCCTGTGCTACAATGATAGAATTGTCGCTGCACAGTATCGGCAAAAATGCCGGCAAATCCCATCCCATCCCTATATAGATAGATAGATAACATAATTATAATATGCATAATGAACTTCAAAGCACTTACCGAGCTGGTAGATCAATGGAATCGTCATTTGACACATTACTGACCAGACTGACTGATTGCCTTCATGATGGTTTCCGACAATCGTTATTATCGTATTGAAGTGCACATTACGATTAGTTAACATGAAAGGTCTTGCTAAATATCATTCAGATTTATGTCTGAGTTGTCACGGAAGACCAGTGTTTTTTCTTAGTATTTTTTTTATCTCATACATGTGTATTAAGAAATTAAGAATACAATCGGTAGAGTGTCGGCTCCATGTATGGGAAGCCCGGCTTCGATACTGGGCCGCGACATACCAAAGTAGTTAAAGTGGTAGTGGTATTGCTCCTTTGTTAACGCTCAAGCAAATATAAGGGTAGTTTCACGACTGGTTGGCCTGGTGTCAGGATAATGTTGCTTGGTGTGGTATTATGCCAGGAGTTTACGGCATGCGACACACAGTGAAGGCAACACTATATCTTCTTGTCTCCAGATAACTGAAATACCGGTACTGTTGCTGGGACTAAAGCACACAATCCCATAGGCTAGGATCTGATACCGACGCATTATGGGTCATCTTCTGGTGACCTTTCTATCAACCATTCAGACCCTTGCTTATCAGATTCTGAAACTCCTCGCTCAACACTGGGACCCGAGTTGCGATTGTCACATGTAGAAAATATCACACGAAAAAGAGTTGTCAAAATGGTCGATACACCTGTAAAAACACACTTCGTGTTTTGATCACTGTTTTATTTTCTAGATTTGCTTTCAGTTCATTTTGGAACCAGTCTGTAGTATCACAGCGCTTAATGTATAAATAGCAACTTGAAAATCCGAGAGTGCAGTTTAGAACGGTTGAGTTTCAGATTACCTGAAGTGATGATCGTGGGTTTTAGTCCGATTGTGGGACGATAAACCTAATACTCAATAAAACAGCAAACCATAAAGTGAGAAAATAGGAAATTGTGGAATTATTAATATTATAACTATTAGGCAATGTGAAGTGAGATGTTGAGCGAGTCGCATTCTTGACTGACTTATGTAACAGGTAATGGTTCCAAGTAAGCCAATAAAAGCTAGGCAGGTTATGCTATATATAACAAAATAAAAATACATATATATAAATGCCTTATAAAGAAATGTTTATTTGAACAATATTTCAAGAAATTGTAAAAATGGGCGTGTAAACTTGGAGACTACAATATAACCTTTGTCTGATGAAGCTACTCTAGTGAATATGCCAAACGTACAATGTGTGTCACGCAATGATATGTTTTAATTAAGTCGATGTCGCGCCTAAATCAAACGTAATATTATTTTGGCGGATTGAAACATCATTGCATGCCAGCACTTTAATTTACCGTCTGTCTATACCCTCAAAGAGGTGACCTAACTAACTTAAACACCCAAGGGCGCCGCGGTAAGCGTGTATTCTTGACATGCATTACCACGCTTGATTGATCTTTTTTAAGAAAATGATCTTGTTTAATAGGCACAATATGATATATGGTTATTTGGAAATTCTTCCAGTAATGTATGCCTCGATATTAATTGGTGCCATTATATACACAGTCGGCGACGTCACTCGATTTTATTCGCCTCTATATTATGACATTTCGCAGCTAGTAGATTTTGGGTTTCCGTGTTGGAACATAGATCTGTGTATGATTAGAAAGCTATAATGGATGCCGCTTTGGAGAGCGGTGCCTCTTACAGAATGCATTTTTATGGGGACGGTAGTGTACCTGGCAAAAACAGGTAATCGCAGTTGTTCTGTAAAACCTTTCTCAGAGAAAAGAACCGAGTGTTCCGTTTTTAACAGTGTAGCTTGCAACAGTAATGTGTAGTTTGCAATCATAAAAAATAGCCAGCATTTAGTAGCAAATACTCTACTTCCCATGAGAGTTATGGTTTGTTACTGTCAAACGTTTATGTAATTAATCGAAAGTGTAAGAGAGTATTTAGTTCCCAGGACAGTCATTTTCTTGTTTAAAGCGCATGCTCTCTACGGCACCTTGGATGATTCACTTCCTAGCCGTTCCTTGTTATATGTTACAATGACAAATAGACTGGTCGTTCAGTTTAATGTTGACCCATTGCAAAAAGACTGGCATTGCGTCAACATGTTGCAAGTAGGCAAAAAGTTATGTTAGACAACAACGTTAAGTAAAAACAAAAATTGAGAAAATTATGCAAAACAGCATATTTCAACATATTCGTATCAAAATCCGACGCAGATAAAACTTAAAATGGCCAGCATTTATTTTGCTTCTTTTTTTATTTGTAAATTACATTGAAATTATTTTCTCTTTTAGAATTGATACGTATCACCTCTTTTATCTGTGGAATAGACTATTTTAATTTTTTATTGCCTGCTGCATTGGTAATCTTGCTTGATGGATTGATAGGTGTCTGTCTGAAGAGCGGAAGAGGCACCGCTCTCCAGTAACATTCTATGAGGACAGTAGTGTAGCAGGCAATAACAGAAATCGCAGCTGTGAAACCTGTGTCACAGAAAAGAGCCGCGTATGCCGCTGTTAACATTGTTCCTTGCAATAATAAAAAGACGAGCAGGCATTTATAGGAATTCCCATGTGTTTGGTTAGGCATTGTTTCACAAGAGATACCGTGTATTCCGAGGTTATCAATACACCTTGTTCTTTAAATGTATTGCTTACTAGTGTTAATATTAGCTTCTACGGAAAAAACCACACTCAAACATTGCCAGCATTAGGTTCACCTCGGCTGTTATTTTGCGCCAGACAAAGGATGAGGTATTACGATTGGCTTGCCCTTTCACTACAAAACAGTTTAATATTTTGCTTTTAAATTGCGATAAGAAACTTTTTACATAAAAAGGCAACATTCATAATTATTAGTACAAGTTAAACCAAGTGCATTAGCACAAAACAGTTACTACTTCTTGATAAGCTGGGCCGACTCGGAAAAGTTGCTAAAGTTTGATACGTGAGAATCTTTGGACTTCACCGACACATCTCTACTAAACCCCCATTTCTGCGTCGGATGTCCTCTGACTCTACACGAGTCATAACTAGAAGTTAGTTCGTCTGTTACAGAGTCTTCTGGCGGGACACTACTGTCGTCTGTATGTCCGAGCTCAAGCTCTATGTCGTCTGTATTCGAGTCAGCCCACGTGTCCGCAGACTCCCGAGAATCCATGCGCATCCATTTTGTTTTGGCCCAGGCAAGCCGCTGGTGACGTCTATCCCATTCAGATTTGTCAAGAGCCACATTGCCACCTGATACCATGGCAACGCCTGGCCAATGAACAGGACTGTTTGTGTCGAGTCTCCCTTGTCTTGGCAGATTGAACTCCTCGCTAGTGACGTCGTCGGCATGACGAGGGTTGTCCAGAGGCGACATCTCTATATCTTCAACAGTCCCCGAATCATTTGTTATCACAGAGTGTCTCTGGCCCTTCCTAAAACTAATTTTCTGACTCTCGCCTTTCTCGTTCTTGTCCATGTAATAAAAACTGAATTTCGGCTGTCGGCTGCTCTTGAGCATCTTGTGTCTCAGTCCTGTCGCCAACATATACAAAAGTAGAGTCAGTCCAAGCACCGATGGACCGATAATCCTGTATATTTCTCGCTGCTTGTATAATGGAGTCAGTCCCCCGATGGACTTTACAGTGCTACAGAAGGTTATGACTAATCCCGCAATGAAAGTCAAAATTGTCAGTATATACAACATACGCAATCTTTTCATAGACGACATGTTGGCGAAGGTTTTGGCCCGGTCTTTGCGGGCTCGCCTTCGCTTGATGTGCTCGTCTTCTCTCCGGTCCTCCATTTCGAAGTGCCAGATACTAAACTGCCGAATCCGTTCCTTCTTCAAGGCTGCGCGGTGCTGCTTCGCCTTGTCTCCTATGAACGGGATACATGCACAGATGTTGGCGCGGCTAGTCAACAGATCCCTGCAAGCAATAAAGGAAATACTTTGTATTGACAGTTTAACTAGTAGCCTGCTACATTTGTTCAAGGCAGTCGGTCTTTTTGCCGACTGGCCGTTCCAAGGAGGTAACTGTTGGCTTTTCTCTATGTTTGCTTTGTCTCGTCTCTGTGTTTTTGTCACTTTTACATGATCATGTTTACCTTTGTCTAGAGGTAGTTCAGATTTAAATGTGTGTGGTAATTCTTATAATGACTTTTTCTTATTTTCCTATTGGTCACAGTCAGTATAAGTACATAGCTCATATATTGATAGATACTTTGCAGAAGATAGTTCTGATCCTGCTTCTGATTGGACAAAACAGTATGCGAGAAGGCTAGTTCTTTGAGCAAATACAATACTAGTTTCTGATTGGACGAAACAGTATGCGAAAAGGCTAGCTCTTTGAGCAAATATAATACTAGTTTCTGATTGGACGAAACAGTATGCGAAAAGGCTAGCTCTCTGAGCAAATATAATACTAGTTTCTGATTGGACGAAACAGTATGCGAAAAGGCTAGCTCTTTGAGCAAATATAATACTAGTTTCTGATTGGACGAAACAGTATGCGAGAAGGCTAGTTCTTTGAGCAAATATAATACTAGTTTCTGATTGGACGAAACAGTATGCGAAAAGGCTAGCTCTTTGAGAAAATATAATACTAGTTTCTGATTGGACGAAACAGTATGCGAGAAGGCTAGCACTTTGAGCAAATATAATACTAGTTTCTGATTGGACGAAACAGTATGCGAAAAGGCTAGCTCTTTGAGCAAATATAATACTAGTTTCTGATTGGACGAAACAGTATGCGAGAAGGCTAGTTCTTTGAGCAAACATAATGCTAGCTTTTGATTGGACGAAACAGTAGGCGAGAAGGCTAGTTCTTTGAGCAAACATAATGCTAGCTTTTGATTGGACGAAACAGTAGGCGAGAAGGCTAGTTCTTTGAGCAAACATAATGCTAGCTTTTGATTGGACGAAACAGTAGGCGAGAAGGCTAGTTCTTTGAGCAAATATAATGCTAGCTTTTGATTGGACGAAACAGTAGGCGAAAAGGCTAGTTCTTTGAGCAAATATAATGCTAGCTTTTGATTGGACGAAACAGTATGCGAGAAGGCGAGCTCTTTGAGCAAATATAATACTAGTTTCTGATTGGACGAAACAGTATGCGAGAAGGCTAGCTCTTTGAGCAAATATAATACTAGTTTCTGATTGGACGAAACAGTATGCGAGAAGGCTAGCTCTTTGAGCAAATATAATACTAGTTTCTGATTGGATGAAACAGTATGCGAAAAGGCTAGCTCTTTGAGCAAATATAATACTAGTTTCTGATTGGACGAAACATTATGCGAGAAGGCTAGCTCTTTGAGCAAATATAATACTAGTTTCTGATTGGACGAAACAGTATGCGAAAAGGCTAGCTCTTTGAGCAAATATAATACTAGTTTCTGATTGGACGAAACAGTATGCTAGAAGGCTAGCTCTTTGAGCAAATATAATACTAGTTTCTGATTGGACGAAACAGTATGCGAGAAGGCTAGCTCTTTGAGCAAATATAATACTAGTTTCTAATTGGACGAAACAGTATGCGAAAAGGCTAGCTCTTTGAGCAAATATAATACTAGTTTCTGATTGGACGAAACAGTATGCGAGAAGGCTAGCTCTTTAAGCAAACATAATGCTAGCTTTTGATTGGACGAAACGGTAGGCGAGAAGGCTAGTTCTTTGAGCAAACATAATGCTAGCTTTTGATTGGACGAAACAGTAGGCGAGAAGGCTAGTTCTTTGAGCAAATATAATGCTAGCTTTTGATTGGACGAAACGGTATGCGAGAAGGCGAGCTCTTTGAGCAAATATAATACTAGTTTCTGATTGGACGAAACAGTAGGCGAGATGGCTAGTTCTTTGAGCAAACATGATGCTAGCTTTTGATTGGACGAAACAGTAGGCGAGAAGTCAATTCTTTGAGCAAACATAATATTAGCTTCTGATTGGACGAATCAGTAGGCTAGAAGGCTACTTCTTTGAGTAAACATAGTACTATCTTCTGACTGGACGAAACAGTAGGCAAGATGGCTTCTTCTTTGAGCAAACATAATACTAGGTTCTGATTGGACGAAACAGTAGGCAAGAAGGCTACTTTTTTGAGTAAACATAGTACTATCTTCTGACTGGACGAAACAGTAGGCAAGAAGGCTACTTCTTTGAGTAAACATAGTACTATCTTCTGACTGGACGAAACAGTAGGCAAGAAGGCTACTTCTTTGAGTAAACATAGTACTATCTTCTGACTGGACGAAACAGTAGACAAGAAGGCTACTTCATTGAGTAAACATAGTACTATCTTCTGACTGGACGAAACAGTAGGCAAGAAGGCTACTTCTTTGAGTAAACATAGTACTATCTTCTGACTGGACGAAACAGTAGGCAAGAAGGCTACTTCTTTGAGTAAACATAGTACTATCTTCTGACTAGACGAAAAAGAAGGCAAGAAGGCTACTTCTTTGAGTAAACATAGTACTATCTTCTGACTAGACGAAACAGTAGGCAAGAAGGCTACTTCTTTGAGTAAACATAGTACTATCTTCTGACTGGACGAAACAGTAGGCAAGATGGCTACTTCTTTGAGCAAACATAATACTAGGTTCTGATTGGACGAAACAGTAGGCAAGAAGCTTACTTCTTTGAGTAAACATAGTACTATCTTCTGACTGGACGAAACAGTAGGCTAGAAGGCTTCTTCTTTGAGTAAACATAGTACTATCTTCTGACTGGACGAAACAGTAGGCAAGATGGCTACTTCTTTGAGCAAACATAATACTAGGTTCTGATTGGACGAAACAGTAGGCAAGAAGGCTACTTCTTTGAGTAAACATAGTACTATCTTCTGACTGGACGAAACAGTAGGCAAGAAGGCTACTTCTTTGAGTAAACATAGTACTATCTTCTGACTGGACGAAACAGTAGGCAAGAAGGCTACTTCTTTGAGTAAACATAGTACTATCTTCTGACTGGACGAAACAGTAGGCAAGAAGGCTACTTCTTTGAGTAAACATAGTACTATCTTCTGACTGGACGAAACAGTAGGCAAGATGGCTTCTTCTTTGAGCAAACATAATACTAGATTCTGATTGAACGAAACAGTAGGCAAGAAGGCTACTTCATTGAGCAAGCATAGAACAAGCTTCTGACTGGACGAAACAGTTGGCGTGAAGGCTAATTCTTAGCGACATATATACTACATGCATCTTATTGGACGATAACAGTAGGCGAAGAGACTTATTCTTCGAGCAAACATAATAATACTAGCTTCTGATTGGACGAAACTGTAGGCGAGGAGGTTTATTCTTAGCTTAGTGACACATATGATGCTAGCATCTAATGGGACGAAACAGTAAGTTAGGAGGCTTATTCTCAGCGGCACATATAATGCTAGCTTCTGATTGGACGAAGCAGTAGGCAATGAGGATTATTCTTTGAGCAAACATAATGCTAGCAACTGATTGGACGAAATAGTATGATAAGAGGCTTATTCCTAGCGACACATAGAATACAAGCATCTGATTGTTCGAACAAGCATGAAATGCTATCAACTGATTGGGCGAAACAGTAGGGAAAACATTTTTAAAAGTCAATAACTTGTACTATTCTGCACTTATAAGCCAAGTCCAAGAAGACTGCAATGTACTTTCTTTTACTTTACATGGTTATAATAAACGAACACTAAATATTTTAAAGTGACTTGGTCAAAATTATGCGCAAGAATATGACACAAATGTCCACACAATCTGCACTCCCTATGTATTCAACTTTTTTAATAATTTTCGAGCCAGTCGGCCTCATTTATACACACAACGTACATTACTTCATGCGTTTTCGGGAGTACCTGCCTACGATGTCGTTAAAACTGTTGAAACTTTTTTCAACATATATAAATCATATAAAACATATATAAAACATATAAAAATCTAGGGATCAGATGTTAAATATTATTCTAGTATTAAATGTGTTTCAACAAAGTTTTGTTGTTGTTGTTTTTTTAATAAAAAGCAAGCAAAATTTTAGGCGATACAACCAAGTGTCTTTATCTTATTCTGGCAGTCTTTGCGTCGTAGGATCAATACTGCCGTGATTACGTTTTAAACTTACTGATCTTCTCATTCTTGGGGCCAGGGCGATGGTTAGTGAACTATTCTGTAGTTTCTATACTCCTTGTTGTCTCTATATATAAATAAGTTATATAGATTGATAGTCTAAATCAGTATTTCAACAGCGTATTTGTAGTGCGTTTTTTGTTAATTTTGTTATTGTTGTTGTTGTTGTTGGAGGTGGTGGTGGTGGTGGTGGTGGTATGCATACAGGTATGATTATCATTAAACAATTAAATAAGACTTTGCAGTGGTAAGTAAAGGGTCCATAATTTAGCAGTATACATCATACTTTCACAGTGAAGTGGAATGAGTCTAATATGAATAGAAGACATAGTTATGACATTTCACGATAATTATCGATATTAGCGTACAGTGAGTGATAAACATGCTGCTTTGCAAAAATCAATTAATTTGGATATGCCCGGTCATTTGCGTCAAACGTTATGACGTTAGCATTTTAATTATCAGTTTACACTAGACTGTTAATAAATTTATCATGAATTCACATTATCTATAAACGATTTTTTTGCAGACAATTTAAACCAATTTCGATAAAATATGTCATCCAAAATGTTCTGTCATCAAAACCGCTGTTTTTGCATAGTTATTTTTCGGCTGTATTAGGTGAAATTGATGATATTGTCCACTGGAAAGGTTGACATTGTTTAATCTGCTGAACATACGATTTTTGTGAAAATTCAAAGGTAGGAATGGAACCAGGGGCGGATGGGGGAATGCATCTCCTCCTTCCCAATGGAACCAGGGGGCGGATGGGGGAATGCATCTCCTCCTTCCCAATGGAAACAGGGGGTGGATGTGGGAATGCATCTCCTCCTTCCCAATGGAACCAGGGGGCGGATGTGGGAATGCATCTCCTCCCTCCCAATTGAACCAGGGGGCGGACGTGGGAATGCATCTCCTCCCTCCCAATGGAACCAGGGGGCGGATGTGGGAATGCATCTCCTCCTTCCCAATGGAACCAGGGGGCGGAATTGGGAATGCATCTTCTCCTTCCCAATGGAACCAGGGGGGCGGATGTGGGAATGCATCTCCTCCCTCCCAATTGAACCAGGGGGCGGACGTGGGAATGCATCTCCTCCTTCCCAATGGAACCAGGCGGCGGATGTGGGAATGCATCTCCTCCCTCCCAATTGAACCAGGGGGCGGACGTGGGAATGCATCTCCTCCTTCCCAATGGAACCAGGGGGCGGATGTGGGAATGCATCTGCTCCCTCCCAATGGAACCAAGGTTCGGACGGGGAATGCATATCCTCCTTCCCAATGGAACCAGGGTTCGGATGGGGAATGTATCTCCTCCTTCCCAATGGAACCAGGGTTCGGACGGGAAATGAATATCCTCCTTCCCAATGGAACCAGGGTTCGGGCGGGGAAATGCATCTCCTCCCTCCCAATTGAACCAGGGGCGGATGTGGGAATGCGTTTCCCGCCGCCCACCAATCAGGTAAAAGAGTAGAGTTGTGAAAACACATACATATTAGCTGAAATACTGAGTTTTTAAAGTAGACGTTAAGAAAACATTATCATTCAAACATCTTATTTACCTTGCCAATGTTATCGTTATTAAATTATATTGGCATTGTTAGTGTTGTAACCGTCGTGTATGTTTATGTAATGTAATAAACTAAGTCATCATTTAAACTATTGTAATATGAATAGATATTACGTACGTGTATCCTTATATAGTTTATGTTCTTATGTTATAAGTTATTTACCAACTAAATTATTGTAATATGAATAGATATTACGTACGTGTATCCTTCTATAGTTTATGTTCTTATGTTATAAGTTAATTTACCAATTAAACGCTTGCAATAATAATAGATATCACATAAGTGTATCCTTCTATAGTTTGTTCTAATGTTATAAGTTAATTAACCAATAAAACTATTGTAATATGAATAAATATTACGTACGTGTATCCTCCTTCTATGGTTTGTGTTCTTATGTTATAAGTTAATTCACCAATAAAATTATTGTAAGAAGAATAGATATTACATAAGTGTATCCTTCTAAAGTTTGTTCTAATGTTATAAGTTAACCAATACAAGTATTGTAACATAGATAGATATTTCATAAGTATATCCTTTTATGGTTAGCATTCTTATGTTATAAGTTAATTCATCATTTAAGTTATTATTATAATAATAGATTTCTCGTAAATATACCAGTCTATTTTCTAATGTTATAAGCTAAGTCAAAATTCAATTTATTGTGATAAGCATAATTGTTTTTTTAAGTGTATCCATTTTGTTACTGAGATGAGTCAGCAAAAATACCGTAAGCAGTCCACATGCAGGTAAATCTGGTTAACATACTTACCCCTTGTTTTCCTCCATGTTACTACAAATAACAAATTGACTGAATAGGTCACATGTTTGTTTGTTTTTTAAAGATTGGTCTTAAATATGGCGGCCGATTTATGCATGCTCGTCTTTTTAAATGTCAAAAAAAACCCAAAAAAAAACCGAAGTACTCTCAAGACAGACTCGACAAATAGCACTTTTTTGTTTTGGCGTACAAAGAAAAGTTGAAGGCCACATTAAAAAACAACAAAGTATAAAAACGCCAAACGTTTCGTTATAACAATATATACAAAATGAATGGACAAAAAGGCGGAATGGCATAAACCAGCCACCATACTACAATTACCATTAAAGTTAACTTGCAAACTAATATTGCAATTTATTGCTTGCATTTTAATTTAAAAAATGGTTCAAACGGATTATTTCAAATGAGTTGAAACCATGATACCTTTGTGCGCCCCTTTTCACATCTAAAATTAAAATCGCACAACAAAAATCGCTTCCGTTCCGTTCATTTCGGTTCCTGTCGGTAATTAGGAAGATCGATAAACACAGCGCTTTTGCTAGAATGCAACATAATGTGATTTTTTTATTGGGCTACTGGTGGCTGTTGAATACTAATGCAGACGAACGAAAACGATTGTCAAGCGGTCACCAATAAGGAAAGCGGTTACCACTATAATCCTATTTCAAAATTCCGTATTTTTCTCAAGGGTACTCTAAACTGACAAACAACTAGGATGGTTAATGCTGTTCTTTTTTGACTCGGCATTTGCTGAACCCAGTAGTACAAAAGAAAATATTTGTATATATATTTCTTTTGTTAAAAAATACGTCGCCAAACAGCTGCGAAATCTTATGAATGTCAGCTACTTTTTATAATTACAAGATATACATGATTGTTGCATGCTACAATAAAATATACCGGAATTCTTTAGTTCTTTTCTTTGAAAAAGTTCTTACGGAACAGTTGCGATCTCCTGTTTTCGCCAGATACTTTGATGTCCCCTTAAAAATGCATTCCATAAGAGGCACAGAGCGTCGTCAATCTTTCAAGGTATGTTACGGATCATGTCACGATCTATGTTCTACTTATTCCGACTGAAACAATAACCTCAATAACGTGACACGATTTACTGCAACAGGGCACGGACATTGCAGATCGCGACTAATGTCGAACTCAATCGGATATTCCCATTGTTTAATGCCTCCCAGATTCCTAAAGGTGGTTCGCGATAACTAGTTTGCCGACCGGGGATATAAAACATAACACATGTAACATTTTATTACCCCTGCGTGTGGGAATTGAGGCATACTGTCTTCATAAACCCCAAGTAAAGTCTCCATAAATATTTTTTTACTCAACAGTCAAATAGTACAAACAGTGAAAATAAAAACGCTTTGAGTGTTCTTCGTCTGTAAATAACCAAAATGGGGATTTATGCTAAAAATAGATATCGACATCAGGGCGGATAACCCGGATGATGTTATAACGGGCTCTCAAACATAAGCAGTCACATGATATCTTAGTTTAAATAGCAAACTTTGCAGTGTGACTCAGATAAGAAAATCGTGTTTGTTATAACGAGAAGGGTTTTATGATTAAAATGTCACTAGTCGAGGGCATCATTAAAAAAAAAACTTTCGCAATATTTGTTCAGGTAATAATAGTGTTTATGGTTGTTTGAAAAACAAATGATCCAAACCATCGGATACAACCTTAATATATGGTGATAAGATCTTTATATGCTAGGCTTTAGAGGTTCTAATTCCTGAGTGTTAAAGGTGGTATCCGATAGTTTGCATACATCTTATATATATTACAATATCTGTAAATACGAAACTGGAATTCTGCTAAAAATAGACATTGACGTCACATCAGACGTGGATAAATTAAAACATAAGTGGTCACATGGTTTTTTTGGTTTAAATATAGCTAACTGTGCTGCGTGGCTCTGATAGGAAATGCAAGTTTGTAATGACGATTGTGGTGTTATGGTTCACTTTTCCGACAGGTGTAGGACATCAATAAACAGCATTTTACGAGATCTGTTTAGATAACAATGGTTTACTAAGGTGTATAAAGAAAATATTTTTGGTCCAAACTCGAATACCACCTTTAATCAAGACGCATTGATCGCTGCTGTTGCTAGTTTTCTGATCTTATTAAGGTAGGGCAAGTGTTCTCCATCTCATTCAATTATAGACTATCCTAATAAGGTAAACGTTGTTTTCGTCATTTTAATTTTTCCCTTCGACTATTGTCATGTGTCCATCAAAGAAGACCGGGAATAACAATATCTTGTTTTTATTTAATTTGTTTAAACAATAATTAAATAAATAAATCGTGCTAAGTTTGGTTCTTGTGATGTCAAAAGTTTTAACAAATCAAAACAATTGTTGTAAAAGTTATGTATATTTGGCAAAATCAACCTATAATACTCTATAGGCAAGTTAAAGAAACCGTAAAATAAATATATGGTTATATATTTGGAGTTTTCTTACTTCTAAAAAAGTGACATTTTCTTGTCTGAATGTTTTGAAAAGAAAACAAATGTCGATAACTTTAAAACTGGGTGGTGAATTTTGTAAAACTTTTGCATACTTACAGCCTTGAAATCTTACAACACGTCAATTGAGTTAATTTAACAATTAAAAATATATCTTTTACACTTTCTCTGTCTTATGTAGCATTTCGCTAAAAAAGCTGCTGCGATAACTATATAATATATATGTTATTTAAAATAACAATAACATGTAGTTATTACACATTCGTAATTAATCGAATAGATAATTTGGTCACTGTTTACTCTGACTTGTAGCTATGGGAAGCATGTCCATTTCGGCTGATTAGTTTTGTTTATATGATATTACATTGCATCGACACAACGTTGAGGCTATCGAGCCATGTGACTTTGTTGTTGTACATTGCATCAACACAACGTTGAGGCTATCGAGCCATGTGACTTTGTTGTTGTACATTGCATCGACACAACGTTGAGGCTATCGAGCCATGTGATTTTGTTGTTGTACATTGCATCGACACGACGTTGAGGCTATCGAGCCATGTGGCTTTGTTGTTGTACATTGCATCGACACAACGTAAAGGCTATCGAGCCACGTGGCTTTGTTGTTGTACATTGCATCGACACAACGTTGAGGCTATCGAGCCATGTGGCTTTGTTGTTGTACATTGCATCGACACAACGTTGAGGCTATCGAGCCATGTGATTTCGTTGTTGTACATTGCATCGACACAACGTTAAGGCTATCGAGCCATGTGGCTTTGTTGTTGTACATTGCATCGACACGACGTTGAGGCTATCGAGCCATGTGATTTTGTTGTTGTACATTGCATCGACACAACGTTGAGGCTATCGAGCCATGTGGCTTTGTTGTTGTACATTGCATCGACACGACGTTGAGGCTATCGAGCCATGTGGCTTTGTTGTTGTACATTGCATCGACACAACGTTGAGGCTATCGAGCCATGTGGCTTTGTTGTTGTACATTGCATCGACACGACGTTGAGGCTATCGAGCCATGTGGCTTTGTTGTTGTTGTTTTGTTTTGTTTAAAGTGGTATCCGACAGTTTATCTCTGTTTGCTAATCTTATACATGTATCTATCTATTTCCCCTTTTCTGTGAAATGTGCGCATAATTACTGCATACTTATACCTTAGTTAAGCGAACACTATTTATAACATTACCCCAGTTTTAACACAGTACAAATCGTGAAATATATTGCTTTTAATGTAGATTTCCAAATAAATAAATAAGCACTATGGGGATTTCAGCTAAAAGATTAGTACAAATAAATATCGACGTCAGATATGATTAGCCGAATGATCATGAAACGTGATTTCAAAAGTAAGTGGTCACGCGGTTTTCTTAGTTTAAAAATAGCAGTGGATCATTGGCTCGGACAGGAAATACCTTTTGTTATGACAGATGTGGTGTTATGCTTTACCTTAAATATTGATGGTGGGCACCGAAATAGCATTTCACGGGACCTCTTCATGTAACAATAATTTATTTGGATGTTTGAGCGAGAAAAATACTTGTCTTAACTTTGGGATACCACCTTTAACGAGCACAAGATTAACATAACCCAAATTTAATTGACGCTTGACAAGTTGACCGTAGACTCTTGACATATATACGTCAATGGAGTCTATTCAGATCATAAAGTAAATTGGTCAAAAAGGGAGCAATCGCAACGCCTCGGATAATACATGAATCACGGATGATTTTTCCCGGTGACGGAATTACCCGAGGATTTCCGATTGAAAAGGAGCGGTCTAGTAAATAATGTGTAACGTTTTACACTTTGCATATGCTTCCATGTGATAACGCATATAGAATATATTGCATGCTTTTTGTTTGTTTGTTTCCTTGTTCAAATTATTGTAGCAGAAATATTGTATTTAAAACTTTTGTATTCACTATTTAACATAACTTTAAATTTATATAACCACATGAATATTTATGCCGAATAAAGAAATTATTCGAATTGGTCACAGTTGGTCAAATTTGCATTTTAAGTTTGTTGTTCAATCAAGCAAAAGAACAATAAATGATGAAATTTTGTCTCAAATCACTACATTATACGTAAACATGTCGTCCTTGCGGTCTTAAGATTTAGAAAAACGTTGCGACGCTAATCAGCTGTTGTAGCCTTTTTAGCTCAACACGCAAATGTATTTCTCATGCTATAATATACTTCATGTGTATATACGTCATTTATAAACAATACGCTGATTGGCTGGATATTGACGCAATACTCATCGAGCTATACACATAAGATCAGTGGTAATAGGCTACTTAAAATATATTTGAAGTGCAGATTATGTGTTTCTTTTTGACATGTACCTTAGCAAAATTTGTGGCCAAGTCGCGTAAAAGCGAAATGGTCACAGTTTGGTGTATGCACATACTGTACATGACATAAAGAACACTTATTTAAATCACTGTGTCACTATTAAGCCAAGCAGCATACTGTTAATATATGACGTGAACGCATGACGTTTATTCACGCATGCGTAATTTGAAGCTATGAAAGGTCGTTGAGTGGCTGAACATTCGTGAAAACCGTGGCAACGTATATTACTAGGTTTTGTCCTTTTAAGCAAAGATAATAAGTTGTTAATTTGAACAACTGTGGCAAAATCGCTTATAATGGTGTTTCACTTCATAATGAGAGTGTCTTTAGCTTTCCTTAAACGTGTACTCGACAGTTTGCCTATATCAAATACACAAATGTCAATATCTTTGCTTTTAAGGATTTTGGCATAATTTCTGCATTACCTAATATTTTAGTCTAAGCAAAGATGATTTTGAACACTGCCTCAGTTGAAACGAAGTACATGTCATGCATAAATCGCTCGAAATTTAATCTTTCCAAATCTATAAATAGGCACGATGTCGACTTATACTAAAATATATATAACGACTTCAGAGCGGATTAGCCGGATATTATATATCGTGATTTCAAAACTAAGTAGCCTAGTCACGTGTTTTTCTTTGTTTTAAAAAGTCAAACTGTGCTCTGTGGCTCAGATAGGAAATTTGTTTATGTAAATATTAGTAGGGCTTTATGTTCAGTTTTTACATAGTTGTAGGACATCAAGCAGCATTTTGGGGGATCTTTTAGGTAACAATAATTTATATGGTTGTTTAAGAAAAAAAAAGTTCCAAAACGTCGAATACCTCCCATAACATGGTTTATATCCATATTTAAAAATTAATCAAAATATATGGATTTGCTATAAATATACAACCTTAGATCTATGCCACTTAGAAATACCTCGTGGGATCTCGCTCGGTATGTGTTACATGTGCATATCGGATATTTTCTCCTCTCGCTCCTATAAACGCCATATTTGGGTGTCAATGTCGTCACCGGCGGTGCGGTTGGCGGGAGGTGGCCTCAAGTACTGCTGATGGTTTTTGAAAACAGCTTCTTCTGTTGCTTCTTCTGCATGTTTTTCCGATTATTTCCTCGGTGCCTTAAAAGTCTGCAAAGAACCTGGCACATCAATGTATATCAACACACGAGAAACCGAATTTCGTTTGCAAATATGTTGATGAATCGGTCACATCGTTTTGTCGGTGCAGTAAATCCAATTTGCTAATGATTTTGTCACAGTAAAGATGGTTTTCTGTTAAATATCTTTATAACATAGTTTTGTCGGTGCAGTAATTCAAATTTACTGAAGATTTTGTCACAATAAAGATGGTTTTCTGTTAAATATCTTTATAACATCGTTTTGTCGGTGCAGTAATTCAAATTTACTGAAGATTTTGTCACAATAAAGATGTTTTTCTGTTAAATATCTCAATAACATCGTTTTGTCGGCGCAGTAATTCCAATTTACTAAAGATTTTGTCACAATAAAGATGTTTTTCTGTTAAATATCTCAATAACATCGTTTTGTCGGTGCAGTAATTCCAATTTACTGATGATTTTGTCCCAATAAAGATATATTAGTGTTAAATATCTTCATTGAACCGTTCTGTTAGCAGTTAAATCCAATTCATTGAGTATACCTTACTGTTCATCTTCTGCCCTTTCTCCATTTTGTTAAAACTTGTTATTATTCTTCTAATTTAAGTTTTAATTTTGCACTATTTGCGCTTAATTGCAGTGTGTGAATTATTGTGAACGGTATTCAATCTTGGGACACAATGAGAAACTTATCGCCCCATTGTGATTGAGAGGGTACGAGGTATTTAATTAAAGGTCCTGTCCGACCAATAGGAAAAAACAAATAAATAAATGTTTAAAAAGGCACAGCTACAATGGATTTCATTATACTGCAACTCTTTATAATCTCGTTTTTCGCGCGATTTTCGCAGATTTTCACGAATAAAATAAGTTAGAAATTTAATAAAATCCAAACAACGAACTATAAAATTTAAGTCATCTGGCTAGAACCCTGCACAACGCATAATGAAATCAATAGCTCATAATAAATGTAAACAAAATTAACAACAATAAAACACCAAAAAAAAAAAAAATGCAAAAATAACATAAACTATGAGAATTCTAATGTGTGGTTTATGACTTTTAAAATACGAAATCCCCTTGTAATTTCAAGACGGGAGAACTTCAAAGTCATGAAACCTCCAAATAAGTTGAATAATCAGAAGACAATAACTTCAACGCCATGTTGTACAATTACGGCACCTTTTTTGTTATATTGTCGTTTTTGCAAGCGTGTGAATTTCGTGTATTTTAAAGATGTTTTTTTAAGCTTTTATGTACCTTTTATGTACCTATCGGGACAGTACCTTTAACAAATTATATGCATGATATCCACTATTTAAATTCAATAGTTGTTGGGTCATGTATCGACTGGTGTCGGAATATGTAATGATCTCCTGTTTATAGCAGGGACGGGCGGGGTGGGGGTGGGGTGTATTTGGCACTGCTTTGTCTCCTTTTGATTGTGTTCACCGTGCAAGCTGGCTATATGGTGTTATCTGTCTAATGAACTACAATTCCTGCCTGGGAAACAATGGCCTAGGGGTAGGAGACCGCTGCCACAGGAACTCGTGTCCGTGACCCGTGGAATAAATATTGGCATAGTATGCGAAAGGTAAATTATATATTTGTAGTGATTGTTTAGCATGCAATTTAATGAGCACTTTAATTATTACGCGTTGCTTTGTGTTTTAAAAAGGAGGTTATCATCATCATCATCATCACCATCATCATCATCATCATCATCATCATCATCACCATCATCATCATCATCATCATCATCATCATCATCAGCTTCATTACCAGCATCAACATTAACATCATCATATCACCATTCATATCACCCATCTTCAGCAATAACACGACACATTCAAAAACACGTATGTTTTGGGATTGGGATAAGCCGGCATTTTTGCTGATACTGTGCAGCGACATTTCTATCATTATAGCACAGGGGCACTTATGAGGTGCCGAGGGACTGAACCCGGCCGGTCCATTATACTGACACCGACGAGTCGGGCGTAATGCTGTCCCCTTAGCCCCGAGCGTTAGGAGGGAAGCCACTACTACCAACTTTAAAGTCGTTGGTTTGACCCGGCCGGGATTTGAACCCACGACCTCCCGATCCGCAAGCCGACGCTCTACCACCTGAGCTATTGCGGTCACTCGTATGTTTTGTCTATTGACCTGCCATTATCAACATCTTGGTCCTTTCCGTAAACGTGTACGCACTCGCCTGTCCGATTTAAAGATCCCGGTTCGGAACCCACATGCTGCATTCTTTTTTAAATAATGAGTTTGATCATTAGAATTGGGTTTTTCCGTGTATTGTAACAAAAACAGATATTATCTTGTAAATATGGTATTGGTGTGGGTGTGGGATTGGTAGCGGGGACAGTTTAAAACGTTTACACAAACTGATGAACATGACCGTTTGGTATGGGTGCATTTGGGGTAGGAAAATTCCAACAAATATACTAACAAACAAAGAAATTAAGATCTAATATGTGAAGGTGATGAATACCGTAAACATGATAATCTACACTTCAATTTGGATCTCTTAAATATTCAAATTGTCAACATACATAAATTATACCCCAAATTGTTTGCATTATTTTTTTCTACCTTTGTGTGTGTAAAATAATACTTATATAACAGCCTCTTTATCAGAAATATTATCATGAAAACAGAAGTAATCGGTCGTTGCACTTTGATTTTCATCCAAATGGATTAACATCGCCTCAAGAAATATAATTGCAAAAATCACTTCCTGTCTTTAAAGGCGACACTTTGCATTACAGACCTGTCAAGTAAACAAGTCCACGGACTCAATATTGAACACCAGGCACCCTGTTCTTGATTGGAAATGAAAAATTTTATTCTGCAGTTTGCTTTCTTTTCATTCCCAACGTAAATTTCGAGTGAAGTTTCGAGTGAAGACCGCAATACTAATGGCAAAATACAGTGGTCGATTCATTACTCTCATTTCGGACATTTTAAATTTACACTACAAATCAGGAGCGGATCCAGAAAATTTTTCTGGGTGGAGGTGGGGTGTGGGGTGGTGGTGGTATTGAATCAAGATCCATTCAACTTTATCGCAGTAAATACTGGATATATATATATATATATATATATATATATATATATATATATATATATATATATATATATATATATATATATATAATGATGAACCTAACTTCGACTTAAGCAGTCAACAGACAAAATTTACTTTAAGAGCTTAGCATTTTTTAAGCTTACATGTATGTGTTTTCACAACTCGTACTCTTACCTGGTTGCTTTAATATGCATATGTGAGGAAGTACATTTTGCGAAACAATAACTCAAAGTGTTCATTATTTCTAAATCTATAAATAACCACGAACGTGATCTCTGCTAAAATAGATACTGCCGTCAGAGCGAACACGATCTCAAAAGTAAATTGGTTTTCTTAGTTTAAAAATAGCTATCTCTGCAGCGTGGCTCTGATAGGAAATTCCTGATTGTAATGACGATCGGGGTGTAATGCTTCACTTTCCCCTCAGATCTAATGCATCAATGAACAACATTTTTTATGACCTTTTCGGGTAACATTGACTTATTTGGTTATTTGATTATTAATTATTTGGTCCAAATTGTCGGCTACCACCTTTAACAAGCAAATGGTTAAATTGTCATCAGAAATCGAACAAGATTAAGAAGTGGTTTTGTCTGGCGATAACTGTTTTTAAGTACATTTAGATTTTAGTTACTACGAATGTTTTATAATGGAGGGTGCCTTATTTATAGTTAGGGGGCGCCTGTAGCTTAGCGGTAGATTCGCCGGCTTGTAGCTCCTCTGACAGCTTAGCATTTAAAAGCGTTGGTTTAAGTCCCGATTTAATGTAGGAAAAGTCTTCCAGTGCCGGTGGTTCTACCTAGATATTTGTCTGGGATTTTTCTGTTGGTCGCTGCGATGCATTAAAAATACATATAAAGTTATCATTGAACGTTTTGACAAGAAACAAAGGAATGGTCTGATACATTTTTAACAATATTTTGTTATTATACAAGATCATAAGGGAAATTTTAGGTACACTAATGAAAAATAAACAGATTTTATCTAGTACCTATATTTTTGTACCTAATACTAAAAAATACTATTTCGTCACAGTACTCTGGTATTTGTGACTACCCTGATATTTTGGAAGCATTTATGCGACTTTTAACATGAGCCAGTCACGTGACTTTTTCTATATGAAAATATTATAAATAAGCACAGTCTCTAAAGGAATTATAAGTTTACAGAATATGTTGTCTCAGATTCTAGACTCCCCTCTCCGGATGAGTTACATATCCGACTGTCTTCATCGTCGTAAGCCGTCACCTCTAAACGAATCCCACACGCTGGCATCGTTGACTTACAATCGACTTCACGGTTAGCTGCCGCGCTTTCTGCAGTCTCATTTTTAACCTTTGAAAACGATTCGGCGTCCACCTTCACGTCGTCAATCTGTACCTTCATAGCTTTAGCCCACCGCGCAGAAAAATCAAGTGCACTTTTATTTTCGGAAACTCCTTGCGAAGATGCACCAGAACACATTAAAGTATCAATAGTTGATGAATCAAATGAATCAGATAAGCTATTGAATGTTGGTCTGCCACCGTTTTTAGTTTGCTGTGTACCTGGAGTAGTGTTAGTCGGGCATTTAGACTTTGACTCCTCCAACCGATGCTTTGTTCGCTCTTGCTCTAGCTTAAAGTCCGGATGTATGAAGGGCACGATATTCAACACACCCTTTGCTTTTAACTGTTCTGTAACGTGGCTGTCTACACCAATAGCGACGAACAACAAAATGATACCAATGACTAGAATAACTGGACCTATGATTCTAAAGTACTCTCTGTACGTAAAGAACACAGTGCCGTCGCTGATTGACCGTATTGTCGCACCGAACAGCATTACGATTCCCGCGGCGATAAGTCCCCCAGCTGGAAAATACAAACATTTGGCATACTTAAGTTTTCTCTTCGAATCCATTTGTTTGCGGATCTGTTTCCGCCTATCTCGACGTATTTTGTACTCCTGTTCTTTTTTCCAGTCGTCGGTGTTCGTGTGCAGGAAATGCTCCTCGATCTTCTTCTGTATGTTGGAGTAACTGTTGTTAGAGCTGGAGCAAAGAGGAAAATATTGGCATTACATTCACATGTCCTCCTGGTACATACTAGCACTAGATCATTCTAAAACACATCATTTGTGAAAAATAAAGGAACGACATCCCTAAACATCGAGCAAACAAAAATCAATGCGCTGAACGCGCTGTTTTGGATGTGCTAGTTTTAGAGTATTACGTTTTCATTTTGTGAAATTTATAAACTTAAAAGAATGAAGATAAAAAAAGTAAACAGCTTTGTTCGTACTTGAAAATGTTATGAAGTATATAACAAATTAATGATAGTTACTCTGAAATTTTTCAAACTAATTACACCGCTTCAAAATGGTCATCATTGTCGTCTGGCAAATTGGCATTGTCGTCTGGCAAATTGGCAATAAATCAGAATTGTTTTTGATTGTCGACTATACATGCGCTGTGTTCAGGCACCGACAGGTCAGGCAAAGGTCAGCTCTGCCACTTTTTGGTCCGCAGAGAAAAGTTTACAAATGGTAAAATCCTAGAGAGATAAATGCTTCTTTTCTGTCCAATAAACGTGATTAATCAGGTAATAGGAGAATTATAACTGGCCAAAGCTTACCCGTATTTACTTCTGTTTGTTCAGACATTGTTCAAACATTGTAAACATAAGAATGTCAAAGAGAAATAAAGGTACTTTTAAACGTAGGTTTTCTCCGATAGAATGCTATATATGACCTTACTACCACCACCACCACCACTACTACTACTTCTACTTCTACTACTGCTACTACTACTACTTCTACTTCTATTACTGCTACTACTACTACTACTACTACTACTACTTCTACTACTGCTACTGATACAGATACTACAACAACAACAACAACTAGTACTACTACAACTAAAAATACTACTATTACTACCACTACTACTAGTATTTCTACATCTGCTATTACTATTATTACTACAACAACAACAACTACTACTACTACGTACTACTACAAATACAACTCCTACTGCTACTACTACAAGTATTGCTACTACTCCTATTATTATTATTACTATTACTACTGCTAGTATTACTACAATTACAACAACAACTACTACTACTTCTAGTATTACTACTACTACAACTACTACTAGTACTACATCTACTACTCATCCTATTACTCCCCCCGCTCCTCCTCCTCCTCCTCCTCCTACTGCTTTTACAACTGCCACGTGCACTAGTACTTGGTTTTGGTTGAATTCGCACTTTTTTAATTTTCGCTCAGTAAAGCAAAACTTTGTAAAACCACGCCAAATAATGAATAAGAATATTACCTCTGTTCACAAGACCACAACTACTTCTACTACTACTACTATGGAAATATGATATCTTTCAAAATAGTTTGATTTCTAAAGGTTTAAAGAATCAAACGAGTTGCGACGCTTTTAAAATCACATCGGCCTTTGCTCTAAATGGGACTACTTTTGTGACAGACGTAAAAACAAAGATGGCAGCTCACTAAGCGGTATGAAGCCCATTCTATACATAGCGTGTGACGTCACTACGTTAAAGTCATCTTTATACTACGACTCGTAACTCACCCAAAATTTGAGATTTGTGCTTACATAAAAAATAGTTCCGCGTAGGAAATACGTTCGATTATAATATTCATTGAATTAAGATAAATGACTAAACAACCATATTCTAAGGCCTTATTCTATGTCCAGAAACTTTTAAAGTCTTGATATTTATAGATAAATGGAAAAAAATACGATAAGCAAGTTTTGCTACTTTCGCTTTCGTTAAACAGTAATGTGTCCATTATACATAGCGTGTGATGTCACTACGTTAAAGTCTGGACCGTTTACAAAATTTAGTTCAAAATGTTTGCATGAAACATATTTTAACCATAAGAATGTATAAAAAATGCCAAAAATAACCTGTTGTATACCATTTCTTACTTGTTTTGTTCATTTTAGCAATCACTTCCGTATTCATAACAGCCATGTTGAAGAACTACTTTACCCACAATACACCGAGTGCAATCACACAGGTCATTTTGACCGTGTGTTGACGCAACGGTATGAAGCCTGTAAAACTTCAATTTGTGGCGGCTTCAATTTTAAATCATCCAAGTTTAATTTACCCAGCGCAGCAGACATGCAGCTGTCAAACGCTGCCATTGTTCATGTTTTGTGCGAACTACATTTTAGGCATATTCTTCTTCCGACTTCCGGCGAACAAAACGATCGTGATATTTGTAAGTATCATTGCACCAGATACATCCGAGGGAAGATTGTCCCGAGGACGGAATTACCCGAGGAGTTCCGATTGACCAGCCCCCTTCACCGCGTGTGTTCGAATTCCATTCGGGGAGAAAAACTTTCATGTGGGGATGTCTTCATGCTGACATGCGTTGCACCTATTGTACCTATGTGCTCAGACATTTGTCTTTGGTCAGTCTACACCAATAACTGGACGTCGCTATAATGATCATAACTATGTCGTTGTGATGTATCTAAAAACATAAACAAACACCTCCAGTCGCATTCAAAGTTCAGATTCTATAACCATAATCCTCCAGTAAGAACAAAAAAACGACCACAACTAAGCGATTCATTACACTCGCCAGGCTATGAAAACCTGACGTTAGAATCTATTACGGCACATTTTTAAATCCGATTGTTTTCTTAATCCGATTGTTGTAGTGTATGCAAGTTTCATTCATTAAAGGTCTCCTATTGTTTATGAAAATAAATAAGCGACAATAACCAATAACTTAAGGAACAGTGCCTATTAATCCTTAACCAGCTCAGAACGACTTGAACAGGTTTTGCTTGGGTAACCAGGCATGGATCCAAGAGGGTGGGGAGGGGGATGCACCCTCATCCCCGAACAACAAGGTAAAAAAGTAGAGTTGTGAAAAAACTTACATGAAAGTTCAAAAAATAATAAGCTTTTATAGTAACATTTTGTCTGTTAACTGCTTAGGTCGAGGTAAGGGTCACTAACTCTGTGTGTGTGTCTGCGTGTATTGTATATATATATATATATATATATATATATATATATATATATATATATATATATATATATATATATATATATATACACACAGAAAGGGACACTAAAGTCCGGGTGAATATCAAAGTGATCCTCTTTTGTAGGAATTACATTATTACGAGAGAAGGAAGCTGTATTTATAGAGTGTACAATATTAAAGAAAGACAAGAAAGATCTTAAAAGATATGCGGCGTTGGTAAGCCATCATTTAACTGACACATTGTTATCGTGTTTATGTTTTATAAAAACTAAATTTGCAAGAACAAGGGCATCAAAAAAGTATACATTTTTACACCAGTCGCTCGTTCCATCTTCATAATTTTTGAAGTTCCTTACGTAATAGACACTATAAAATTTACGAAGCAATTAGACAGTGCGGGAGTGAACGATTTGTGGCTTATGACAGAAATTAAGTTTAAATGAATGTAGGATCAAGTGACGTTTTATGCAATTTACACACTAATATTGTACAGAATGGATTTAACATGGTTCATGACCTAAATAACTGTTGAAATAAATATATATCCACCGAGGACGTTCAATAGAAACATTACGGAATATGATGCTATTTGTAATTTCTACCAATGGGAATCACTCTGATATTCATTCTGGCTAGCTTTGCTTCAACATCTGTCAATCGGAACTTCTCGGGTAATTCCGTCCTCGGGACAATCATCCCTCGGATGTATCTAGTGCAATGAAACTTGAAAAAAACATGAACAATGGCATCGTTTGACAGATGCATGTCTGCTGTGATGGGTAAATTAATATTTGATGATTTAAATTTGAAGCCGCCACAATTTGAAGTTTAAAGGTATCGTACTGTAGTCAGCTGTCATCCGAGCTGCCACCATTGTTTTGACGTCTGTCACAAAAGTAGTCCCATTTAGGGAAATGGCCGAGGTGATCCGACTATCCGACTACCTACATACACCCGAGAGATGATTCGTGAATTATCCGAGGTGTCCCAATTGAACATTTTTAAGTAGGTCATAAGTGAAGTTACGCCGAAAAAATACTCTTTTTAGTGTGTTATATTTAGTTCGTACACCCTTTTTTTGTTGGTAAAGATTTTAGTTAATATACATCACTATTGCATATACACCACGCTGTTTGAAGCCTTATTAACGCCGCATATCGATGGATCAATGAGAACCCGACCACCTTAATCCAAAGGCAAAAAAATTCTGTCTACGAAAATGTTCAATCATAATAAATCCATATAAGGAAGAAAAAATCCATATAGCAAATGAAAGAAATCAGTGTTTTATTAAAAGACAAGGTAAAAATTATTTTTTTTTCAATCCACTAATGAAAAATAATAAGCTTTTAACCCACTCATGTGAAATATGGAAAACTTAGATACCTGATTCGCCTGTTTTCTTTGTTTTTGATATACATCGGAGAGATCAGTTATGATCGTTATAGCGACGTCCAGCTATTTCGGTGGAGGAAGACTCCAAACAAATGTCCTTAGTAGAACCACCGGCGCACCCTAAGTTAGATAGAAGACCTTACCACATTAAAAACTTCGCCCCGAACGGGACTCGAACCCAGGCTAAACGGTCAGAGTGACCCATCCTTATCCCTTTTTAAATATATAAACTGACGGCGACATGTTAGGTCCTTTTTGACACTTTCCACGAATCTCACGAATGCCACAATACATTTTAGGATTCTTAATATTTTAAAGGTTGTTTGGACTTGCACAAATATTGTCAAACATTCACCTCGCTTTACAAGAATATAATACGAATACCCGGAAACGCTTACGAATCAATGGCGATATTAATTCATGAATATTCCCGAAAATATGCTTCCACTTTTTGTTTGAGTTTGGAAACGAAAGAATGTTAAAAAAAACTCAAAACAAATGCACCCCTGCTCAAGAATTTTAAGAACTGTTTACAAATATTTACAAATCTGTTCACGAACTTAAATACTATGTCATGGCGCTTCGTGAAGCTGGTGGTGTAATGGGAAATCAAATCGGAACACCTCGGATAAATCACGAATCATCTCTCGGATGTATGTAGATAGTCGGATCATCTCGGCAATTTCCCTAAATGGGACTTCTTTTGTGACCGACGCCAAAACAAAGGTGGCAGCTCGGGTGACAGCTCACTACAGTACGATGCCAGTAAAACTTTAATTTGCGGCGGCTTTAAATTTAAATCATCCAATTTTAATTTACCCAGCGCAGCAGACACAAAGCAGTCAAACGATGCCATTTTTTAGGTTTTGTGCGAACTACATTTAAGGGACATTCTTCCGACTTCCGGCGAACAAAACGACCGTGATGTCTTGAACTATAATTGCACCAGATACATCCGAGGGATGATTGTCCCGTGGACGGAATTACCCGAGGAGTTCCGATTGGTGTGAAATGATGGAACTTTTAGTGGTGTATATACCGAACGCTGCTTTTGGAGCTGTTCTGTCGATTCAACAACGGAGCATTGGGGCTATTCTGTCGATTCAACAGCGGAGCACTAGACCCTTGAGCTGGGCGTGGTTTCTTCCCACCGACTTGAGGGGACAGAAACTTCTTGGGACCGAAGTCCCTGCTGTACCGCCGTGCATCGTTCTGCTGCAAGTTTGCCCACATCTGCAAAACAGTTCATAAAACATAAAATACAATACAGTACAATAACGGTGGATGAAAAAGACACCAAAAATAACACACAGTGCAGCAGGATAATCTAAAAAATCAAGAAATACAATAAATAAAAAGATTCATGTTGATATGGATATATCATAATATACAAAAAGATTATATATGACCAAGTGCTTATGCGCATTGCAACATTAACAAAAGTGGTAAGACTTTGTTTCTTCATTTTTAACCATTTTCATGATGATGCATCGCAATATAATATTGTAAGCCAAGAAGTTATTCCTTATATGTTGATACATTTGTATATTCCGGTATATTGCAATATAATGAACGAGTACTGACTGTTTTGCCTCATAGTCAATAGGAACACCTCGGATAATTCACGAATCATCAGATGTAAGTAGTCGGATCACCTCGGCCATTTCTCTAAATGGAACATCTTTTGTGACAGGCGTCAAAACAAAGATGACAGCTCGGATGACAGCTGACTACAGTACGATGCCAGTGAAATTTATTTTTTTGCCGCTTCAAATTTAAATCGTCCAAGTTTATTTTACGCATCGCAGCAAATACACAATTGTTAAACGACGCAATTGTTTGCGTTTTGTGCGAACTACATTTTAGGCATATTCTTCCGACTTACGGCGATCAAAACGATCGTGATTTCTGTAAGTATTATTGCACCAGATACATCCGAGGGCTGATTGTCCCGAGGACGGTATTACCCGAGGAGTTCCGATTGGCCTCATAGTATGATGCAGTACGTAGTAGGCATTATGCCCTCGTTTAATCAGGTGTCTTAAATAGGGTCTTATCTTAAGTTGGGCGTATATCCACAAAAGTTAAGTCTGACCGTTTAATGTACTATTCAAAACATAAAACCGCCAGCGATTTAAGCTTAGATTGATACAACGCATTTAAGACACAGTCGTAAGTATCTGTGGTCTTACGATTTTTTTCCCTAAGACCAGAAATGTTGATAAAACGGGGGCTATGAGTGACATTTAAATCTGGATTTTTTAAAAACAATTGAATGCCCATCAAACATCCTTTCGAAAATGCGTTTCAAAATTTACAACACGACGCACTCATCGGACCTTTATATGATAAGCATTTAAGTATTTCATCGAAACCATATATTGGCTTAATTCGGTGTAGGAACACCTGGTGATGTTTATATATTCATGCCTTATTACGTCCGCAAAGCAAACCTGCTCCATTTAGTCCATGTTTTGTAATGGGTGAGGTATTTACATTGCGACTTTCAGATTTCAAGGTCATATAACTTCGGGTTTAAATCCATCTTAAATATAGAAACGGACCTGTCAGACGGCATAATCCGCTTCCACGTAGATTTACAAAGCCTAACTCATATTGTACTAAAATTCATCCGAGAAAATATTGTCATTTTATCCATTCCCAAAATAACCATTATGAAAAGATAATCTTATTTTTTGTAAAACCATATGAAGTTATATTAAATATATATGTAATTTTGGTATGGACTACAGAGGTGGTGATATGGACCATGGACATGGTGGTATGGACCACGGATATGGTGGTATGGACCACGGACATGGTGATATGGACGAAAGACATGGTGATATGGACCAGATATTTTGGTATGGACCACAGACGTGGTGATATGGACCACAGACATGGTGATATGGACCACAGACATTTTGGTATGGACCACAGACATGCTGATATGGACCACAGACATGGTGATATGGACCACAGACCTGGTGATATGGACTAGACATTTTGGTATGGACCACAGACATTGTGGTATGGACCACAGATATGGTGATATGGGCCACATGCATTTTGGTATGGACCACAGACATTGTGGTATGGACCACAGACATGGTGATATGAGCCAGACATTTTGGTATGGACCGCAGACATGGTAATATGTACCACATACATTTTGGTATGGACCACAGACATGGTGATATGAACCACAGACATGGTGATATGGACCACAGACATGGTAACATGGACCACAGACATGGTGATATGGATATGGATATGTACCAGTGAGCTATTGCTATGTACCATTGAGCTAGTCTTATGCTCCAATGAGCTATTGGTATGCGCCACTGAGCTATTGCTATGTACCAGTGAGCTATTGCTACGTGCCAGTGAGCTAGTGGTATGCTCCAGTGAGCTAGTGGATTACTCCAGTGAGCTAGTGGTATGCGTCACTTAGCTATTACAATGTACCAATGAGCTAATGGTATGCCCCAATGAGCTAGTGGTATGTATCAATGAGCTAGAGGTATGTACCAATGAGCTAGAGGTATGTGCCAAGGAGCTAGAGGTTTGAAGCAAACAGTGAGCGGTTTGACCATAGAGGTAGGTGTGTGCACCAAAGAGCCCGTGATACGTTCCAAATAGCTAGTAGTAAGCAACACAAGGCTAGCGAGAGACACCAAAAACTAGTGATAGACACCCAAGAGCTAGTGGTTGCACTAAAGAACTAGTGGTTTATACCAAAGAGATAGTTTTATGTACCGAAGACCTACTGATATGCTCGTAAAAGTGTTTGGTATGCACCAAAGACAAAGTTGTATGTACCAAGCAGCTAGTGTTTTGCACTAAAGAGCTAGTATTATGCACCATAGAGCTAGTAGCATGTACCAAAAGGCTAGTTTTGATGTACCAGAAACACTTATGGTGCCAAACAGCTATTCGTATGCTTCAAAGCTCTAACATTTTGCGCCAAAAAGCTAGCGTTATGTAACACAGAGCTAAGTATATGCAACAATAAACTAGTGGTATGTTCAAAAGAGCTAGTGGTAAGCACTCTAAAGCTTGTGGTATGCACGAAAGAGCTAATGGTATGTAAAAATACTAGCTATGTACCAAGGAGCATTTGGTATGCACTACAAACCTAGTGGATTGCACGATAGAGCTAATAGTATGTAAAAATACTAGCTATGTACCAAGGACCAAGTTGTATGTACTAAAGAACTTGTGGTATGCACTAAATAGATCGTGTTATGCGCCAAAGAGGTAATGATATGTACCAAAAAATGGTGGCATGCACTAAAAAGCTAGTGATATTTACCAAAGATCTAGTGGTATGAACCAAATATCTAGTTTTATGCATCAAAGATGTAGTGACATGCACTAAAGTGATAGTGGTATGTACCAAGGAGCTAGCGATGCACCAAAGAATAGTGACAAGCAAAAAAAAGCTAGTAGTATGCACCAAAGAGCTAGTGGTATGTATCAAAGACCTAGTGGCATGCACCAAAGTGATAGTGGTGTGTACCAAACAGCTAGCGATGCAACGAAGAATTAGTGACATGCTCCAAAGAGAAAGTGGTATGTCTCAAAGACCGAGTGGTATGCAGCAAAGATCTAGTGATATGTACAAAAGAGCTTGATGTTTGCACAAAAGAGCCAGTGGTGTGCACCAAAGAGCTAGTAGTATGTATTAAAGAGCAAGTGGTTTGTTCCAAAAAGCTAGAGGTATGTACCAAAGGGTTAGGTGTGTGTACCAAAGACCTAGTGGTATGCTCCCACGAGTGAGTGGTATACACTTAAGTCCGTGTTGTAAACATTAAAGAGTTATTTGTATGTACCAAAGAGCAGGTGATTTGTACCAAAGAGCCAAAGGTATATAACAACGGGTTAGAGGTTCGTAACAAAAACATAGTGGTATACACCAAAGAGCCAGTGGTATGTACCAAAAATCCAGGGGTATAAACCAAAGATCTAGTAATATATACCAATGTGCAAGTGGTATGTACCTAAAAGATAATACTAAGCACCAAATATGTAGTAGTATTTACCAAAGATCTAGTGGCAAATTATATGCTTGGGACCAAACGCAAGATATAAAATGAGGATAGAAAATCAGACAATGACACAGAAATTATTTGGACACAAAGGTTAAGTATGTCAGTAGGCATGAGCTTATTTCTCTTGTCAGTCCAGCGAAATGGATCACTTACCTGAAACGCGTACAACGACAAACGCTTTATTAAACAACACACTAAACACATTACAGGAAGATGACACACAATCCAAACAGAAAACGGATACTTACTGCGCGCTTACCTGTCGACGATAAAAATAAATCAATCGATTGTCAATATCGATATTACTTCTGCGTCGTCTCAGATATCCGATCAGTACATATATCAGAATTGTGTTATTTACTACTGCCCTCATTCAATTCACTAAATGTCATAAAACTGTCCTTAATGAATGCCTCTAGTCCACTGGGGGTTACACTACATCGCGAAACCCCAATACCACACAGTAATTGAATCTTTTGAAGACACGCCCTATGGGCTACAGGTGATTAGAAGACAGCAAAAGATTATTATCGAGACTTGGATGAAGAGCCCCTGTAAATATGGCTCCTCTTTGTCTAAACCAACAGCCTTGCTGTGGTTTTCTTTTTATGTCGATCCTCCGTGAACTTGTGCAGTTTACTTTTCGTAATCCCCGATCAGGTAGGAAAACCCGTAAAGGTCCCATTAATGTTAAGATAAACACACTTGCTACACAAAAGGCCAATCACAGTTTAGTTTCTGTGAGCAAACAACACTGAGTATTTGACCTAAACTATTACAAAACTGTGACAAAGTTAAGAAGATTAAGTTTGATTAACATATCCGTAAATTTTTATTGCATTCATATTAATGTATACTAACGGGGGAACGACGTTCAATGACTCGGCGAGAGAGGTGCCGTTCCTATACATGAATTGTAAAACGCTGGGTTAAAAGAGAGAAAAATAATAACGCTTCTTACTTTACGATTCTTTTGCCCAAAAACAAACTTTTGAAAGCCACAAAGTGAAAGATAAAATTAAAATATATTTAGATTATACGAGTACTTTTCTGAAATAATGATTATTGTCTTGAGGTATGAAGAATTAAAGTGTTGCAACGGTTTTGAACTATTTTTTAGCTATTTAAAGCTTATAAAATCTATGAAAGCTCCAAACTGCACATGCCTGGATATACGTCAAGTACATAAACCTGTAATAAACAGTTTCACTGACGGCACTAGTTACGGGAGGTCCCGGGTTCTATCACTGCCCGCGACATACCAAGTTATGTTAAAATGGTAGTGGCATAGCCCCCTTGTTAACGCTCAAGAAATATAAGGGTAGTTCCACGACTGGTTGGCCCGGTGTCAGGATAATTTGACTGGGTATAGTGTTAAGCCCGGTGTTCACGGCATGCTATACACAGTGAAGGCAGCACCATATCTGCTTTAAGTTGACATTGTGTCCAATTAACTGAAATAGTATTGGTGGGATGATATACCCAATAAACAAACAAAATTGCATGGATAAGGCTGTGAATGTTTGAATAAACGTGAATTGCGGATCACGTAGTTATATGTTCGGTAAACCTTCACAAAGCTGCTTTAATTCACATGAAGACAAAGACTGCAATAGCAATTATTGAAAACGATTAACAAAACGTAGCACAATGACCTGATGACCTCACATGAAGGAACTTCCGATATGACCAGTCACGGCTGACCGATTTAAAACCAGTATATGTACTGTTAAAAAGGTGATAGAACTTATTTTGTTGTTAATTGGGTTTATCGTCTCACCAACATTATTTCAATCGCTGGTCGTAATACATGATAATATTTACATACCTTTTATGTTCTCTTGGGGTTTACTTGTTGGTGCTTTCAATTCAGTATAACTTAAATTTCCTTTTAGTATTTATAGTTTCACTTTTATTTTGAGCTATAGTTTTTCAATTAACTTATCAATAAGAATAGAGTACAGCACCGTTAATAAATGTGAATTAACTTATTTGGTTGTTTATTAGGTTAACTGTCTCACCAACAATTATAGCGATATACTTTTGTTACTCCACATTTTCATAGTGCCATTGATTTTTACCCTAAATCAGGCCCAGAAACAACACCTTGTTAATATTAAGCACAAAAAGACTTAGAAGTATGCAAATTTGATATATTGGTCAAATCTGCCTTGGTACATTCACATGAGCACTAGGTCACGATGCGCTACTATGATCGCGAACCGTCCGACGTCTGGCGCCCCGAGGTTCGGCGTCTGTCCACATTGTTTATAAGATATCGCCTCTGAAACCGCTTACCTTCATTCAAATTCTAATACAAGCTTCAGTAGGCAATTCGAACGGGAAAATGTTAACAGTTTTAAAGGTTCTATCCGACAGTTTGGACCAGATTGTTTTCTCTCCAAGAGCCAGTTATTGTTCCCTGAAAAGAGCTCGCAAATTGCTGATTATTTATTTTATGTCCTACATGTCCAACATCTTTGTAGAAAGTGAAGCATAAAACATCACTCGTCCTAACAAATAGGTATTTCCCCATCTAATCGACGCTGCACAGTTAGCTATTTTTAAACTAAGAAGACTTATATAATAAAACTTTATATAATCATTCGGGTAATCCGCTATGACGTCGATGTCTATTTTTAGCAGAAATCACAATTATGGCTTATTTATAGTTTTAGAAAGAATGGGCATGTAGAGTGATTTATTTCACGATTTCTACTGTCTTACAATTTAAACAGTGTTCACAATCGTCTTTTGTTAGACTTAAGTTTGACTTTATGCAGAATTTAAGCCCTACTTCCCAAAATCCAGGTTTACATGTATTTGATGACGACAAACTGTCGGATACCACTTTTAACCGGCGAGAATATGTCCGCAAGGGGCGTGGCATATATGACATTGAATAAACACTAGAAATATATTGCTAAGGGAGTATTAGAACTAGAGTATAGATATTTACTATTATTTAGTGTCATTATTCCTTGGATTGTCCTCTTAGCACGATTGTTAACCCGTAACTTTCTACATTTTTACAAAAAAAAAAAACATGCTAAATTCTCAGGACTTGTTGCTTTAATATTATTATATGTTGCATGTCAGGTTTGATACACTTATAAAAAGAGACAGAACTGCAAATAGTGTAGATATTGATCAGACAACTACCAGCTTCCAAGGTCATCGAGTTAAGATATTAGGGAGTGCGCAGAGGTAAAATTTTATTCCAATTTTATTGCGATTTAGCAAAGTTTTGTTTTTTTAAACAATTATAACAAAGCAAAATTGACAAATTTTACCCAAATTGCTTTAATGTAAAGCAGAATTCACGCTGGTCGTGGTGCATGATAATATTGACATACGTTCTAAGTTCTCTTGGGGTTTATTCGTAGATGCTTTCAATTCAGTTTCACTTAAATTTCCTTTTAATATTTATAGATTTCTTTTATATTAACAGTAATAGTTTTTCAATTAACTTATTTATTAGAAGATTTACAGTTAAGTGTACACAATATCGTGTCTACTTCGTCTACAATTGATATTGACTTACAATTTATTTAATTAATAAAAAAGTTTAACAAATATAACTGTTATTAAAGTTAAATCTAAATAAGAAATGTTCAGGATCTGTAATAAACCAAATTTTCAAAAGTTTGACGTCATAATCCGCTTAATCTTATTCTTCAGACTTCTTTTATTTGCGCCGCTCTTGAGAGCGGTGCCTCTTATCAAATGCATTTTTTAATGGGGACGATAGTGTAGCAGTCAATAACACGATGTCGCAGGTGTTCTGTGAGACACTCTTCAGAGAAAAGTGTTCCGTTTTTTTTTTAAACAGAGTAGCTTGCAACAATAAAGTGTAGCTTGCAATTACTAACAAAAGTAACCGAGTATACCGATGTTAGCAATGCAGCTTGTAAATACAGGTGTAGCAGAGAACAAGGAAAACAAAGTAGCAAATATTCTACTTCCCATTAGAGTTATGGTTCGTTTCTGTCAAATGTTTATGTAATTAATCAACAGTGTAACATCTGTATGTCATATACATCAACAATCGAAACGCCTCGGATAATTCACGAAGACGGATTTACCCGAGGAGTTCCGATTGGTACAGCAAAAAAATAATTAACAAGGGGAAACAACTTTTATTAGCAGAAAGAAATAATACTGTACTAAGGGCAATAATTAACTTTTGTGCGTAATACTAACAACTTTGTCTTGAGGTATTATGTTTACAGATAAACCTTTTACTCAGTGTTAAATAGCTTGCGTCTACCATGTACGCTTATTATTTTTATACACAAACGTATAAATTTAAGCTATAAACGTTAATCCAAATTCTCCAAACAACAACAGCAACATATAAGTCATTGTTACCTGAAAAGATGCTGTTTATGAATGCCCTAGATCTGTGTGTTTGAAGAGTGAAGAATAATCCTCACTCGTTATTGCAAACAGGTATTTCCTATCTAAGCCACGTTTCTATAACTATCAGAGTAAGCTACTTTAAACTAATAATGCCACGTTACCGCTTACTTTTCACGTTAATCACGTTTAATCGCTATACGGCTTATCCGCTCTGACGTCGGTATCTATTTTAGCAGAGATCACTATCGTGCTTACTTTAAGATTCAGAAAGAATGAACATTGAAAATGATTTTTCCGCGATTTGTACATTCTAACAATATAGGCAGTGTTCATTTTCGTCGTTACTTAGACTTAAGTATGGGTTTATTTAGAAGTTACGCCCAAATTTCCCAAAATCATTAATAAGAGATATTGTTAGGTAAATTTGATATAGGCAAAAATGGCGGATACCACCTTTAAATATTTCACAAACAAGGATCTAGTCGTATACGACCAAAAATTGTTTAACATTCTTTGTACACACTGGTCATGATAACGTACAATTCAAGATAAATTGGACAAACCAAGCTGTTTAGGCGTATCTTAAGTAAGCACTTTTCTCTGCGTACAGAATTCTGTTAGAGGCGGCCCTTTTTTAGATAACAGGAATAAATAACGGCCATTACATTTTTGTGCTTAGTTTCAAATCTGCTTGCATAAATTGTATTATTAAAGTATTTTTATTTCATAATAACTGCAAAGATATTATTTAAAGAAGTACATTGCTTTGTGTTGCTTGTCATGACTTGGTCATTATTATTTTTTTTCAAAAATACATTTTAATTATATTTATATTTTTATTTAACATGAAATAAATTCAACCAAATCATTGAGTTTATGCAACCAGATTTGAAACTAAGCCAAAAAAGCGTGATGATCGTTATTTTTTTCCATTTATCTGAAACTGAAACTGAGCCTGTATATTTTACATCATATTCGGAACCCACGTTCATTCATACGGTTCTGCTTCATGGAGACCGTGGGATATTAAGCTTGTAAAAGTTCGTTTTCATGAATATTCATAGAAACCAGTGGTCCAATGAAAATGCACGTTACATCGACGCTACTCTTCAATTGAAGATTAAACCAAAAATGCCAATGTCAAGGTTGTCGCACTAGCCTGCGAAGCATGTTTGTAATTAATGCATTGGCTAAATTTTCGTATCGTTTTGGACACGAAGCCAAACAAAGGATTCATACAATATATTCAAGAGGATGAAGTTTTTCTGGCCAAGTTACCCACGGTATATGTATGTAATCATAACGGAATAATTACCGAAAATTATAACGGAATAATTACCGAGGGTTTTGACGATAACTTTACATTTACTCGTACTATTGCCTTAACCTGTGCGAATAACATTAAAAATGCATTGCGTATCATATCATACTTCTAACCGTCATATTTGTTATTTTTTCACATTTTTGATTTCATCCAATAGGCTAGATCGTATCGATCTCCGTTCACTACAATACAGCACTAGTATCTATTCAAAGCGCTATATTTGAGCAGCAATATTTCAGTTATAGGTTAATGCCATGTCTGCAGAATGATCTGTACCGTAAAATTTCAAGTGAAAATGCTAGTTACAATATGACCATTAAAGGAGGTAAAAGACAGTTTGGTCCAACAGTGTTGTTTTTTTTCTCAGATAAAAAAACAACGTCATTGGTACCTGAAAAGGTCTTGGAAAATGCTGTTGATTGATGCCAAAGATCTGGGAACAGTCAAGGATAAACCCCTAATTGTCAGTGCAAATTGTTGTTTCCTATCCGAGCCACGTTGCAGAGATAGTTATTTTTAAACTTAGAAACCCACGTGACCACTTACTTTTATATAGTCATCTGGGTAATCCCCTCTGACGTCGATATCTATTTTTAGAAGAGACCACGACCGCTCTTTTTATAGAGTTGGAGAGACTTAAACATTTAGACTATTTTTTTAAGTACAGTCTTACAATAAAGTTAGTGTTTAAAACAATCTTTATAACGACGGCAGTATGGGTTATTAAAAAAGAGTATGACCAAATTCCCAAAAGCGGTGGTTGGATATTGGTACGTGTCTTTAGTATAGTAAATATGTTGGATACAATCTTTAAATGTGATATACGACAGTTTGCCTATATCAAATGCATATAACGCTAAATTTCTCCTTGTTCTGGTAAATTTGGGCATCGTTTCTCATAAATTCATGCTTTAATCTGAGTACAGATGGGCCCCCAAAACCCCTGAGACTGTTTACAGGACAATCGTGAAGTACATAGCTCTAATTGTTTATTATTTCTAAATCTATATGTAAGCACGATGGGGATCTCTGCTAAAAATAGATACGTCAAAGCGAAAACCTGGATAATGATTTAACGTGATCTAGCCAGTAAGCGGTCAAGTTAATTATTTTGTTTCAAAATAATAGTGTTTCTCAGATAGGAAATACATGTATGTTGTTAAGCCCGAGAGAGGTGTTTGATTCACTTTCACATTGAAGTAGAACACCAATAAACAGCATTTCGCAGGATCTTTCAGGTAATATTTATTAATTTAGTTGTTTGAAACAGAAAATTGTTGTGTTACGCAATAAAAATCGTTTTACCGAGGTGTTCCAAAGGACGTAATCCTTCAGATAGGCTGTGGCTTGAAGACGCTTTACAGAAGGGGTTTTAGCCGAAATATTAATATAATATGCAGCATGAAGTGTACAGTTAATTATTTCGTTTATTTTTTTCCATTTTTACATTCCCTATAATTTAAGTACCGTAGTATTTAGAATCTTAGATGGCGGACCATCGACCATTTCGTCGCCATGTACAAAAACGATAAGAAAAGTCGTTGATGCTAAGCATCTAAGGCGACGCAAACACTGGAACAGGTAAACAGGTTAAAGCAATATGAAAGCATGCAATAAAGACATATTTCAAAAGTTTTCATTTAAAGGTTTTGAATTTCAGTATACTATAAAAAAAATCTCGAGAAAAAAGTATGTATAACGTATAGGCCTATTCCTGAGACCAAAGAATGGTTTAAAATAAAATAAAAGCAAAACCCGACACAATTTTATAGGTTTTCCAAGAGGACACACATGTAGAAAAGAGTGCCAAAATGGTTATAATTAACAGTGAAACTAAAGTGTACAAGTAGATATTGCGCATGTGCAGGAGCCTCACATTACACAAATAATTATTGTTCAGATAGTATTTTTCTGGAACATAGTATTATGTATACAAAGAACAAAGTTCAATATTTCCGAAACTTAATAGTATTTTTCTGGAACATAGTATTATATATGCAAAGAACAATGTTTAATATTTCCTAAACTTAACCTACTTCTCACGTTTAGAGTAAAATGGACGAAGACAAACTGAGAGAATCAGTAAAGACATAACGATCTAGAATGTCTTTAATCCCGATGGAACAATTGTTGTAACAAAGCAATGTTACTACCGAAGTACTTGCTACGATGGTTTATAATTTCACACTGAGCTGACATTAGGAAAACAACTAAACAAAAGTTGCTGTCAGGTGAAGTAGTTGGTCTTTCAATAGAGGAAAGAAATGATTACAAAATAATTATTATCCAAGAGGGATATTACTTTCTAGTAAATCTAGGTCTAAGGACGTAATAATTAGTAAGAACATATTCTGCTTTTTGGAAAATTGTTGTGTAATAAAAGTCTTGAAAAGGAATAACTCTCATTCAGATCTACGGTTTGAACCTAGAAGCCTCAAATCCCGAGTCCTTAAACTTAACCTCTTGACAAAGAACACTTCAACCATGTTATAAATGCTTTCTTGGTGTGTTTCAAACGTTTCTTTAATGATCATCCAAATCGTTAACAAGATCGATTTAAACTTGTGATAACGGGTCTAAGGTTTATATTCGGGACCATGTGATCATACGTCTATAACCTTAACCACTTGACCAAAAACAGACAAGAAAGCAAATATTTTATATTTTATTTGGTCGAAAAGAAGGTCAAATAGTAAGACCTTTTTTATATATCTAGGTGAATGCCCTCACAGCCAAGATCATTACTACGCGCTACTTTTTTTGCCCCAATTAGATCCTAGAATGTGACAATCTCTTCTCAGACTATAAACTTTTAGCAGTTTTCTTCCATTGACAAGTTAGTTGTCTAGACATATTGTTAAAGACTCGTCAGTAAATGTGTAGATCTTGATCAAAAAGCTCCCAGCGAGAGGCTGGCTAATCTAGATCGGTACTTTCTGTCTACGGCTGGTCAAAGTCGTGCTTAGCAGGGTACGAGTAAGGAAGTATGTCATAAAGCGATTTTCGTAAATCGCAATATAATAATACCGTCTTATTATTGTTCACTATGGACTCGTAACAGCTTGATGTCCTCTTTAGTATTTGTTGCGAGTTCTCGACGTCCTTGCGTGTAGAAATAAATGAAAAATCAACAAACTATTTTTATAACCATACACGTTCAGACGTAAGTTTCACAAGCACGCATGCGCTTACAGAACTCGCATCGATTATAATATGAAAGAAACATTAGCCTAGGTTTACGTCATATCTTATGGTCACCATCTTTAATAATTTACAAAATGCACAACTACATTTTAACAATCGTAGAATGGCCAGTTAAAAAAAGAATGCCACATTAAATGTTTTGGTCAGAGTTGAAAAAATTGCATTGCATACCGTATATAGCTCGTTTCTAAAATATGGCGATAATCATCACCATCACCATCAATGTCGTCGTAGTCAGCATCGTCAGTAGCAGCACCCGCATCACGTTCAGCATCATAGTCATCAACACGATGTTGCGAATGCATGAACGTTGTTGTGTTGCTGTTGTGTTGTTGTTGCTGCTTCAGTACTACTACAGTAGTAATACTAGTAGTAGTAGAAGAAGTAGTACTAGCACTAGTAGAAGTAGTAGAAGTAGAAGTCGTTGTTGTAAAAGAAGAAATTGTAGTCGTTGTAGTAATAGAAGAAGTTGTAGTAGTAGAAATAGAAGAAGAAGAAATAGAAGTAGTAGTAGTAATAGTAGTAGAAGAAGAAGAAGAAGTAGTAGTTGTAGTAGAAGTAGAAGAAGAAGAAGAAAAAGTAGTAGTAGTAGTAGTAGCAGCAGTAGTAGTAGTAGTAGTAGTAGTAGTAGTAGTAGTAGTAGTAGTAGCAGTAGTAGTAGTAGTAGAAGTAGCAGAAGTAGTAGAAGTTGTAGAAGTAGTAGTAAAAGAAGAAGTAGTAGTCGCTGTAGTAGTAGAAGTTGTAGTAGTAGAAGAAGAAGAAGAAGAAGAAGAAGAAATAGTAGTAGTAGTAATCAGTAGATGTGGTAGTAGTAGTAGTAGTAGTAGAAGCAGTAGAAGATATAGTAGTAGTAGCAGTAGTAGAAGTTGAAGTAGTAGTACTAGTAGTAGTAGTACTAGTAGAAGTTGTAGTTGAGTAGTAGTAGTAGTAGTAGTAGTAGTAGTAGTAGTAGTAGTAGTAGTAGATAGTATAGTATAATTTCCGTTTTAGCCATTCCGAATAAATTTTAGCCTCAAATGTTTCCATGACAACATGCATCAATAATTTAAACTTTACATTTTGATTACATGTGAACGAGCGCAGTGAGTGCAGGATTATATTTTCTATGGAAACGTCTTAATAGATTCTATCCGACTTAAAATTCCCTGCCTCACTTCGACCAGTTCTACCAAAATGACATGTAATCCGCCTGATAATGTTTGCTCTGCTGCATTTCTGCTTACATATAAAAAATACGAACAAAAAATATCTTTTAAAAATAGAACTGCGGTGTTAGTGAGGATTAAAGTGACACACATTTTAATGATTTTTTTTTATAATCGAGACACCAAATGATTATATTTATGACACTGATATTTTCTGCACAGCTTGAAATTATTTCTTCTGTATGCAAAAATAAATTTAAAAAAAAAAATGAAACAGTTGCATCGTGATTTTTTAAATACCACTTACCTCCTAAAGAATGTATCTTTATATTACATTTTCAACACAAAGATGTAATTTTATGTCTTTAATGATCGAATATCACGGGTACTACTTCCGGTGCACATTTACGCTTACCACCCCTTTAAGAACAACTTAATGCATTAAAATACTTTTAAATCTTTATTTCCATAAAGGTTATTATATTTTCAACACAAAGATGTAATTTTATGTTTTTAATGTTCAAATGTCAGGGGAACTACTTCCGGTGCACACTTACGCTTACCGCACCTTAATAAGCACAGCATGTTAAATAATGTTATCTGAAAATTTTACCAATTAGCGTCGCCTTGATATTCATTCTGACTGATCATGCATCAGCGTTTGTAAGTAGTTTAAATGTGAGGCCAGACAGCGACGCCAAAAAAGCCTTTCATACAATGTTTTATTTATTAATAGGTAAAATAACACAGACAGTGAAGGAAGCTTCCCTAAGAAAGTGCAGGCTTGAACCTTCACATATTATGTCATGAAAGAAAAGAACATCCTTCATTTCCTATAAAATAAGTATGGAAGTCGACTAAGAGTACATTCAGCCTGCTTAACTATTACATCTTTCCAAATTGCCGCGGTTATAAAAAATGAGCTGGACCCTTGAGATCTAGGATCTGATTGACTGAATAAAATTTGAAATTTGACCAATCAGATGCTTGAATGATCTCAGACACCAACTCAAAGTTTTAAAAGCTCGGACCCTGGACCCCAGGGGTAAGCAGCGCATACACTTGTATTTTCATTCCCTTGAAGTTCTTACTGTTGTTTGTCAATGCGAGGTTTTTGCTTGTAATATGAATGAATATGAGTGAAGATTCACTCGTCAAGACACTCAACAACATCATCATGATTGCTTAGCAGTTCGTAAGAGTCATAATTACGGCCTACAGTACTCTGAATTTTAAGGAATGTCTGCCGATTGTCTAGAAATGACGCAAATCCTCTTTAGAGAGGAGTGTTTATGATATACGTTGTCGTTTTGTCAGATAATTTTGAGGGAAAAAAATATTTTTCCAGATAGATAAATTTCATTTAGATTCCCTCCGAGACGATGATGTATAGCCACTTTTCTATATAGCAACTATTGTCTGTTGTATGACGCAAGTGATAATCGGCATAGCTTGAAAACTGCTGGGGCGAATCTAGGATTTTATCTAAATTTTTTTTTTGGTTTTGTTTTCCAATGGTTAATTTACGAAAAGGGACTAATTTTACATTTGCATTGACTTTTAAGTGACAATTAGAATTGACTCCGAGCAATGAAAAGTGACGATTTTTTTGTATTCTTGCAAACTCTTGCTGATTGGTGGTTCGAGAATGGTTTCTGCTACACCTTCTACCGGTACTGTACATGGCCCACTCTTGAACATCGCCATACCAGTGCAGACTATATAAGGTGGATTTAAGGCTTTAAAAGTGCTTTGAAAACATTTCACTCTCTGGAATAATTTACAATGAGAGACATTAGTGAATAGCCTCCCTTGAATAATCCCTAAATGCAAGTCGGTCCTTTTATTTGTTTTACTCGGTTTTTATGCTTGTGCTGTTTGGAGTGTATGATGACTTTTCTGCCTTTCTTGTGATACGCAGGTTACCAATCATCAACAAATACTTCCATTTTCTTTTTTAAATAACTAATCTCTATAAGTATGTCAATGGATTTCAAGCTTAGATTTATGCAAAAGTAAGAAATTTCACTGTTTGTTATTGCAATGTCTACAAAAGAACAGGCGATAAAGTCCAAGAAATTCAACTAAAAGGCCTACCTACTGTTTGGAATATCTCGGATATTATCTAACAAGGGAGACAATTTCCATTTCACAAATGTACCCCATTGATAGATGACGATGCTGTCCTTGAAAGCCTCCATTGATATGGCCCCTGTCAGGTGAGTTTGGTTACATGTAATGTTCCACAATAGTGTGCTGACTATGGTACCGATATCAATCAGTTCAGAAAAAAAGGAACGCTGTATCTGGTGATGTTGATGGCGGGGAGACGTAGTAGGAGGTTGTGGAGTTAATCAGTATAAGGCCAAAGATTATTCTATATGTAGATGTGGCCTTTGAGATTTGACGTCGCTGCTGCAGTGTACGCCAGCCTAGTTGTTTCATCATGCTGGTGGTACCGCTAGTGATATGGGAGCCCAATGTCACAAAGCGAACAGCTCGACGCTGCGCAACCTCTATGGTAATGATATAGTTCGGTGTGTGGAGGTCCCAAGATGGTGACACGTATTGTAGAAATGGTAATACCAGTGAGGTGGAACATTTATCTTTAACTTTGTACATTTTAACGCATGCTAGTCAGACATTTGATAGCGTTCTTTGCAACCGATTCCACGTGTGCTTTCCATGATAGTCTTCATATTTCTGTATAGTACGTTGTCCTTTGCTAAAAGTCGTCGTGTAATAAATGAAGCGTTTTCTGGATAGTCATTTATATATAGGATGAATAAGAAGGGACCTACCTCTCACCCTTAGGGAGCTCCGCAGGTAATTGGTGCAGAGCTGGCTGACTGGTTTTTCTGGTTTTAGCCAAAATCTTCTTTAATCTAATACTCAGCAAGTCTACAACAATGATACGCAAATTTGATGGAAAATCTTTATGCTGTGGTACATAACAAAGTAAAGAAGATGTGTACACATAGCGGACTGCCAATCGAGCTTGCCAAGGAGTTGAAGCTGTTTAATGTCGGGGAAGCGTTCTGACGTGTGACAGGACCAAAGAATACAGGTAAAAGTCGTTGACGAGAAGCATCAAAGGCGACGCAAAAGAGGAAGAGGAAAACAGGTGAAAACAATATGAGAGCAAGTCACAAGGACATATTTGAAAAGTTATGTTTTTTATTTAAAAGTTTTCAGTATACTATAAATCTCAAGAAAAGTATGCATAACCTATATTCTTCATGCTATAGAATGGTTAAAAACAAAATAAAAAACAAAACCCGACACCATTTAATAGGTTTTCCAAGATGTTGATGTTACATATGTAGAACAAAGTTTCAAAATTACTATAATTAACTATAAAACTGTGTACAAAGTGTACAAGCAGAAATTGCACTTTTGCAGCAGCCTCACATTACACAAATAATTATTGTTCAGATAGTATTTTAGTTATTTTGAAAATTGCATATTAAATAATTATTGATATTAAAGATAAAAAATAAAATAGACATCTTTTACCGAATTAGTACCCAAATTTAATCAGGTTTAGAAAGTCCGCAAAACAAACTTTCCCCATGTACAAATTTCAGCGAGCATTCCATTTATGCGTCGCCAATAAACGTAATACGCCACTTTTTAATTCATCATTCGCGTATAATATTAATATATGATCCGAGAATATTGTTTGGTAGTAAGGTGGGTCCTTAATATATTGTCGTTTAAACGATAATGATATCTACCATAACCATGTTTTGTTGTTAAGACGGCAGTTGTTACTGTATGATAGGGAAAGGTAACCGCTGTGAGGTTTTTGCAATGAACAGTCCTAACATCGGTTACACTACTGTCTTGAAAAGTACAACTTGATTTCGGACTTGAACATACACTCCATATATCAGATTAGCCCACACCTCACTTTATTCTCATGTGAAATGACTGGCATATAGGGATCGCTAGTTTTCAGCTCTTTCAGTGCTTTGATTAATTATGCTAGTCAGTAGAGTTGTATACAGAGCAAAGATGGATCCAGGAGGATGGGGGCTGCATGGGGGACGAGGATACATCCCCCACCACCAACCTGGTAAAAGAGTAGAGTTGTGAAAACACATACATGTAAGCTTAAAAAATAAGCTTTTAAAGTAAATTTTGTCTGTTGACTGCTTAGGTCTAAGTTAGAGTCCTTTACTGTGTATACGTATCTAGTATTTACTGCGATAAAGTTATTGGATCTTGATTCATAATACACCCCCACCCATCCCCCACCCCCCAAAAAGAAAATTATAAAAAAATTAAATAAATGAAAAATTCTGGATCCGTCCCTGATACAGAGCTCCCAGATCAGAAAGTCTCCATTATCATCAACCATATAGCAACTTGTAAAATGAAAGTACTAGTATTTCGAGACAAATGCACATGCACAAGGTTAAACTATATGCTGCCATCATTATTGTTTGTATGTTTCTCGTATGAAAATATGTTGCATCGAGTACTATGCAAAACAAACAACGTGTATGGAATGTGGGCTGATAAATGTCACAACCCCTATAGGTCAGACCGAACTTATTGTGTGTTGACATATACGTGCGAGTATCAATTTTCTTTTACCTATAACCAAAAAACTGAACAACTGAAAATGATCTGTACATAATTGCTTTTAAACCATATCCTTACAGCAGCCACATTTAATCAAACTGTTACATGGAAGATGATTTTATGGTTTAACGGGACAAAACAACACTTGCATCTAGAATATGCCTTCTTTAGTCTTTAGATCGGGCTCTGGATTTGGAGCAAATTTATTGATTTGCCAAGTATATGCAGACTGTAAAGTATATTTTTTTCTTGGCTAAATGGCTAGAGTTTTCTTTACGTATCGATTCACACAATAAGCCATTGTCTATTGCAGAATATTTTTTCTAAACATGTTTTAAATCAAGGGCAAGCTCTTTGATCTGATGCCTGTTAATATCTACAAAAAATACTAACTTCCTGTTGTAAATATTATTTAAAAACCAAAAAAGCAAACGTACAACGTTCGAGCCTCGTTTTGACGTCGTGGTTTAAATATGGCATATTGTTATTTGCTGATGCATTTATTGATACAATTGTTAAGGATCAACAAAATACAAGATACACACAAACAACAGAAAACAACAAAAATGTAATCGTGCCTATCAGACGTAACCAATTTACGTTTAAGTACTATATTATGGTAAATGTGGACGTCATTTCTTGTCCTTTTGGGACAAAAGCGAGTTTGCTCATCGACAAGGATTGGCGCACAAAAAGTACATTCTCAAAGTGTTTGTGTTTGCCCAACTTGTTTCGTCCAATAAGAGTATTTGAGGTCTAAACGAAAAAAAATTTTTCGCCACGAAGAGCTACAAGTGTGATCTCTGAAAATCGTCACTTCTAAATTCTTAAATTCAGGAATCTGTTTGAGTTTAAAGGTAAGATAATCACTACATGGTTTAAATGATTTCATTTGAAGAAATCTGGATTATTGATATCTTTCTAGTACGGACAATCACTGACATTTGTGTCGCATTGTTAATCTGTCTTCCGCCGTTTGTCAGCCTGTCTTTGTCATCCATGATGTACTGTAGCCAGCTGTGGCCGTGCCGTGACTGTTGACTAACCGCGAAACATGACAAGTTATAGGGCTTCTCGACCTCTTCTTTATTTCGACGCTATCAAATAACTATAAATCAAATGAAACAATAGCGAGGCACACTCCATTTTACTAGTTTTAACGGGTCATCACCTATATCTGCAGGATAAAGTATCCTTTTTCTTTCCGATTTTCTTGTTTTCCTTCTTTTTTTTAAGGACATCTCAGCGAGCGACACATTTAAGGTCCGTTTGTAAACAGCGCGAACGCGAACGCGTCCAACGCGAACACGAACGCTAACCCGACCTTTTAGCAGTTTTGCCATTCAAATAGAGGACGAACCCGCACGCAGAATACCGTCGACGGTTTTCGAGGCGACTCGTTTTTTCCTTCTAAAAATTTGATCATTAAGATTCATGGAGTTAGACACGGAGGAACTTGTGGTGCTGTACTTGTACACAAAACGTAGGAAAAGAAAGAGGCGTGTTTCCGTGCATGAGCTTTTACAAAGACGACATGAATTTGGAGTTATTTTTTTCTACTTCAATAATTATGACTTCTAATATGTCCATTTTGAAGCAATATTGACTTATAAAAAGTGTCAAGTTTTTTATGGAAACTTTAATGAAACTGACATTTCTATTTGTGGAAAATACTTGCTGATTGGAAAATAGCAAAAAATCCGCGCGACCTTCTGAAAAATTCGCTCTGTGGGCAATCAAGGCGGTCGTTCGCGCGAACAAAAAATCATTCGCGTTCGCGTTCGCACTCTATTTGAACGGTTCTTCTACAAATAACTAAACTATTCCAGGACAAAAAACCGCGTTCGCGGTCGCGTTCGCGCTCTGTATAAACGGACCCTTATGGCTATATTATAGCGACGTTCTTTCTTTGTTTCTATTTTTTGTGTTACGGAAGATCTCAGACAAATGTTTTAGGACAGCTGGAAGATTTCCCACTTTTAAGTCCTTTGTTTTTGTGTGTCGTTTTTTTATTATTGGAGCTGGAATGCTCACTTAAATTTGCACATGGGGAAAATTTGTTTTTCGGTCTTTCTAAGCCTAGCTCCCATATTGCTTCAACCTGAATACCTGTTCCAGTTTTAGCGTCGCCTTTGATACTTCGCATCAACGACTTTCCTTGTTGGGTCGCCGAGAACGGCGCCGTTCTATATTTATAATTGGTTTTGAAAATGTCTATAGGATCACGTCACAGCTTTTAAGAAGCGATCATAATACATATATTGTTATTCTATTTCAGCTGTTAAAGAACACATTATTACATTCATACTAAAGTGTTTTCTTTTGTTGTGTCTTCTAAAGACCTACTACATAAACAATATAAACGTAGGAACAATGAAAAAGTAACACGTAAACTTTCACGCATATCAAATGTCAAGTTTTCATTTTCAAACTACAGAACTGCACTAATTCTACCACAATCTCTTCAGTGCCATATTCATGGTTAAGCATTTCTTCATATAAAAGATTTATTGTTTCTTTTTTTAATAACCAGTAATCGCAGCTGTGGTCTTTTTTTACGCCCAACAAAAAGCTTTTGGGTGCAAATCGCGCAATAACAGCTTGATGAATATTACAACAATTAGTGGTGTGTTTGGTTTAGATTTTGGCAGACTGCACTAATTATCAAACACCTTTGCAGGAACACTTTGATAGACACATGTGTAATAGTTGCTCGGTATACATATGTTAAGATTTAAACTTCATGATTTTACTATTATGAATATTACTTGGAGACATAATGCAAAGAAATAAATAAGTCATATAAATGCAATGTCTTTGTTGCGTGCTGTAAAGATTTCTCGCGCAAAGGCGGATGTTGATGACTTCGTACCATTTTAAAGGCGTACCACGATTATTTGTTTGGAAACTTCGTACGGCATTTGTTGAGTAGGTGTAGTTCACCGATATTGTTGTGTTGCCCCAGGATTTAAAAAGTGCAATTCACACTTACAAATAAACTCAGTTAACAATATAAGCTTTTTGAAACATTTTTATTCCAAAATATCAAATGAAGTGTTGCTAAATGCTGCTATACCAAATATGCTTAGCTTTCTGATATATTATTTGATGCTTGGCAACAACTTTTTCTTGTTTCTTCATTGTTTGGACGAAATTGTTCAACCGAATTCGCAAGGGTATGTTTAGAGGCATCTCTTTACTCTTCGGTCCAGAAAAGTAAAAAGGCTAGGTAGCGTAGCGTTTTTTCCTATTCTTAAGAGTGCAGGAAATAGCCTCTAACTGTTTTAGTGTCATTGTCTTACAATGTTCGTTTTAAAAGCCAGAAAATTATTAATACCGTATATAGCTCGTTTCCTAAAATATGACGATATCATCACCATCACCATCAATGTTCGTCGGTAGTCCAGCATCGTCAGTAGCAGCCACCCGCCATCACGTTCAGCATTATAATTATTAACACGATGTTGCGAATGCATGAACGTTGTGTGTGCTGTTGTATTGTTGTTGCTGCTTCAGTACTACTACAGTAGTAATACTAGTAGTAGTAGAAGAAGAAGTAGTACTAGAACTAGCACTAGTGGAAGTAGTAGTAGTAGAAGTAGTAGTAGTAGAAGAAGTAGAAGTCGCTGTAGTAAAAGAAGAAATTGTAGTCGTTGTAGTAGTAGAAGTAGTTGTAGTAGTAGTAGATGAAGAATAAATAGAAGTAGTAGTGGTAATAGTAGTAGCAGAAGAGGTAGTAGTTGTAGTAGAAGTAGAAGAAGTAGAAATAGAAGAAGAAGAAGAAGAAGTAGTAGTAGTAGTAGTAGCAGCAGCAGTAGTAGTAGTAGTAGTAGAAGTAGCAGAAGTAGTAGAAATTGTAGTAGTAGTAGTAGTAGTAGAAGTAGTAGTAAAAGAAGAAGTAGTAGTCGTTGTAGTAGTAGTTGTAGTAGTAGAAGAAGGTAGTAGTAGTTGTAGTAGTTTAGTAGATGTGGTATTAGTAATAGTAACAGTAGAAGATGTAGTAGTAGTAGTAGTTAGTAGTAGTAGTAGTAGTAGTAGAAGTTGTAGTAGAAGTAGTATTAGTAGTGATTACATATGAACATTTTTTAAACAGCATACGTGTATTTTTACCTATTATTTACTTAGTTCTATCAAATAAATAAATTCCCTTTTTGATGGTGGTGATGACGAGCGTATATGCGTATGTCCAATGTACACCTTTTACGTAAACTGCATGCGTTTACAGCCAAGATAATCAACACGTTTTCTACATATATCGTATGCTATAAACGGTGTAACAATGCTGTCGCGGGTGAACTCAATTCGAGGGAACGATATTTGGTATAGGTTAGAGTCTACTAAAACGTTTCTACAGAAACTAGAAACCGAAACGAGCGCAGCGAGTGCAGGATTATATATTCTATGGAAACGTCTTAATAGATTCTATCATACTTAAAATTCCCCGCCTCACTTTTACCAGTTCTACCAAAATGACTTGTAATCCGCCTGATAATGTTTGCTTTGCTGCATTTCTGCTTACATATAAAAGCAATACGAACAAAAAATGTCTTTAAAAATAGAACTGCGGTGTTGGTGAGGATTAAAGTGACACACATTTTAATGATTTTTTATAACCGAGACACCAAATGATTATATTTTTGACACTGATATTTTCTGCACAGCTTGAAATTATTTCTTCTGTAAGCAAAATTAAATTTATAAAAATATGAAACAGCTGCATCGAGATTTTTATAAATACCACTTACCTTCTAAAGAATGTATCAATATGCGATTTCACTGCCAGATGTACACATGCAAACTGTCACTCAAATTGCTGTTAATCCGCCCCGAACCCATCCCACCCTCACCCTACAGGGTACGCTTAAGGTTACACGATACTAAATGAACTTGTTCTTTACTCTTTAGTAAATGTCACAACTTTGGAACCAATTGACCAGCAAACCGCTCCTTTGGGAACGCCAAAAGTATACATTGTGAGAAAGACCAATGCATTATGTAATTAACTGGGCCTCTGCGAAGGAAACTTATGTCTTGCGAAGACGGTTATCCTCCCCTGAAAACATACACCATAATTTTTGCATAGTGTACCCGCACATTTCAATGAAATGACCAGTTCCGGTCTCAACAAATCAGTCCATTAT